>JAODKC010000065.1:872011-902401 GCA_026777985.1 Mormyrops attenuatus | reverse complement strand
GAGCTATTAGTTAGGTTCTCCCCAAACGAGCTTGATGGGCCGAATGGCCTCCTCTCGTTTGTAAATTTCTTATGTTTTTAATTTAAAACTGCAACATTTTAACCATTTCTATAAACTGTACACTGCTGTTACTCATATACTATGTAACTGTAAATATAAATTAAGCTACATTGATGCATTAACGCCATGATATAATATTGTTATTAATGCATTAAGATGATTAATTTACAGATAATGTGATACAGTTAAAATATTTTATGTTGAAGCAGGGGAGTCGTTAGGCATATTTGATTCAGCCCCCCTACCCATTCATCTCTAACTACGCCCCGGTGTTCTAGATCATTAATAATGTTGTGATCGGTTCCTTCGTGGAGGGAGAGGTGGGGTCTTTTATTTTGAACTCCTTCTCTTTCTTCCGGCCAGCAGTTTAAGCTCGATCTCAGCTCGCTGGCTACTGATATCAGCTGGTTTGACGGCGAGGACGCTGATGGTCCGCTGCCCGGGGAGAAGTTATCATATATAATAATATGAGATAAAAAAAAACACCCGGAATAAGGCATACTTAGTCATCAAAGTACTTTTAAAAGTAATTTTCATTGGAGTCGTGCTTATATAAGTAATTGGTGTTGGTGAAATTTAAACCTCAGAGGAACAGAACAGAACCGCACGGGTTCCAGTTTATTAGTTAATAGTTTCCGATTTTTCGTGATAGACTTTCTTCTGGATCTTTAGAGACGGGAAAAGACTCAGGCACCATGTTCAGGGACGGGAGGAAAAAAAATCCCGAACTTTTCCAGACGGTCTCGGAAGGACTGCGAAAGCTGTACCGGACCAAACTGTTCCCTTTGGAGGAAGCCTACCGCTTCCACGATTTTCACTCGCCGGCTCTCGAAGACGCAGACTTTGACAACAAGCCCATGGTGCTGCTGGTGGGTCAGTACTCAACCGGCAAGACCACTTTCATCCGCCACCTAATGGAGCAGGACTTCCCCGGTATGAGGATCGGTCCGGAGCCAACCACGGACTCCTTCATAGCGGTCATGTACGGCGAGCAGGAGGGGCTGGTACCTGGCAACGCTCTGGTGGTCGACCCAAAAAAGCCGTTCCGAAAACTCAACGCCTTTGGCAACGCTTTCCTCAACAGGTGACCTTCGTGATCTGATTCACGAATAACCAATTACTTGCGTACAGTTTTTAATATTAAAATGATCATCAGACAGTTAACTGACTTTAACTTAATTGTCACAAAGTATCATCAGTAACGTATAACATTTGCGACGCACTTTAAACTGCTGGTTAATATGATAATTAAGCAGTAAATTTGTGCAGATCCTTGGCGAAACATTTTTTGCATATAATTTTAGCCCGGACTTTTACGCAGATATAGTGAAGTTTTGGCACGCTACAAGGCTGCCAGTGTCTGATAGCAAAGGGGGCTGGCCCATTCATTTTCTGTGCGATATCTCTGCTGTTTGTGTCCAGTGTCTATCTGGCTATTACGCAGCAAAATATAGCCGTCGAAAGTTGGCTGCTTTAAATTCGACACCAATGATTAACTGTTTTGGGGGGGTAATGGGAGGACATTGTCCAGACGTTGGCCGCTTCGGAATCGACATTTAAAACGAAATCGGAATTTATAAAATTCGCTTTCTTTCTTTTTTTGTTTCACTTTTATTTTTAAAGGTCTTTATGGGGAAAGATCGGAATTCCCCATTCCCTATTAACGTTAGAAGGAAACGTTCTTGGGGTACAAGCAATTTCGCATGCATGAGCGAACCGAATATAGCAGCAAAGTTCAAGTATTTGGCCTACCCTTCTTTTGACCTTAGTTCTCCATAAGCGATTAATCATTAGCCAGTATACTTTATTTCTTATAACGTAAAACAAATCGATTTCTCAGGTTTCCTAATGCCTAACAACATGCTGAATAATCGAGTCGTCTAACTGAAAGTAATCTATAACGATTAATATCCGGCATTAATGTAGCATTATGATGTACCGACTCCTTAAGTGAGGAATTATCCTATATTAAGTTAGTTTTTTTATAATTAATATTACGCCGATTTATTACTTTATGAGGTAGTATGTGTTACTTTCAAAACTACAAATGGAATCAAGACGACCAAAGGACCTGTGTAAACTTGTAAGCTGTGGAGTTAACAACCATTAACTGACACTGGCGTTTCTTCAATGGCTGTGGTCGGTTATATGCTGAACTTTATAACGTGTTCATAGTCCAGGGCGTGTAACTCGTTGACCAGACTGTGAACATATTTGGTCAAGGACACACTGGATGCTTTTCGTCATGCTCATAAAGCTGTACTATGTGACAGCTGTTAATGTAAATATCCAGAAGCTGAATTAAATATAACTGCTCCTTAAAATCCCAGGAGGTGCCCTGCTGTTGTACCATTGAGCCTAAACGCTGGATGCGATGGCTCACACCTCTAGCTGAAAAATAAAGTAATATTTATAATATCCATCTACCTTCCAGCTGCTTATCCTGCTCAGGGCTGGACAGGGGCCTGGAGATTATCGTAAACAGCACCAGGGGTGGACTGGAGTCTGGGGGGGGGGAGCAGCTAGGGGAACACCGGCCCTCACAAGACCGGGGAAAATTCCCGAACTTCCCGATGGCCAGTCCGCACCTGGGCAGCACAAGGCAGGGGTATGCCCTGGACAGGATGCCAGTCAATCAAAGGACACACATATGCAATGCCTTTGGACTGCATGGGGCACCTGTCGTGGCATGGGAAACAGGCGATAACGACCGACAGACAGACAGACCAGTGGCAGGGTTCCATTACTATTCAGGGTGGGGAATCGGAGCGCAACGAAAACTATGAATGGGGTCAATAATGGAGCTGTCCTTCCATGAAGCCCATCAAATCTAGCAAAATTAACTATATGAAAATATGTTTGCACTTTTATGCATTACCATAAGCACTGTGTCGAAGCCCTTTTTGCTGAAGGTGGACGTCTGGTGTTTACATAACATTGTGACAGTTGGGATTGCAGTAGCGTCTTATCCGTCCAGTGACTTTCCTAAGGGGTTTGGCGCCGAAGCATTAAGGGCATTGATTCATGGTTTGAATTTATTTGAAACTCTGGCATTGACTTCTTCCTATTCTGGGGCGGTTTCCTGGGTCTCAGTCCTTAATCCTCTGTCAGATTTGTTTTAGCTGCCATTTGTCAATGCTATCACTAAAATGTTTTTTTTTTCTTTCTTCATGAATTCCTCAGTATTTTATGTTCTGGATAAACACTGCATTCCCCTTGACTGGAGACTGTAGTAAATGAAGAATCAACTGTGGTGTGGTTGAAACCTGTAATTGAGAGGAGAGTAAAAATATATTTTATTTGCACAGTAATGCTGTCATTTCCAGGTGGGAAATGGGCAAAGCTTTTATAACGGGGCTGGAGGAATGTAACAGATTCTCCTCCAGTTTAAACACAGAAAATGCTGAATGAATTTAGCTGAAGGACGTCGATTTGAGAATGCTGTTCTGAGTTCAGCAAAGGTTAGCCCATCTTCACTGTCCAAACCCAAAAATTTGTAATCAAGGACTCATTGTTGGAACATCTGGCCATTCGTGCCAATGGAGTCCAGGAAAACCTTAGAATCCGGATGTCTGACTTTTGATAAGTATCTTAAGTGTTACTCACGAGGATTCTGTAGGTTTCTATTGTTCTGAGTTCTTCCTGCTCTCTCTGCCATCCCTGTGTGATTGATAAGCCCAGGTCAAATGTTCAAGGTGCGTATCCTTACAGAAAAATGGAATTTTGTCAGTATGCATTTTATTTATGACCATACAGAATTAGGGGTTTTGCTTTTTGGAGACCGGCAAAGGTTGTTATTGGGGAAGGAGTTTTTTTTCTTGGAAGATGGATCACTTTTATGGTACGTGTCAAAACGCAAAGCCGCCTACAAAGGAGAATGATGGAGTTGCATCACCTGACCTAAACCCAGTAGAGATGGTTTTAGAGGAGTTTGACCGGAGCATGAAGGAAAAGCAGCCAATGAGAGCTCAGCATATATAGGACCTCCTTCAAGAGCTGGAAAAGCATCCCAGGAGGACATCTCATGGAACTGGTGTAGAGAAGACAGTAGGGTCAGATGGTCCCTGGACCAATTGGGGTTAAGAACCTTGGTCAAGGAACCAATGGTGACATCACTCTACCGACCAAGGATTTGAACCAACAAATTTCTGAAACCTAACCCACAGAGCTGCCTCGCACCCAAAAAATACTTTTTTGGTCAGTGTATAAAATGTGCTATTTTATAGTTTTGATTCTTTATAATTATTCTAAGATGTAGAGAATAGTGCAAATAAACCTTCGGGCTGAAGCTCAGAGTGGATCAAAACAAGCCCTGAATGATTTGTTTAGCTCAGATGTTCTAGCAACCATGTTCTAGTCCAGGGCTGCATTTCCCAAAACCTCCGTAACGCTACGAACATCCTGACGTGAGAGAGAGAGAATTCGACACGATGACCTTCAAACAGATTAGGTCTCTGGACTCAGCCCTTGAGGTCTTAAGATCTTAGCAATGCCCCTGTGTATATAGGATCATCACTGGTACAGCCTTTGCAGTTGGATGCCTGGGCGTCCACTACGGAGACACCCACACGTCTATTCCTGACATTGCTAAAGATTTTTGTCATATGCAAAGATATAGAGCACATGGGATGACAGTATTTGGCTGCTGTCGGGCCACTGATTCACGGAAGGAAGCAAGCACCTGGGAGGAAGCCTGTGAAAGACCAGGAAGAGTAACAGAAGCTGCCCGGTTTTCTGAATCCCTGAAATGACTGGCCAAGATGGCCGCCTAACCCCAAGACTAAAAGCAAAAGTTTGTAGGTAAATGCATTTTGTGGTCAGTTGATTGCATCTGCTAAATACCGATGGTACAGCTGTCTTGTGACAGAGTTCATTGTTAAGATAAATTAAGTTGTCTATGACAACTTGAAATTGAATAATTCAAATTTCGGGGATTAGTAATCCTCAGTGACCCCTACTAAAATGTTAAAGAATACTTGGTCACATGACCTTGGCAAGCAATAAGTTGCAAGCACATAGGGTGGAGATGTGGAACAAGCTCGGAGTGGTGTGGTTGAAGGTAGAGGGGCAGCTTTTAGAAAAGGTCTGATTAACGCTGCAATCGCTCAGATTGTAGGGAATATTTATAACACCATGATTTTAACACCATACTTTTAACACTACGCTTTTAACACTGGGTGTCAGCTGAGAATAAGCGAAAAACAAAAGGATTCTGGTCTTCTAAGTTCAGAGTTGAGTATCTTAAGAGTTACACCATTCTTCATTTGGTAACAATAGGGAAGGAAAAAATACATGTTCCACTGGCAGTAATTCTTCTGTACACCCAAGCATTCCTTAATGTTAACTAGGGCCAACAGAAACGTCAACCTGGGCTTCTGACCAAATGGTTTATGTCTTCACGTGCGCTCGACCGGACAGTAGGAGCGTGTCTCTGACAGGCCGGAATGCACCGGAGCCCTTCGCACGCTGGCCCGTGCCGTCTCTGCGTTCCGACACTCCAACATGCCGCGGCAGCTGGTGCGGGATGAGGGGGAAGGAGGAAGAAATAAAAACTCTGGGAAAGCCGTCTTTGGGTGATGATAACCCCTAGGCATGCTGGGAAGCATTTGGGAGAGCTGGAGCGGGGTGGAGAGGGAGAGGTTAGTGAGAATGTGCTTATGCCAGCCGAGAAAGTGGGATCAGGGAAGGGGTGAAATGAAGCCAACAGGTCAAAGGTGAAGGCAAACATTAGAGTGATGTAATAAAGGGGAACTCAAGGATGTCTAGGGTACAACTTGTTTATTTATTTAGCAGCCATTTTTATTTTATTTTTTGAGAAAGCAGTGTCAGACAGTATCTGCATCAGTTGGGGGTTAAGGACATTGAAATCACTCCGTCAACCCTGGGATTTGATCTAGCAACCTATCTACCGCAGATCCAGTTTCCTAAATCCCCTGAGCCACACATTGCCCCTCAATGCAAGCTTACAGCTGTTGGTTTTTCACCGGTCACAATGTTTAAATCTTTCGGTTCTGTGCACAAGAGTTCCCCCCCCTCAGCTAAATGACACCACTGAAGGCATTTTTAGATTTTGCAGAATCATAACTTTGGTGGTTGCAGACCAACTGCGCACACGAGTAGCAGCAATATCAATGAGTTTCGTGAAAAGATGAGCTTAGGCGCCAAAGCTGGCCCACGCATCATCAATACCTTAAGGTTTTGAAGGCTTCCGAGGAAGGTCTTTCAATACTTCCCTAATGTACTTCCTCTTCACGAAGTAAAGCTTCACACCTGGCATGGGTATAGAAAGAATCCTCTTTGTGCTGGTTTAGAACATATTTGTAATTGTTCGTGTAGGATCGAACCGCAAGCTGTACTGTAGAATGCCACCGGGGGATTGTGACTTAGTATCTGGAAGGAGCCAATTTGTCCATAACCACAGAAAGTTTGTTTGGTTATCCCGTCATAGCATGTGATGTGTGACCCGCCACCCCGTCTGCCCCCAGGTTTGTGTGTGCCCAGATGCCAAATCCAGTGCTGGAGAGCATCAGCATCATCGACACCCCGGGCATCCTGTCTGGCGAGAAGCAGAGGATCAGCAGAGGTGTGTACGCTTCTGAGGTCACGTCCAAAAAGGCAGTGCAAATGATTTCCAAATGTCCAAAAAGGCAGTGCAAATGATTTCCAAATGTCCAAAAAGGCAGTGCAAATGATGTCCAAATGTCCAAAAAGGCAGTGCAAATGATGTCCAAAAAGGCAGTGCAAATGATGTCGCCAAGGAGATTGGTACATAGCAACACATTTAAACGGAGCATTTTTAAGAGAGAAGTATGGAGCCTGCGCTGTTACAGCACGTTGCTGCATCACCCACACGACAAACCACCTCAGGGATGAGAACCCGAGTGCAGCCGTTCCAAACCTCAGCACCACATTAGTTCGAATGGAATGGAACAGTGTGAAGTGCTTTTCCCGGTGGCTGGAGTGCCAATCCTGCCACCAACCCCCAAATTTTCCCTGGAAGTTGGAGGACCGGTTTGCAGGGCTGGATGTAGGTTAACGTCATACCCAGGATGAAGCAATTGCAGGTTAAGGGCCTTGCTCAAGGACCCAACAAGGTAGGAGAACTCCAGGCATTCACAGCCTTCAAACTAACAACCTTCCGATTGCCAGCACAGATCCTTAGCCTCAGAGCCACCCCACTGTCCACAGCAATCTAAACGACACTGATAAATCGTCGATGAAATTATTTTCATTTTTATAAAGTAATGGTAAATTTAAAATGTTAATAATTCATGTTGAAGTACATTAGTTCCAGTCACCCTAAACAAATGGCAGATGAATACAATAAATTTCAGTTTCCTATTTTACCTAAATCAGGCGTATTTTTTCCACTTCCCTGAAGTAGCATACAATTTAGGCAGTGTGCAAAATACCCATCAATATTAGAGGGGGCCCCCATCTCCCTATTGTTGCGCAATACCAATCTTAAGACCTGCTTAAAATCTTGCTTTTGAGGCTTTGGGGGGGGGGGGTTGCAGGGGTTAAGCGGGGGTGTCGGACCTGTATTTCGCACACTGAATTTAGGGAAACATTTCTGTGGAAGCAGTACAGTGTGTATAACAGGAAAGGTTGAGATGCTTCGTCTCTGTCTCATTGTGCTTCCCTGCCTCCCAAATCTTACTCCTGTCACTCTCACTGTCACCCTCCCTGCCAGCCTGACAGCTGCTCAGCCCTGTGTGGGTCGGGCTGTTTTTATAAACTTTCAGACCGGGACTGACGACTTTAGCGAGCATTCACTCAAAACCCATGAGCTAACTGTGTGCCTTAAAAAAGCCAACTGTCGATGCGTCGTGGATATTTGATTATGCAGATTTGTGTCCGATGCAAGTTGGATTTGGGATCCCTGAATCCCGCTGGACCCCACATGCTCTGACTGGTACAGCAGCACAGTGTATTTTTAGCTGTTCTTTTTGTGTTGGAATCTGTGTGCTACAGAGTGAGAACGGGATTCCGCCGTAAAGGAATGGTGTTCCACCCACGGAATGTTATGTAGTGTGTTTGATTAAACGTTGCCGCGGTGATCAATCTGCGGAGCCTCCCTGTTTTTAAGGAGCACTGCCAAAGATGTTAAGTGGGGAGACGACCAAATTGTAAGCATGGCTGATGTGTTTAGAATATGCTACCAGATGGTGGAGTGTTCTTTGGTGGGGGGGGGGGTGCTGCCCGAAAAGAGGACGGAACTAGCTGGATATAGCTAACAGATCCTGGTCTGCAAGGAGACAATAAACAGCTGTCGTAATTACATTAATGTCACACTTGTGCTTTATAGTCTGTCAGCATGAACGCGACCTTTACTCTCCGCTGAAGTGGAGAGCAGGGTGCGGCAGGAGAGGCCGAGGAAGAGAGGAGGATGACTGTGACGTGACTGTCGGACAAACCGAGATCCCACTCCCAGTACGATCAACGCTAAACAGGCCAGGACTTCCATTCAACTCGATCGACCATAAAGCTACTCATGACCATTGCAAGACAGATTACATAACTAAGATATCAAGTTCCTGATGGTGTGTGTGTGTATATACACAAGGCCATAAACATAAGAGAAAGCAACGATGTGTTGAGTAGACATGAAATGGTCAAGAAGCCTCTAACAAAAAAAACTGAGAGATTGACAGGGGTTAGGTGCAGGGGGGAAGGGAGGGGAGTAGGGGGTCAAAAGTCAACTAACTGCTCACTCTTGCCAGAAGCCATGTGACCAGCGCCGGGAGCCGTGTGGCAGCTGATGTTCCGCTTCACAGGAAGTGATGATTCAGCTGCCAGCCAGGTCCCCGCCCACTTCCTGTCGCTCCTCGGCAAGAAACCCCACCTGTACCCACACAGGAAGCCTTCGCTGGAGTCTGGGGCGGGGCCGTGATCGCACTTCTCCATTGTCCCCCATCTGGGGGTGGGGAGACTGTATCCTAAACAAACATGCCGTGCCTGCCGCTTTTCCACCCGCACGCCCGGGCAGCTCTTCCGGAGAGGTCAAAGGCCTGGGATAATATCTCATGGACACATGATAGGCTCTCACTTCAAACTCTCCTTTCCACACCAAAATTAAAAAACTACCGGCTACATTCTGCATGACCACAGCTGATTTACACCCTGCCCTGAGGGTAAAGCCCAGGCCCGGCGTCGCATTGCTGCGCATTGCATCCAAAACCTGGTACGGTCACTGCTTCTGTAAGTGTAGTTAATAATCTGCCTACGTCTGCTGACTCTTACCTGTAAACCACTTTCTCAGGTAGAAGTGTAATTTTTTTTTCATCATACCATTCCTCACCCTGTCGCCGTGCCTTTTACAGGATGAAAATCATGACTTTCTAACTTCCATAAAGTGAAGAATATTTTAGCGTAATTTAACAATTTATCCTACTCGCACCAAATATATTTAATTTATTTACTTTTTGCCTTCGGGTGTGAAATGGGCATGAAGCGCATTGAATGTTTGCGTGACGTACTTTCAAGTTTATCTTGAAGGGTCATTTACGTCTCACTTAATGTGGCTGTAACCAGCCACCTCGGTTGCCGTGGGAACTCCGTTCGCCCCAGAACTCGGTGACCCTCCACCGCTAAGAATGCACTGCTGCTCCAGTCACTCAAACTTCTCTCTTGGGCACAGTCCATTATTTACTATATACTGTACATGCAATACCATCCAAGCACCAGGATGATTCCTCCTTGGGGTGTCCGGTTACGTCCCCCAGCACTCAAAACGAGGTAATTGTGGTTTCTGTAGACGATTCGGAAAGACAGGAGACAGGAAGTCCGAGTGCCACCCTAACCCTAACCCCACACGTGTTCAATTCTGAGAACCATTTTTGGGGGTGTGTCCAGTTAGTCACGTGACACAAGTTATAACGAGTAGTTTTTACACTTTGGCATGACCGTGCTTCTCTGGGGGCGAAAAGGGGGAGGGGGGGGGGTAAACGTCCTCCCCCTGTGATTTTTATCACCATTATGCACACACAGGAACTCCAGAGAACAGAACACTCCACAAAGCTCTGCTCTTAAATACTTCACCGGTGCCAAGAATGACCTCACCGTACCCGGTAACCACTGATCGTAAGACACACATTCCTTTGGCAGGCGCGGCCATCGCCCCCATGAGTGTCTACCCCTTAGTGTTTTTTTGGTTCAGGTCTTGTGTCTGGGCAGCTTGTTAAGGGGATGCTGGACATTTACATACCTGTTTTTCCTTCCTGGAACTGACGTCCTCTAACTTCAGTATGTTAAGTGCTTGCAAATTCCGCAACAAACTGCACGGTCAGTAGAAATTACTACTTAAACTACTGAATACAAGCCTGATATTGATTGGATTGTAGAGTCCACATTCCCTGTGGTGCTGCAGACAAGACCTCAGGCAGGCTGGACCTCAAGCGGTTGGACGCGTCTATTTTCGTTGCCCGGATGGCTGGTGTCAGTTTACAAAGATGTGTTTTATACAGGACCCGAGCTTCGGGGTCTTATGCGACCGACATCTTCTGCGTTACAACTGTAGCATGTCTCACTCAAACACACACCACGTGTACGCATACAAGTTAGACATCCCAGAATGCCAGAGGGGGAATTTCCATTAGGATATCCCCAAGAAGGAAGGAAGGGGGGGTGGCAGTGGAAAAAAGTGCTAACCCTAACCCCGCCACACCTTCTGTTAAGTGCAAAACCAGCCGTTTAAAAATCTGCCACTTCGATTTAGCCCCAGCTGCCTATTGTGTTGAGTTCCTGGCAGTCGCCAAATTCTCCTGTCCATTTTAATCTCGCTGTAATTGCTGTTGGCTCTGATCAGCTCCAATTTCTCCGCCTGTCCGTACTTTATCCAACGTCCGTGAAGTCAGCCGTCGGCCAAACGAAGGTGGTTTATTAGTGAAGTCACTACGAGACGCCCTGAAGAGAACCAACTGAGGATGGTTAATTGTAAGCTGATATCATTCGCAAGGTCAGGAGAGGACATCCTATTGGCTGTTGAGCCTCTGATATTAATGACTGTGTGTTATCATATGCCGGGCTGCCAGCTATCAGCATAAAGGGAGTGCTGATGCACTACGACACAAGGTCAGCCTACGGACGGTGACGTAGGCGTGATCGGAATCGCTGGCTGACGCAGTTGCGCCGGATGAGATTCTCCAGGATTCATTGGTCTGCCGTTACTTGAAACAATAACTCATCTGTACACCATTGGATGCTGGCCATCGTCGTTAATCGCGCAGCCCTTCCCCTGTCCCTCAACTCCATCAATGACCGGTGTTCTGAAAATGCAGCGAGAGCAGTGTAGCGATGTTATCCCTGCTAACGATTTTTCGCTCTAGGAACGTTTACCGAATGTTACAATTAAGGTACGGAGATGTTCAAAGTGTTCAGTTTTCCTGATGTTCCCAGAATGGTATCCTATTACTACAACAAAGACTAATTGTAGCGACTTCACTAAGATTGTTTATTATGCATTACGACTGCCTTATGAAGCTCTCGTCTATGATTCATTATAGATACCTTTATAATGCAGTCCTTAATTTTTATATAGACCATTATAAAGGTATCTATAGTGCATTATAGAAGAGAGCTTCATAAAGCATTCATAATGAATTATAAACATGGCTATATTATGCTATGCCTTTCGATAAATAGTTATAACCATGTTTATAATGCTTTATGAATGCATTATTTATCAATGTATTTATAAATTACTAAAAACATGGCCTTAAGTAAAGTGTCACCCAATATTTTTCAGCAGTACTTGCATGTTCAGGTAATAAAGATATCATGCTGACATTAACAGAATCTTTGTTAAAATGTAAAACGTAGAAATAACGTTCCGTTAACGTTATAGTAAGAAAGTTTTCTGCTAACCTTGAGAAGACCTTCATATAACGTTAGCTAAAGTTCTGGGAACGTTCCCTGTTAGCTGGGACGATCCCATCTCTAGTGTGGTACTGAAAGGACAGGAAGTATTGTGTGAGTTGTGCATTTCATGTGGAAGTTTATAATTAGAATTCCTGGTCTCTGGATGTATCGTCTTGCTCTGAATTAGTTGTTGATAATGAGTAGTTACTTGCGAAAGCCTCCTGCGTGTTTCTGGAATACAATTTTTAGGAAGTAGGCGCTAAATTAAACATAGATTTCCTCAAACAGGAAGCTCCACCTCCATGGTTCTCCATGACCTCCTTTGCTTGTTTGTAACTGTACAGTTAGATGTGTCTCCTGTAATATTGTATCCCTGCCGTAACTGACCCTGACACATTGTGAGCCTCGATCCTCCAGCTGTCTTAGAAGCATTATTATGGTGTTTTACCCGTGTCACACATATTCCATTCTTAGAATTAAAATAATGGTTTTGTTATCATTTCGAAGAACGTCGAGTTTCGTTGCGTTCTCAGTAGGGCATTGTGTACCTTCCTTCTCCAGGCTACGACTTTGCTGCCGTGTTGGAGTGGTTTGCAGAGCGGGTTGACCGCATCATTCTCCTCTTTGATGCACACAAGCTGGACATCTCTGATGAGTTCTCGGAGGTGATCCGGGCCCTGAAGAACCATGAGGACAAGATGCGCGTGGTGCTCAACAAAGCTGACCAGATCGGGACCCAGCAGCTGATGCGGGTCTATGGCGCCCTCATGTGGTCGCTGGGCAAAATCGTCAACACTCCGGAGGTCATCCGCGTCTACATCGGCTCCTTCTGGTCCCAGCCGCTCCTGGTGCCCGACAACCGCAAACTGTTCGAGGCAGAAGAGCAGGACCTGTTTCGCGACATCCAAAGCCTCCCACGGAATGCTGCCCTCCGCAAGCTCAATGACCTCATCAAGCGTGCTCGCCTTGCCAAGGTGGAATTCCAGAGGGGGCAATGTGGATGATGGGTGTATGGTCTTGTATTAAGGGGCAAGTTTCCTAGACCAGAGTTTCCTAACCCAGTCCTTGGAGAACCCCGGACAGTCCATGTTTTTGCTCCCTCCCAGCTCCCAGCCAATCAGGAACACCAAATACCTGGTACAGGTGCGCTGGATGCTGAGAGGAAGCAAAACCATGGACTGTCCGGGGTTCCCCGAGGACTGGGTTGGGAAACATTGTCCTTGACGGTAGCACTGGAAGTAGGGGTCCTGACAGTGCTTCAGCACCCCCTTTGGTTGTTGGTGTTAATGCAGTGGTAGAATGCTGTAGGGCAGCATGCCCATGCCTCTAGTTTTCGTCAAAGAAAAACATAGCATTGTGTTAATTATCTCGCAATATGATGGATTGCAATCATTAGCTGCTATGTTGTAGCACTGTGTTTGTTGTCATTCATTACCTTGGCAATCGGTATTTCAGGCTGTGGTCACATTGCTGATGCAGTGAGAATGCTTGTAGCCAGCCTATGTTTTCATGCTCGTTATCTCATTGTCAGCTGTCGATAGCTACCGACGATACCAAAATATGTCAGTAAGATCTATTGGTAGTTCCGGCTTTCAGCACCTGGAGCTCAGAACGTTTCTCCATACATGTGTTCCTGGATGAGGTCCATGACCCCACTCCTTTCATTAAGCTGATCTAGTGAAGAGCATCGATAAAAGCTGCATTGGCATTATTTGATCAAGCAAGTGTAGTTTCTGGTAGCGTCATTTATGCCAGACTGCAATTTCAATGAAATCATATCTGTCCAGGTTCACGCATACATCATCAGTGCCTTAAAGAGAGAGATGCCCAACATGTTTGGCAAGGAAAACAAGAAGAAGGAGCTGATCGCCAACCTGGGGGAGATTTACCTGAGGGTCGAGAAGGAGTATCAAATATCACCTGGTGACTTCCCAAACATCATAAAGATGCAGGTATAAAGTTCAACTCGAATGTGATTTCTTTTTACAGGACCTAAAATCAGGAAACCCTCATAATGGGTCAAATACACAGATGATGTGATAAAAGTCTCTGGAGCTACTTCACTATGATGAGTAGAACAAGGAACTAGCTACATGTTAGGACTGGGCAATTGATTGAATTTTAATTGTTGGAAGCCAAAATCGAAATTATGATTATCAAAACAAAATAATCAAGATGAAATGTGGCGCAGTAATTATTTTGTTTCTCAGTGTGGCTCACATTTTGTTTTGTGTTCTAGATCCAGCTTTCCAGCCCCTTTTTATTTGTTTCTCAATTGAATTATATAAAGATATTTTTCAAAGTCAATATGATGATATTTCCAAAGTCAGTGAGTAATAGTATTAAATAATTGTGGTCTCAATATTGACCAAAATAATCGCAATCGTGATTTTTACCATAACCCAGCAGCCTTACTGCAGATCCATCATGCTTTTATTGGACACCTCCCAACAGACTGTCTGCCGCTTTTCTTTGACCCCAGGAGATCCTAAGCATCCATGACTTCAGCAAATTCCAGTCTATGAAGCCCAAGCTGATGGACGCCGTGGAGGACATGCTGGCCAATGACATCGCTAAGCTCATGACCCTAGTCCGCCAGGAGGAAAACGCCATGCCAAGTCAATTGGTCGAAGGGGGCGCCTTTGACGGCACCAGCAACGGTCCCTTCGGGCATGGCTACGGAGAGGGCGCCAGCGAGGGCATTGATGAGCTGGAGTGGGTGGTGGCGCGCGACAAGCCCACATACGATGAGATCTTCTACACCCTCTCGCCCGTCAATGGAAAGGTGTCAGGCGCAATGGCCAAGAAGGAAATGGTCAAGTCCAAGCTGCCCAACATTGTGCTGGGAAAGATCTGGAAGCTGGCTGATGTGGACAGGGATGGCTTCCTGGACAACGAGGAGTTCGCCCTGGCTAATCACCTGATCAAGGTGAAGCTGGAAGGCCATGAGCTGCCCGTTGACCTGCCCGATCACCTCATACCCCCATCCAAACGACAGCAGGAGTGAGTGATTCAATGAGGATGGAAGAGTGGAGGAATTTCAGGAATAACCACTCTGCATGAATGCTAAAGTCTGTCTATATAAAGGGAAAATAAGCTAATTTACTCACTGTCATTTCTGAACACGATTAATTTTACTCGAAGTAGGTAAACCAATGTTGTCTTCCTATTTTAATTATTCAAATAATTATTCAAGATTATAACATAAAAACTTGTAGTTTAATAATTTAAGAATGAAATATAGCATTTACAGTCTTTTTATAGCCTGTATTTCTCCAATGTGTCCCATTATGCTGGATTATAGGAGCTGGATTTTAGTTTCCTGGTGTCACACAAAGGATTGTTTTGTAAGGTCGCCTTTGACTTTTACTTCTCGCTCATGTTTCCTGTTTCTAGCGTCATTGCTTTTCCAGTACATAGGTTTGGGTTTGTATACTAGGGACATGTCCCTACCAGTGTTGTGGGGGTACCGTGTATGTTCAGGGGGGCAGGGGGCAGATTTGGTCCTTACCAGTGTGGAAACCAAATCTACAGCTGTGGATATATAGTTTAAAATTAAGTAGCTTTGTAACTCAAAAGGGTTTGCAGCAAGGATCCAGTGACACTTGGGATCATCACGTGCATGTAATAGAAACCTCACCCTGGGGGCCAAAGCTCAGACCTAGAAGAAAAGGGAGAAATGGCAGTGTAGCCAATACATATTTATGTATGGAAATGTATAAATATGTAGGAAATATTTAGTAGTTAACTCGAAGTGATTTTTAATTAAATCAGGAGAAGCTGTTTCTTCAAAGCTCTTAACTATGAATTAATGCTTGCCACTGTTTAAAATTACCTTCAGTTTTCATCACTTTAAAATAATGAAATCTTTCTTTGACAGATTATAAATGTGCAACTGTATGCATGCATTACGTCATCTGTGTAACCGTATATTACTGATCCTGGAGCAGGTACTGTAAGAATAAATGGAGCAGGGTGGGACCAGAGCCGTGGGGCAGACACCTTTTCTTTAATCACGGGAGAATTTTTGTAGTTGCGTGCTTTGCAGACAGTGTGCTCACGCGAGGCAGCTGTGGCTAGGTAAATTAGCTCAAAAGGCTAACCCTAACCTAAGCCTCGCACTGTGCCCTATACCACAAAATACATGGAAGAGTGCATCAGTGAAACAGGCTTTGAATGTTGATTTAATGTTGAAAGTTAAATCATATTAAATACACACACACACACACACACAGGATGTCTGCCTTTGTTACATCAGCCTTGTTTCTGTGTTTCTGTGGGGCATTGACTCATAAACTCTGACTTAGTTTGCCAAAACTCTGTAATGTGATATCAATCAAATTTAATTACATCTTAGTTAATATAAATCTAACCTATGGCTTTAGGTTTACATAAAACACCAAAATGACATCCCGTGTTTTATATAAAAATCCAAGAGTAGCTCTGTGTGATTTTCTGTGTGTGCGTGTTGGGGTGGTGGTGTGAGAGAGTGAGATATGTTTAACTACTATTCACCCATACTTAGGCTCCAATGTACTAATGAAGAATGCCTTAAATTTCTGCAACTTTACATTCATCAAAAATGTGCATACTGTTCATGGTCTATTTTTTAAATAAATGTCACTACAACATCATTATGGGTAATGGTTTTGTTTTCTACAAAATTGTAAGAAATTACCAAATTTGCGTTTGTGGATGTGAACGGGCAGATTACAAAGTGTCCGTCCTACACAGCATCAGCTCAGCCGTGTATTTTAAAACGGACAGAAAACGGCAGTTAGAGAAGTTGTTTCTCTACCATTTTAAAATGCATTTAGTACCGTGGACAGCATTACACAAGCTAAAATTGGCATACTCGCGCACTGATTTTAATCTAATCTTAACTCCAAAGAATGAAGCTTTTACTAATTTTCAACTGAGCAAGATTTGGGTCACCGTGTCCTTCAGCAGGAAAAGCAGTTTGGGACCTGGGTTAAGCTCCAGCCCCCGCCCCCAGTAACACTATACTGGTTACGCAGTATATGGATGGATGGATGGATGACATTTGGGTAGGTGAGAAAAATTGAGCGACAGCGCCCCCTATTTATCCCAATGCAAACTGTGTGCGGATTGTGTCTTCATGCAATGACGGACAGCTGCAAGGAAACCACCACAGAAATAGATAAATCCGGTTGAAAACTCAAGGCAATGGTTTAACTTGACACTCCTGCCAATTTCACTTCAACCTTCCGCCATGGTTCGTCCTTTACGAATCGGACGTTTAAACCGCTGTGTGGGCATTTCCGAAAAGAAACTTGCCTAGTAGTCCTACATGATTAACTTAATATTTCCCCGATTTCTTTGTCAACATCCCTTTGCCGGTCCGCTCATTTATCCCGTGCAGCGGACACGTGGTTTGGCGGCACTTCCCGCAGTGACGCGATCCTAGGCGGCGCGCCTTGGAGCCTAAGCGCACGATGGAGGGCTGCGGTACAGACAAGCCTCGTCGTCGCTCGGAGGGTAGGCGAGGCTCCGGGCTCCTTCTGAAGGCTCCGGAGGACAAGGGCGAGGAAGATGTCCTCCGCGAGTCACTCACGAGGCTCACCGGCGTTACCAGAGCCATCACGGCGAACATCCGCAACATAAACGAAAGTCTGGACAGGTACTGAAATTCGCGGGTAAAATTCAAAGCGCACCCACGCTTTGTTACGGACTGTACACATGCGCGTTTAAGCAATCGCACAAAATCTCACTATTCTGTTATCGGGACGATACGTCTCACGCATATAGCTAAACTTTGAACTTTTCATTGACTGGTGTAGTCTGTCATTTAACCAGTCGATGATCGGCGGTGCACGCCAAGTCTTGCTGGAGTCCTGCAAACTTGTTAATGAATGACTAAATGACATAAAATAAATGTAATGTTCTGAATTGATGAAGTAGGTTGGATTCTTCATGTTTATTTTGTGACAGTGTTTTCTAATAACACATGGAATATAAGAACGCCTCTCTGACTTTGACCCTTTTGCAGGATACTAATGGATAGTCCTGAGGTCGAGGAGATGGAGAAGATGCTGGTATGTGGATGCAGTTTAGGATACCAACGAAATTGCGCTGTAGTGAAAGCAGTCCGTATTTGAACCTTTCCAATTAAGACATGTTGAAACGGGTACTTAAAGGCGGCAAGTAATCAGACTTACCGGTCTTCCATGGCATATTCAGTCCCTTCAGAAAGATCTGTTTCACGATAAATATGTTTTAAAATATGTTTCATTCACAGGTGGAGCTGCTAGCTTGCAAGAAACTGAGAGAGTGAGCTGAAAGAAAGTGCGAAAAAATACCAGCGACTGTCAAGGATTAGTTACTGCTTTAATTTCTTTATGGTAATAAACTGCAGAGTTCTTGATTGTTATTTTCCGTTTCTGGTTCTTTAATAGTTTTCCTCTTTATTGTTATCTGGATGTACAGTTCCTTTGAATTTGTAGTTAAATGTCTTTTTGTAAATAGGTATTGATTTCTTGGATGTTTCCTAAAGATATGTTTATTTAAGAAACAATTAGTAGTTTTTTTTGTACTTGTAGTCACTGATTAAAGTTATACATGCAGCTAATTTCAATTCAGTTCAACTCTGTGTTGCATTACAGGAATTATGAATGAAATCTTGACCATCTTTATTCTATGCTACACTTTTCTCCCTACCCTATTTGTTTGGTCTGTAGTGTAAATTTAAAAAATACTTTTGCAAATACAATATAGTTCATAAGAATGATAATTATGTACGAAATAACTACCTATTCCCCAAATATTTCTCCAATATAATAACAGTCACATGATTTAACATCAGAAGTGAAACTGAGAAGTAGAATGCCTAGCGTTTAAATACAGTGAAGCGGTGATACGTGGCGTTACGTCAGCGTTTGCGCAGTTACCCGGATCAAGAACGTAATCGTAAGGTTGGGGAAGGCTTCTGAGGAGAAACCACCAGGAAAGAAGACTTTTAATTGCAGGTAGCACACATTTTTTATATCAGCAGAAATGGTGACGTGTCGGTTCCAATCGCAGATGGCTGTAAAGGTTTCATTTTGTTTTAGTTGTATTGTTTTATGTAAAAAAAAGCTTTTGGCCGACTCACGCAGTTTTAAAACGGTGAATCGACTGTAACAGTATGGCTGTTTGGTTTCTTGCACGGAATTGACGCTTCATTTTTCATATCAGATAGTTTAATCGTTATTCTACTCCACATTTGGGCAAATCTTTAAGATTATACTGAACTTGTTTTGACGTCTCGCACTGATGCTGATGAGTCGCCATTTAACGTGATTGACGTGTGCTTCACCCAATCAGACTCCTGGAAAGGGTGCCGTAGGTGAAGGGTCACGTGTGTGGACCAATAGGAAAGCGTGCTAACGGGCTTCTCGAGCTCTACTGCTGAGTTTTAATGAAAAAGGCGGTGCTCTGGGTCTAGGACTTCCGGATTGACCAAATCGCTCGATGAAGCAAATAGGAATGTAAATGCTAGAGAAATAGCATTTACATGCTATTGTACGAGATAACAGTCGTTTGCAATTGATAATGGCGATGACTGGTAAGTTTTTCCTAAGTCGTATGTTTTAAAAGAAGAAATAAACATGGGTATTTGGCGCTTTCCTACTTGTAGCTAAGAAAAACGCTTGATTACGTACTTAGGAGACAGAAATTCTCTTGATCCTTGTCAGATATTGTCGATTAGTCATAAAAGGTATGTATTTGAACAATAATGAGAAACTTTTAAATGTTGAATAAATTTAAATGTGCCCTGTTAATCAAGTACGCTCGTGTTGAAACCCATCTGTGTTGAGCCATGATTAAACTTTGATAATTGGTGTTTTTAGGTTGACATTCATTTATTTTAGGCTTAAATTAAATTTATATCCTTTAGCTAGTGGTTAGGTGTAATAAATGTGACCCTTGTGTACTAGGTGTAGATTAAGACCGAATTTGGGTGCCATTTGTAATTCTAGAATATCAGAATCTTTTTATTCGCCAAGTACAGAGAAGTACAAGGAATTTCTTTGGTGCGGGTGGTATCATCATATAAACGAAACACGCATACAAATAAACATCCAAAGGTAAAGGTACAAGGATTTTTTATTTATTTTTTTACAGGAGATGTGCAATGTTGTGTTCATCTGAACGGTAATAATAAGCAGATGGACTGGGTTGATTCGTTCTGTACTTTTTAGGTATTTGTGATCATATGTTTGCAGTTCATATGTATTCTAAGAAATTGGGGATGTGTTTTCCATACCTGGCAGGTGATGCGTCATAGCTCCCATGAACGCACGTCGTCGCCACGGTTCTAAAAGTAGCCAGCAGGGGGCATACTTCGGCCCTTCCCAGACTCAAACGCTGCTGAGCGACCAGCCAGACACGGCTTTTGTGTCCCCTGCTGTAGCTGCACCATCCCTACCCCTCCCACCCGTGGACACGAGCGGAATGTCTTGCCGAGATCGGACGCAGGAGTTCTTGTCTGCATGCAAGTCTATCCAGAGTCAGCAAGTAAGCAAATTGGGACTTGAACAGTAGCAACACACTGTATTGCGCACACTTCTGTATTGTTGTACAGGTAGCCTTTTTACGTCAGACCTACAGGATTAGGATTTGACCCCAGATTTTCGTTGGTCTACATGTAATTGCATCTCAGGGTGTGAACGTAATGGAAATTAATTTGAGGGATAACTTAGGATCGCGTAAATGTGGCTTGCTTTTGCAGGTTAAGGTTTAGTACCTTCCATCTTGATTAATATTATTAAGTTGTGGTCCTTTGTGTTTTATTTAATAAACACCTGGCCGAAATGTTTGTCCAAGGTAATACTTTAAGAGGTGATAGAATGTTTTGAATTTAAACTAAGGAATCAATGTTGCCTGATGTGTGTGTGCGCCCTGCGTTCGGTTTGCACATGTAGCCTCCGGGATAGGCTCCGGACCCCCCCCCCATGACACTGAATAGGACTAGCGGTTTGAATGAATGTCTTTATTGTCATTGCACACATAACAAGATTAATGCCGCGGAAATTTTATACACCTGTGACACACTACTATACAGTCGCTTATTCTGGTCAGGGTTCTGGGGGGGGGTCTGGAGCCTATTCCTTGTCAGGGAATGCCCTGGACAGGATGCTAGTCCTTCACAGGGCACAAAATCATACATAATATAGCTTATTTAGAGAAGGAAGTTAGCCTTGTTGCATGTCTAAAGGAGTCAGACAGAAACTGCACCATTTGATGTGCATCTCTTGGTGATTTTATAAGGACGTTCTTCATCCTGTCTTTTCCTTTCCCCTGTTCAGAATGGGTTCCAGGCCAATAAACCGAGTCACAGTCCTCTCAGGCAACGCAGTGACTTCACTCTTATGGCAAAGTGAGTCTCCATATTTGTGTCCCTCGTTTTCATGCTGTTTCTGTTAGCAGTAGAATGGTAGCATTTAGTTTTCAAATGCTAAATAACAGGAGGCTTGCATTTTTGACTCGTTGGTGCTCCTTGTGGAGTTTCGGCATCTGCTAGGCTGATTTATAAGAAGTGGCTCTGTCTTCCTTTGTCTTCACAGGAAAATCGGGAGAGACCTCAGTAACACATTTGCCAAATTGGAAAAACTCACACTGTGTAAGATTTGTAATCTCTGAGCTATTGGCGTTTTTAAATCAGCATATTATGTTTAAGAGTGACACTATTAATATGAAAATGCATTCTTCAATTTTTGCCCAGTGGCCAAGAGGAAATCACTGTTTGATGACAAAGCAGTTGAGATTGAAGAGCTCACTTACATCATCCGGCAGGTGAGAGAGCGCTGTATGCTGCGGCCGCGGGCGGTCCGCAGTGCTTTCCGGTTCTTTCTGGCTGTGTATTCACCATGCTTGCCCACCCCTCAATCTGCAGGACATCACTAGCCTGAATAAGCAGATAGCCCATCTGCAGGAGCTGATTCGCTCTCGGGGCAGCCAGAATGGCAGGCATCTCCAGACTCACTCCAACACTGTCGTCGTCTCCCTGCAGGTCAGGACAGCTGCATCCTTATCTGTTTACGGCCCACAATTTCTATATCGTCTTCTGTCTACATCAAAGATGAACGATTTTTTATGTTTCTTAGAAGTTTTTTCTGTGTTATTTTATTGGAATTGATGCTCTTGTTATTGAAAGCCTCTTTTTTCCTTTATTGCTCTGTAGTCGAAACTGGCATCTATGTCAAATGACTTCAAATCAGTACTGGAAGTGAGAACAGAGGTAAGACCCTCTGGGCCCTCCTAATAGCTTCCATGAAGGTCCTGAAATTGCTGAACTAACACATTTCAGGGCCTAACCTTGACCACTGTGCCCGCAGAACCTTAAACAGCAGCGAAGTCGTAGGGAGCAGTTCTCCAATGCCCCAGTCTCTACGGCAACCATGCACGCTAGGAACTTTGGTAAGAGCACAGTGAGCGATCGCTTTAAATGTTACCAGCAGGGCAATTAATGACACTGCACAAACAAGAACATTTATGGGTGCAGTATGTTAATCGCTATGCTTTGTGTCTTTCAACCGTTCAGATGGTTCTCTGTTGATGCAAGATGAGCCAAAGAAGCCTGCAGATGTCTCCATTGAGATGGATTCCCGCGCCAACCATCAGCTTCAGCTGATCAATGAACAGGTGAGTGGCAGAGATGATGCTAAAGTAGGTTTAGGGTCAGTCATACACACCCTCGGATGATGATGTCAGAAACAAGTTAGCAGGTTGGATATGTTTGTAGCAACGTATCTGAGTTCCAACAAATGGTCTCCGTCTTATCAACACTCTCTCCAGTGCTGGTGTAATTTATGGGGAAACCAGTAAATGTTCTCAAATTACTGAATGTAACCAGCATTAGCTCCAACCAACTCACAAGAAAAGCAAAATACCCTGTTAATATCCCATTAATATCCAGTGCATCACAATAAGAAAATCGAGCCTCAAGAGGATAAGCGGATATTTTCTTTTTATTCAGAACATTTTGTGGAACTGTGCCGGCAAGCTCAACACTACATTGCTTGTTTATTCTACAGAAAAATAAAGGTTGATCTAAGCCTACGGGCCCAATTTAATTATGGATTGTAAACAAGTCACGGGCCAGTCTCTTTTAGACCTCTTGTAAGTAGTGAATAAACCAACAAAATTCCTCATCCACCACTACAGAAAATGACTGATGATGATGATAATAATGATAATGATAATAATAATAAAAAGAAAGAGAAAGATATTGCTGAAGAATTGTGAGAGTAAGTCTCAGTCTGGATTTTGAATGGAAAAAATATTGTCATTCAGGTTTTACCCAGAATTGTGTAATCTGACGCTCAGGTATAGGGGTGTCACAATGCACTCAGGTCACCATTCAATACACTTCACAACATTTCTAACAAAATGTTACAAAACGAATTTCAATCAGATGTCTTGGGCCCGCCTGCTCTACAGTCTGATTGGTTCGGAGAGTGAGAACCAATCATTTTTGTTCTGCCCTCAGAATATTTTTATGCAAGTAAAACTCCCATGAGCGATTTGCTCGGCAGTACAAAATAGACTGACAGTGGAGCTGTCCTGCCAAATCTCTTCCCCCGTCTGAATTTCTTCCTCCTTTGGCTGTCATGCCATATCTCTGTGAATTTTCCAGTTCACCCTTAGCGCTGCAGCAGGAGTTCACAGCAATGAAATACGATGACAAATGTTTTTTTGAAATGTGTGTTTTTATTAATTATTATTAAGAGATCGCTTACATTTAACTTAAAGGCACGACCGATATGTTTTATTTGATCGTTATTTGACTCAGAAAGGTAGTGAAGTGAACGTTTAAGTTGCAGCAAATTAAAATACTCAGGGGAAAAACAGTGCTACTTTATATCTGTCAAAAGACGTATTCATTCGTTTCTTTGTGCAAACAAAACTGAAAGTGATGTACTGAATACATGTACTGTTACAGCTATACTCAGCGGTAGTGAAGAGATACTACTGGTGACATGTGTTGGTCCTTAATATCTGCTAAACGTACATATTTTGTGTCAACACTGTTGGTGTGTTCAGGAGTCATACATCCAGAACCGAGCAGACACCATGCAGAACATTGAGTCCACCATTGTGGAGCTGGGCTCGATCTTCCAGCAGCTTGCACACATGGTGAAGGAGCAAGAGGAGACGGTGCACAGGTAATAGGCAGTTTAGGCACAACAGCATAGCTATGGACCTTCTGAAGGTCGGAGCTGTTCATGCATTTGTCTCAACCTACCCTCCAGAATTGACGCGAACGTGGAGGATACCCAGCTGAATGTGGACGCCGCCCACGGCGAGATCCTCAAGTACTTCCAGTCGGTCTCCTCCAACCGCTGGCTGATGATAAAAATCTTCTTCATCCTCATCATCTTCTTCATCGTCTTTGTTGTCTTCCTCGCCTGAGTGGAAGACATGGAAGACTGAGAGAAATTGGTACCAAGAGATGGACTCAGTTCTTCATGCAGAACCTGGTGGTGAGGCTTGTTGGGGGAGGAGGTGGGTCTGTCAGCCAGGGCTGCCTTGGCATCATCTTCATTCACACTGGCCCTTATCACAGCCAACATTGAGATCCTCCCTTCCAGCCCAAAACCTTCATACTTCACACCTTGATGCTAATAGTCAATCTGCCCAACGGTGAACCGAGACTTGCAGGTTCTTACTGTTTATTACATTGTAATGAATTATTAATTATGATCACAGAAGGTACATCCACCATTTTTTTTTTATTATTATTATTTTGTAATTTGTTCCCTAAGAGTAAGACCTTTCTCAGATTTCTTAAAGAGAACAATGAGTGAAGGTATCTAAGACAGAGTGAGTGCCTTTATGGGTTCAGTTTTAAAGGTTCTCCTGTTCCTGTTTCCTCTCCTTTGGTCCTGGGCAGGTGTGAAGGTGTTGCCCCATCTCTGCCTTATTCTGTCAGCGTTCTGCTGTGGTTCATCAAACCAGAAACAATCAATTGCGGGTTGTTTCATGAAATTCTGGATCAGACCCATTGTTTCTGGCCAAAGATGGCGCTGAGATTCCTTCATGTATGATTCATGCCCGTTTTTGCCAGATAATTCATGTTATGTTAGTGTGAATATGTAAATGGTAATGCGTTTTGTCGGGACCATTACACAGAATGGCTTAAACGCCGTTCATATTCTGATGGTCCTCTAAACATATTGATGGAAAGTTTCCTCTAAATTTAATATCTGCTCTTCTTAGCTACTGCCTGTCTGTAGATCCTTTGGGGTTTTATTAGTATTCGAAGTACCCAAAAATTACTGGTTTATTAAAATTCCATCATTTAATACCATCACTGAACAACATAATATTCAGTATCTATTAAAAGTGCTAAAACTGAACCTCTCAGGGCACATTTGCACAACCAGCCATGAATCGGTCAGCTTGTTCCTGAGAAGTCGTGGTTCACGGTGTTTTTAATGCACCCAGACCTCTTCAACTGGTACCAACCTACTGATGGACATTAAAAAGTTAGTCAGGTATTGTGACCAAAACATTTTTATGACACAGCCCAAGCATTTGTATTCAGGGGCTGGTCACCTTGGTTCTCTGAACCAATGGTCTGGGTTTTGCTCGCAGTGTCTCCTTCCAGAAACCATGAAATCAGGAGCACATAAAATGGACGGGACCGAAGCTTTTCAGGAACAGGGCTAGTGACATCTAGTCCCATGACACACAGAGCAATCTCTGAAATTAAGCCACCCATTTCACCAGGAGTCTTATACAGATCTATACTTTGCCTGGAATTGGCACTGGATACCACCAAAACAGAGCTTTCTGATGATGTTCTGCGTACTCCTGGACGGACGGCCGAGCCTGGTTCTTGAGGTCTAGAGGACTGAATCTTTCAGGAAACTTTTCAGTTGGCATCTATATGATACTCAGCAAGGCATATTACCAGTATGGTTAATAGCTGGCTAAAACTGAGCGAAACTACCAAGGACCAGAGCTGGGCACTGTTGGTAGCCATATAAAGAGTGTGATCGTCTTGGAATTTGTCATGTTGCATCCCATTGTGCACATCGATAGTTACAGACGCTAGTCTGTGATCAGCAGGACCTCTTGACCACTCCCAATCTCTGTGCTGCCAGGGAACACATTCTGTAATGCTTTCGGTCGGAATTCTGTCTTCGGGATGAAGACATTCTCTAGGGTTTAATGCATTTTGTAATTCTAGTAATTACTGTTGATACTCTTATGACTGCTTGTCACACTGTGTGTTCTGGAATTATTTTATTTAAAAAAAAAAAAAATAAATAATCCTTTTGTTCAAGGACCCAAAAAGTAATTAAAGCCTTGACACTTGAATCTTTCTACGCAGTTGATGTTGTGTGTCATGTGATTTTGACTTGCCACAATTTCAGCACTTCCAAGATACTGTGACACTGGGAACATCAACACAGTGCCAGTATAAGTCTAGTGGCTTGTTTCACATTGAGACTACCCAGAATCCTGTGGAGCAAGATACAAATGCCAAGTCGTTGTCTCGCTGGTGTCTCAAAGCCTATTACAACCCAGCTATCTTTGGTTCTTGGGCCAAGGCAAAAGTGTTATATCACAGGTTATGCAACGTGATCAGATGATCTCCACTTAGCATACAATGAGTAGCACCGCCTGAACGTCCTGCAAGTAAATGGATCCTACTTCCATGAGTCATGGTTTGTGGTACGGTATGTTTATTTCGATTTCACAGTGTCAGCATAACTGCATCAGCCTAAACCTCAATTACTCCCAGAGTCGCTGTTGAGCCCAGACCAGCCGTGTACTTCCAGCCCGTACTCGGCGTAACATGTTGATGTACTAGATAATCAGTTATGGAGTAACTAGATTGGAAGATCATGTTTTGGTAACCCCATGGAAGATCTGCTTGGAATATACTTCTATCTGTACACGGTCGTACCTTTTGTGTGGTGTCAGTGTGCATTCTTGAGAAGGTTGGGCTAGTCTGGATGTTTCGTAGTGCTATAACTCAGTTCAGAGTGTGTGTTTCCTGGGCTCCCCATCCTACTTTGCCTTAATTGGTCTCAAGGGGACCAACTTCCTGATCCCATTTCTACTCTTCCTCCTTCTCCTGCATCTCTTGTTCAGCTCTGTGTCATCTGCTCCACGGGGCTCATCTCAGACATGCTCCTCACACGCCGGGTCTTCCCCCCCACACTAAAATGTGGCCCACCCCCATCGTCATCTTCGCCGTGCCACAGCCTTGCCTCTCGCGGCTGGCACGAGCATGACCCCCCCAAGGCTCCTCCCAGGAAGCGGGAGCGGAGGGTGACGAAGGACAGGCTCTTGCTGCGCCGCTTCTCCAAGCTGCCCGCCGCCTGCTCCTCTTCGCCCTTGCTCTGCTCCTCCTCTTCCACACAGTCCAACAGAATCATGCGCAGGATGCGTGGCACCTCGTGGGCGTCTGGCTCGAACTCCGCCACCAGCTTCCTGAGCCTGGAGGGATGGGGTACAAGGATGGACGATGTCAGCCCACAGGTAGTCTGAACCCCTCAACCACATCATCAATTGGTCAGTCAACAGAAGAAAATAATAGCAACCCTACCCATAGTCACTGGGGTCATACTGTACCATTAGCTATACTTGAATCAGTTCTGCAATACCTGATATATAAATCTAAAGTGTGGTGGCCTCAGAACCTCCAGAGCTGAGGGTTCAAATCCTACGTTTTCTCTATGTATGTGGACTTTGCATGTTTTGTTCACGTCACGCTGGTTTCATACCATAGTCCGAAGACGTGCAGTTTTGTTAACTAGCATCCCCAAATGGGCATTGCAATATGTGATTTTGTGTGATTTTGTGTACTTGTGTATGTATCTTGTGATGGACTGGCATCCCGTCCAGGGTGTACCCCAGCTTTCTGTCCTGTCTTGCCCATGATCAGTACCAGACACCCACAATGCCGACCAGCATAAGTGGCTAGCTGATCAACGGACCCATCGAGACTTAACTGGCTCTGTGCTGGTAGATGAATCGTGCCTGATCTCCCACGGATCCCCACCTGAGAATGACGGGGCCACATTGTGAGGGGCGGATCTTGGTGCACAGGCCATGCAACTCCAGCAGTTCCCCGGGACTGGGCTCGTAAAGCGGCTTCTGGTGTGGCGTGGCCAGCCAACTGTAGTCGACGCTTGAGCGATGCCGCCGGGCATCAGTGCCACGCTCCTGGTGGAGGCGGTCCGCCCGTTTCAGCAGCGTGCCCAGCTCCAGCATCAGAGTGTTAGTCACCAGCTCCTCAGGCGAGCGCTGACCAGGCACCTCAGCCTCCATGCAAAACCCCGCCGACCAGGAAAACATCTGGAGAGATGCAGAGGGGTGCCTGGAAGCACGGGGAAGCAGAACCAGAATTGCGCACGGGGTAAGTATGCGTGCCTACGTGCCTGTGCACGCGCAGATGTGTCACGGATTTTAAGCAGTACGGATTAATAGATATAAACTAATGCGATCCTGGAATAAGCAGCCGTGAAAAGACTCCAGAAAACGCTGCAAACACGGTGACAAGTTTACGAATGGACAATCGGTGAAACGCCCGATGTGTACAAAATGATGAACCAGTGTAGTGAGATACACGAAAAGACGGCATCAAAACAACAAAAATCTATGAATAATAAAGCCCATTTCTCAACAGTGCCCTATAAATAATTAATTAAGATTCAACAACCACAAACCAAACCAAAAACGGAAGCTTCTTACCTTGACGACGTTATGAAAGATATGGTTATGGAATAATGTTCTCAGTATAAGACTATGTTCTGATTCACTATAAATGCATTCTCACTACCTATAACTACAGCTTTCTGTATAATATGAATCAATGCAACCGCTCGTAGGGGATGTCGTATTCACCGCACGACCGAGCAGCGGGATTGAGAAATTTAATCCGTTTTTAATACCGTCTTGCCAGCCGTTATGCACCTCATCAGCAATTTCCTGCACCACACGCTCTGCAACGTGTGTGTTGTCTTTTTCGGGTTTTTTTTTTCTAATGCACTAGATTGTCAATGTCGTTTTAACGTTTGAACAATTACAAATTATTTAGGTTAAGACTACTAGTTTCGTTAGACGTGGATTCGTCGACTGCTGCTGATTGTAGTTTGATATTAGGACTTTGCTGTTGTTTTTTATCTCAAGTATACATTCGATAATATATTCTACTTTTCGATAAAAGCTTCTTCGAAGGAGGCCTACCAAGAAAATGATGTGTTGTAATTATGTAATTATTCAGATTGTCTCCGACAGGTCTTTCGCATATGAAATGAAGATTTTGGAACATATTTCTCAGACTTGGTCACATCTGTTACGTGTTTTAATTATATAACTCTCAGATGTCACATTTAAAGAGACCCCAACTGCATATAAAAATTGTTTACTCATATATTATTGTATGCGTATATACGCGATGTATTGTTATTCTTAGAAAGTACCAGGATGAGTTCTGGTTTACTTGGCTGGATTACAGCTGTCAACCGCGCTAAAGATAGATTCCATAATCCGGGATTATATGAACACTCATTTAGACATACTTATATAAAATGATAAATACCGCACCCCGCGAACGGACTAGATTACAAAGCATTTGACATATACTATATAAATGTGCTTTGTAAAGCTATAATGAGAAGGTTTTCCGTGATATATTGATTTCTGCATTTTCTGACTACAAAGTGTTCATTTTTCTGTGATCATTTAAATACATTGTAGTATTATTGTTCTTTTGTTGCTGTTATCTGAAATTAAATATGTCCTCACTAGTTCCTGTCCAAAGTCTTTATTATTGTACAATGACAATTTCAGTCTTTGCATATCCCATCTTGTTGTCTTAAGAGACACACAGATATATAGATTATAGGTTTTTATAGGAGTTTTAACCCGCTGTTCCACACACACAAATTTGTATTCATATCTTTATGGGGACGGTCCATTCACAGGGTTGCCGACTCTCACGCATCTGGAAAGACACTCACGTTTCCTGATTCTCACGCTCAAGCAAGAAATCTATATAATTCCATTGTAAACCTAAAATTAGCTATATCAAAAGACTATTTACAAAGTAATAAAACTCTTACATACATGTAAATGCGTGTGCGGACTTGTCTCGAATTGAAAGTCTCACGCCAGCCGGCTGACGAAACTTGGCAACTTTTTATTCATTTCTATAAGCAAAACCCTAATTCCAGCTACGACAACCTTAACCCCTACCCAGCCTTAACCTTAATGATATAAGTATATAAACATCATACATTTGACATTTTAGTTTTTAGATTGCAGTCACGGATTTTATTAAGATGGAGTTTTCCCTTGTGAGGGCCGGTGTTCTGGCGAGTTGTCACCTATCGAAACGTGCTACCTAGCCTTTCTGCGCTTGTACAGTTCCACCGTTTTGGGATTAGGGTTAGGTTTTAGGGGTTAGGGTTAGGGTTATAGAGGGGTTTGGGCGGTTAGGGTTAGGGT
>JAODKC010000065.1:841280-871911 GCA_026777985.1 Mormyrops attenuatus | reverse complement strand
TCTCCCCGTCGGGGAATCGAACCCCGGTCTCCCGCGTGACAGGCGGGGATACTCACCACTATACTAACGAGGAGATGCGTTACGAAGTTTTCGCGCAAGATGATGTCATCCATCTATTCATCTATGGCACAGAATCTTAGTCTACACCAGTCGCGATTGACTTACGCCGGGTAAAATAAACCGTGGCGTCTAACAAAATTGTAATGCCGATCTAAAGCCTCACCATCAGATGGCGACATTACATGATGACTATCAGGCAGCTTCATATTATTTCTGCCACATTTAAGAATATTGTATTATATCCTATGTTTTACTTTTTTAATTACTCCAGCTTTACTTTCAAAACGCGTAACTGCAATCATATAAAGTATACTTATAAGCTTTTTTTCACGAGCTGTCGTAGTATTAACCTCAATATTTTTACGAATGTAAAATTTTATGAAACTTGGGGGGTTCTAATGAAAGACATTACAATGAAAAAGATGAGTATGGTTAGCTGGGTGGAAGCATTTTTGCCGTTGTTACTGTTTGTATTCGTACGCTTTGGTAGTCTGCGTTGTCTGCATCTTAAATAAGGGCTTTTCAACCTCCCTTACACCAGAGGAAAGCGTTATGGATCACATACCACTAACGCATGATTACACAAGTAACTAATAACTAAGGACTGAGGGACGGTTACTATACCTGTTCCGGTGTTCTGTCGAGTTGAGCTACTTTGTCGAGTTAGGCTACCGTAGTGCTAATCGATAGCCCTAGCCCTAACCCTTACCCTAACCTTAACCCTAACTGCCAAAACCTCCCTAAAACCCTAACCCCCAAAATACCCCTAAAACCCTAACCCCAACCCCCTAAAACCTAACCCTAATCCGAAGACGGTGGAACTGCACATGCGCAGAAAGGCTCGATAGCATGTCTCGATAGGTAGCTCAACTCGTCAGAACACCGGCTTGAATATTTTTGGCTCCGATCAGGGCAGCGAGGGCAATATTTTGCAAGTTGCGTAAACCGGATGACCAGACCCTTGCAACAGCTTTACAGACCACCAGATGGCTTCTGATGCCACGGCCAAAACCCCTAAACTAAAATAAATGCACATAACTAATATCACAAACTATCCGTCTAACGATTAAGTTAAATCAGAGGTGTAGAGTGGATTCTCACAGATCATCCAACTGGCGGGTACAGGAGATGGATGGATGGATAGATGGATGGATAATAATTTAATAATAGGCAGGACCCTTCCATTCACACTTGGCTATTGGGGAGGGGGGGCAGGGGGAAACACAGGGCTGGATATGAAGGTGCTTTTTCAGCATCAGTTGAAGTGTTTTTGCCATTCTTACTACTTGTATCTGTGCTTTTTTATATGGGTCTTCATGTATTTTTTTGGTCTTGGTAACCTTACAATAGTCAATTGACTTACCCAAGATGCTGTGTTGCTCATGTAACCCAAGCACACCCTCGTCATGCTTTCTACCATGCTGTTGCTACCATGAGCTAGAGGGATGTGCTGCCTTTAGCAGAAGCGTTTCTTCATCTTCCTGCCACTTCAGCCCCCTGGCATTTTTTCAGAGGTCAATATGCCAACAAGCAGACGCCAAAAAATCTGCAATCCAAATGAAATGGCAGTAAAGTTAGTCACTGTAGCCAGTTCGCTAATCAGTACATTGTTAAGCTAATGGTAGCTTTGCTAAGGTAAACGCAGACCACTTATCTCACCAGCCCTCCCTCAGAATTGTTTCCAATATCAAAAACAGAATTCCACCAATTAAAGGAACTTTTATATCTGTCAATCATAACACAAGTGGCGAAACTAATGGCTCAGCAGTCTACGTCCCTGTGCCTGTGATTGAAAAGTCGCTGTTTTGAGCCCTGGCCTCGACCAACAGTCACATGTCTGTGGGTCCATGAGCAAGGCCTTCAATTCCAGCCCCAGGGGCACCACATAATGCTTAACCCTGCACTGCCACCCCCACCGCTATGAAGACCAAGATGGGGTAGGCGAAGAGACGAATTCCTATGTACCTGTACTAGTGCAATGGCCAATAAAGCATTTTATAGATATACATATAGTTGGATATTGGCTAGAACAGTTTACGCTAGTTTTAACACTCTTCTCAAGTGGGTAACAGCTGCTTCTTGACAACAGCAACATTTTTTGCCCAAGGGCATTAATGGCGGTATGATAAGGCACCAAAGAGAACAGGTGCCATGCTTGGGAGGAGCCAGTGGTGCAGGGAAGCTGGAATGTGTCATTATGCGTTTTTTTTTCCACTAGGCAGTAGGGAGAATGACTAAATAACATGAATAAGAAAACTGGATGAGCAGAAGATTCTTTGAAATCTTAGAGACTGTGGACTTAGGTTAACAGGAAAGGGACTTATTAATGAGGTCGCGCTTACAATCTATTATTGTATTATGTTTCTATAGGATTTGTTCGTCATGGCAACAATCATTAGCACCAGCTAAGTGTTGTTCTAAACAGCTTAGTTGCTGAGCAATATGGCCAAAGGTTGGGGTAACGTTGGGGACCTCATGGTCCTGAAATCCAATGGTAGAGCGCTCCCCGAACTATCAACCCCCAAGCATCTTTGCTCTCAGTGGCCTGTAACTGCCTGACCTCTGGCAGACCAGCCACCTTCTGGTCTGAAAGTGGTTGGCACCGTTCCATTGTTTGCTATTTAGGGTCAACCACAAGTCACGGGGATTAACTTTTGGTAGACCACAAAACCCACGGTACAGTAACAAACAGTCCGCAATGCTTTCAGCAGATCTTGCCTGTAACTGCTTGTCACAGCCAGTGCCAGTCCTGGAAGGTTCTTGGGAGGTTTTTGCCTGGATGAAACACCATTCATACACATGGCGAATGTGTGCACTTTGTCACACACGCGAATGCACGCGCTATATGTCTGGAGTCACCTGAACATTTTTGAAACCAGAGAGGAAACTGGAGCACACAGACAAATTTGACAGGTGCAGATGGAATATGTGTACATACCTCCAGAGCTGGGACCGGATGTGAAGCTGAAACCATAGAACCACGGAGCAACTGATACACCACATTGCCCAATACTGTCCTGTAGTTAGTTGATCTACTGTACATCCTTTCACAAACAAATAACACATTTTTGCCTTTTTCTAAATTCTGTTTTTCATATTACATTGGTTCATCTTCTTCCCCTCCTCCTTCGAAATCTGCCCCACCCTGTCCTGAAAAGTCTCTAATTCAGCCAGTCTCCTGCACCATTATGTGCACAATGCAATTTTCAGTGTCTCAAAGTAAACACTTTTGAGTACAAAGGAAGTGCTGTCTTGAGCCTCAATTCCGTGCAGTATCACTCTGGAGATGATCGTAATGCAGCATATCATATTATATACAGGTGATATAATATTGGTCCATATCTATATCCATTCTGACAGACGCTTATGAGGGGTATTGAGAGTAGTGGGTAAGAGAAGTTTCTAGTCTCTTCTCGGCAATAATTAATACCCCTAATGGACTTCAGTCTGACGCATGCCTAATTTAATTCCAACCTCGGTGCAGACACCCTACCTAAAAACTAAAAAGGAAATGTAAGTTTGAGAAGATATGGCCTCACTACAGGCCAATGGCTTCCAGACTTTACCGCTTTAAACATCGTCCTAAGATGCACTACGCCCTCAGTTCTCTCCAGTTTGCACGTGGGCGGTTGATGAGGTACTAGAAGATTCAAAGAGAAGGGCTGCATGCCCAGGCGATTAAAGCGAGGGTTGAGCGGGGAAGAGAAGGCCCGCTCCTAACTTGTTGCCTGTCCTCCATTAAGCTCCTCCCTCTGCACCTGTAGAAATCTGCTGCTGGATAATTGCAGGAATTTGCAATTATCTGTAATAATTTGCAGGCCAGCGCCACTCTCGCTACTTCTTCAGGTACTCTGGGGCTCTGTCTGTCTTCCTCTTTTGCACCCATACACCTTGCATTACGCTGCACACTCACCCCACCTCACCCCTTTTAAAAGCTTCCTGGAGCAGGGTGGGATTAGATTATCATGTAATGTAAAAGTTTTGTGTGTATTGATCAGCTAGGGAGCCCATTCTGCTTACAGGTGTTTGTGTTTCCTTAGGTTTTTGCACGCCCCCCCCCCCACACACACACACACACTCCTCCTTAAGGAGAGTTATCCTCATTGTGGAGCATCAGGACTTAACAACTGTATTGTAGGTAAAAGATGCAGGATTGCCAGTTGTTTAAACTGTAGAAATTATCAGAAAGCTAGTTTCCACAGCTTTTTAGACTGATCTCTCAACTATGTGTTAAAAGTCTGCCATTCTGTTATTTTAGGATCTATGCCGATCTTCTTGACTATCATGCAGTTTGCACTGAGAGACTTTGGTAACTTTACCAAAGCACCCATGTATGATGCATTAATTCATTCATTAATTCTGAATAATGCATTCATATTATACACATGACTTTATTTATAAAAAAGCATAACATTACAGCCATGTGTCTTATGCATTATGAATGCTCTATGAAGCTATTATCTATAATGCACTATAAATACCTTCATAATGCATTATAATGGCGTATATTGACCATAATAATGCATTATGAACGTATCTACAATGCCTCAAGAGAAAAGGTCCTATCAATCCCCTACATGCTGCCCCTCTCCAGCTGTTTCCTGTTGTACAGGTTGGTCAGTAACTTGGACATCTGGGATGACAAATAGAAGAAAATGATGTTGACGTGAACACCCCCATGCACACTCCTATGCACAGCCCCATGCACACTCCTATACACACCCCCATGCACACTCCTATACACACCCCCATGCACACTTCTGTCTCCCATTCTCTTCATCTTAATCATTACTGGCCATGTGCCACTGGTATATTGGAGAGTAATAAAACATTAATTCAGGATATCTCCTGTGTTTGTGTGTTATTCTCCTGCAATAAGAAATAATCATTTTAATTAGGCTTTCCAAATGAGAGTGGATCCAAACATTTTTCTTGACCACAGAGGAAATATGAATACCAAACACCAAAGCAGTTGTTTGGCCCACTGTGTCTTTCTGTTTAATTTGGTGATAATTATACATACCAGCTGAACTGTGATTGGGTGTTGGGGGTGCTGGGCGGCTGCTGAGCCAATGGCATGACAGCTGCTCCAAATATTCATCTCTGACCGTGGAAGCGTGGCGGCGATGAGCCTGGCCTTGCTGGAGCCTCCATTTAGTGCACAGGTGCATGCGCAGTGTGACTGCCACGTGCTGGAACAATCTGGAATACAGGATAAGAGTTTCTTCAAGTAGCTTGAAAACAGACCTGCACAAAGAAAGCAGATGTACATACTTTGTTTTGATTCTATATAAATGAGTAATAAATTTGGTGACCCACGTTAATTGCCTATCTCTCTTTTACGTATTCCCTGCCCCGAAATCCTCGCGGTGTATTTATAGCCATCAAAGACACCTGTCAGTGAGTTTGCTCAGGGATGGTATTTAATTTACTGCTCTGGGGTCCCAGGCTCCCATTTCAAGCCGCTTGGATGCCATTCAAATCTTGCTTCAGTCTCGGGCTCTCATACAAATTATGTTGGTGGGGATAGAGATTAAAGTTTGTTCATGGGGGTCAATGGAAAAAGGAAAACGAGACTTTCCCATGTATAAATGCTTTGGATGACACTTGGGGGGGGGGGTATGTGGGTGGCCAGCAGCTTGTAATAATTCCCCCCCCCCCAGCAGAACCCTGGGGGTCACAGAAAGGGAAATTTTGGAAAGTGAGGTCAGGTGTGGCGCGTGCAGCTGGGGTGGCCGTGTGTTTGGACACGGAGGGTATCTGGATAGCCTTTCAGCTAGGAATTTGCGGGTCACGCATGTCTTCCATGTGTCATGTAGGGAAGCATTAAACAGGAATGTGTCGGCGTGTCACATCCATCTCGTGTACATCGCAGCCCTGACTTTTTCTACCGGAATGAACGAGACGGGAGTCAGCGAGACATGGGCCACTTCATGGGTGACCGCGTCACATCTCTGATCCCAAAGCATCCATTATTACAGGAATAAAGAAGGCGACTGCAAGCCACAACATAACATTAGAAAGATCAGCTGACTTCAGGGAGCCAGGGGCACCTTCTTATCACAGTCTGCCAACTTTCTGCCATATTCACCTAAGCAAAAAATAAACCTGTCAGCGAAGTGTTTTCGTCAGACTCAGGGCCACCATCTTCTGCTCCAGTTAAACGAATCCCCAGTGAAACGCCAAAGTTTTCCAGTGAGCTGTCATAGTTGCTGCTATCGCCATGACAAAGGAACGATAAGAGACGGGAAGGTATGTAAAGGCGCCGAACGACTTTAGGATCCGTCTGTGGAGCTGCGTCTTGGGCTTGTTATATGAGTAAAGCCTTCGTGTATTTTACTCTTGACATTGGTGGCTGGCTGCCAAGCGTAAACACAACCCAAGTACTATCAGCTAATTACAAACTTGGCATTTTAAACCTCGAGTCCCACAGAAACAGGCAACCTTTTCTGTTTAACACAATGTGTGTGTGTACCTGGACTGAAATGCACTCCTGCTAATATGTCATTTCCATTGGAGTCTCTTTCTTACTTTGCGTCACATTTTGTAAGCTGTGGGACTTTTCATTGTGGGAATTTTCTGGAGAAATAAACCAACTCAAGCAGTATCGATCTGAGTTAGAAGTGGCTGCAGATTCAATTTTTTTGTTACGAACAGAAAAATACCTTTCATAACAGCAACTCCAAATTAATCAGGTTGAAAGCTGAATAATTAGTCTTGGGGAAGAAGGTGAAAAAATTATTAAAGAACTACTAGAAACCAAGATGCATTGTAAAAGCTAACACCGTTGCCTCACAACTCCAGGGTTAGGGGTCCAAATCTTGTCTCTGTCCTCACTGTAAGTGTGGAAGTTGGATCTTCTTCCTCTGTGCAAATTTTCTACTGTAGTCCTAAGACAGGCAGGCAGGTTAATTGGCTTCTCATTAATAGGTGTCCTGTGACGGATTGGCAGCCTGGAATAGGGTCCCCCAAGACCCTAACTAAGATAAGTGGTTGGAAGATGAATGGATATACAACAGAGACTGATTACCAGGAACAACCTTAGCTAATGAAGCCCAGCTGGCCTTGATTGGGCTGGTTACTCCATTTAAAACCAGTTCGGTAGATTCAGGTGGACAGAGAATGTAAGGTATCAGCTTTGCATTATTCTACTTGTTTTAAAGTTCATAAAATTCACTTTTTGGTGTCCCTGTTGTCTTGCACTTCTCCTGAACAGCAAGAAGGAATCCAGGATTGAAATGGGGAGACATTAGGTTTAGGCAAACAGAGTGGAATCAATTGACTTTGATAATAAACTTGGATTTACACACCACAAAATAATGTGTGTTTTGCAGGGGCATGAAGAAAGGGGAGGGGTGAAGTGATTCGTAAAATTAATCTGATTTTTATGTAGCTGCAGGTAGAAGGAATAAGCCTTATTCTTTGTCCTGATTGGAGGACTTAAACGTGTGCTTTTGATTGGCCGTGCAGTTTTAGTGGAGGAGCAAAAAGGTTAATAATTTTAATCTAGAGTTTTAGTATTCTGGGGTGTGTTTCCGAAGCCTTTTTGATACTACGTCATTCGTAAGTTAATGGGTAAAACTTACGAATGAAGTAGCATTAAGAAGGCTTCAGGAAACTCACCCCGATCTGTAAACATTAATGGTCTATACACTTTGCTCTCTCCATCCAAAAGCAAGTTTTCTGCCAAGAGCTTAGACAGATATTTCCTAGCAGTAATAGTTTTTCTTCAGATGGTACAATGGGAATATGTTAACTCATATTGGTGGGACCACAGCCAAAATTATAGCTTATTAATGTCAAAGTATGATATATGCTGTGTGGTGGCAATTTGAGAATCTTTTCATCTCTGACCACTAAAAGCTATAAAAATTGTGCTTCCTGTTATGAGCTCCCGGCTCATAACAGTGGTCTGGTTATTTCATGTTTTTCATACTATATCAAATGGGAAACAGTATTAAAGAAGTTTAAGGAAATCAAAGTAGCAAACATCAGACAAACAGCGGCAGTCAAAACCCACGTGTCACCCTAGGAAAGTTTCACCACCATCCCCATCAGAGTGAAATTGGCTTGCTATGTCGCACCCCCTCACAAGATGGCGCCCTAGGCAGTAGAGTATGTTGTCTAATGGGTTGACTGGCACTGCACACAATCTACATGCAATTTTATGTGTGATTGGGTAGGTTTCCTCCCACAGTCCAAACTTGTGATCTACATGACTTTATGCCCCCTGCCTCATCCTCTTTCTTTCCTGGTATCAGCTGCGCTCTCAGCCGAATAAGCAACTGTGGAAGGTAGACATCAATATCAATATTGTTACTTTAATCTAAATCCATGTCTGGCCGCTCCCAATCGAGGTACACCCTGAAGTCGTCCTGCTGTGCATATTTACTGGATCAAACTTCCATCCTTCCATTTTCCATAGCCAGTTACTCACTAATGGGTCAAGGCGGAACCCAACTTCCTTCTGTCATATTAATGCTAGTGTAACTGCCTCTGTAAGTAAGACTGTATAAATCCTCCTGCTCTACCTGAGGCAACCGATGCCCCTTCCCATAATGCCCCTTCCCTAAAGGCCAAGTTTAAAAAAAGGAATTTACTGGCATAACCCTGCTCTGAAGTGGGGGGGGTCCTGCAAGCCCAACGCGAGTCCACAGATCACAAGAGCCGGCGGGAATGTAGCAGCCAGAACACGGTTTGTCTGTTAGGGCACGAGGATTTAATGTCCTGTCCCTGTAATAGTGTCCGGCTGGAATGCGGAATTACCATTGGCTCACGCCAGCCTGGGTCACATTTCTCCCTATCAGTGTTTCATGCGGTTACCAAAGTGACGCACCCAATACCATTAGCTGGCAGCCCACTGCTTCCCGTTATGTCTTTTTCTGTGTTTTAATTGGTGGTGCCACCTACTGCTGTCAAGCTCCCTGGTGAGGTCATGTGATCCAAGTGTATTCCCGCTGACCCACTCATTAGGAAACTCTCAACAGCTATACCCACGCCCTTCAAGCTAGATGCCTGTCTCCACTGTGTGGTTTGCCATTTACAAGTAAAGCTGGTGATGTCATGAATCATTTGAACATGATTGAAATGCTCTGAAATGTCAGTATAATCGTTCGAACGTTCACGAATCCAATGCACGGACGTTGTGGACAATGAAGCTAACTCGTCTTTGACTCCTGTGATGACAGTAGCTCCTCAGACTGTTTGCCAAAGTTGAGGGTCAAATAGCCATAAACTGAACTTCGGCAACAGGTGATTTATGAAATCGATGCTTGAGTGAAAAGTGGGGGAACTTTGCACACCACTGTGACTGTCTCTTTGGCAGCCATTTACATGTAGGCACAGTGGGGGCGCTATGTGCCCACAGACACATCAACACGTTAGAAAGCCCAGCGTCAACATGTGTCAGCCTGACTTTGTGTGTCATATTTGACATGGTGAAAGTGTGTTTTTAATCCAAGGTACCCAATACGGACTGGGAAAACACAGGATTCAGAGACAGGAAAAAGGGGCGTCGAGAGGGAGAAGGAGACATGGGACAGGGAGATGGCGAAAAAGGAAATGAGGGGCAGGATGATGAAAGAAACAGACATCAGGATGGAATCCGTATGATTATGCTTGAAAGTTTAATCAGATACTGCTGGAACATGTAACCACATCTACATGAGAACATGCATGGGCGTGCAGAGCACACACAGGCACACACATACATATGTTGTCAGCATGTTGTCATCTGGGAGCTCCACCTGACAGTTATCTGATAAGACCCCCCATGCCCATGGTTGAAGAGTACTGAGTGCACTGCCAAAAAATGGACCTTCACTGTGCTGTGTTTTTTAGCGTTGCCTATGCTAATAGGCTGGTTTTCTATACAGTCTGAGTAGATATGCAGCATCTCTTCTTGATCTCCTCTGGTCAAAGCTGGAACAGCCCCCCTCACCTACCTTCCTACTGTACCGGATATAAGTAATGGTATCCCCATGTAGAATCTTAATCCTCAACCCATGTGCGGCCAGAACCTACTGCCACCAAATTGCCGTTGCTTCTTTTTAGCATTTTATTGGCGCCGACAAAAGATCTTGCACGTTGTTACTGAGACCTGCAGCGTCAGCTCCTTATCTCCCTTACTCTGTCTCTGTTCACTGGACTGTTTAGTTTTACACTCTGTTAGCTTGATATGCGCAATATGGGGGTGGGGTGTACACTAGCATGGAATTTAAGCTGGCCATCTGCACATTATTGACAGTCTAACCCCAGCTATCCAAACCCACTCATACCATATTACACTGGAGTAGTTTCACAGGTGGTGATGTCATTGATTACATCACAGTTCACTTTCATTAAGCCATATCACAGTCTATATGCTGACTTAGGGGAGCGCTCTATAAAGGCGTTTTATAAGGCATTAGTATATGAGCGTTTGCTTGTAACCACAAACTATAAAGGGGGCATGCTGGGTCCTCCATATCCATTAGGTGTCCATAACTCCTGTCCCTAACCAGTACAGCAGTGTCACCTCTATACATAGTAACTGGTACACAAACAGTGAGGCTTTTAACTGAGCTGTTGACCTGACTATTATTTATGCCGGTGGCAGCTGCTGTTGCAGGTTAGCAAGAGGGCGGAGGTGGGGTTGTTTGGGGGGGGGGTGCCGTGAAGAGCCATTCAGCTAGCAAGCCCTGCTGTTTAGCTTTCATCCTAACGTCTGCGAGGAGATGCAGCTGTAGGGTGAATGGGTACATGGTCTGGGGGTGGGAAGACAGTCTGGCATAAATCCTCACTATGCAGACACTCAAATGTGGTAGCTCTCCTGGTGTCTCCCACTACACAGACTTCTGAAATTCCCCCCACCCCACAAATAGGGAGGAGCAAAGACGGGTGAAGACGCAGGCAGACGAGAAGCCCTGAGTCCAGAGTATCTGCACTGACCCCTCCCTCCCTCACTCACTCTCTCTCTTCCTCTATCTGAGAGAGTCAGTTTGATTGAGTATCTTTTCATTTCTTGGACACTCAGCAACAACCTCGTGCTCAGCGACACACTCGCCGGCAGGCTACTGCCATTCGTCTGGAACCCCCCTGCCCCAGACCCCCGTATGCCACACCCCTGGGCATTCAGAATCGCTAACACTGAGGTAGGAAACGGGGGCAACGGGAAGGGAGTTTCACTAGCCTGCGGGCATTAAATCTCACAGAGGCATGATTCGGGAAGTTGGCCGGGTGGTTTTCGCATGGGGAGCCAGACTGTGTCGGCTTACTGGTCGCAGCATCTGCATCGTACTTCAAGGCAAAGCCATCGCTGTGTTCAGGGTGAGGCATCGTTACACTCCCTCTCAGCAGTGGTGCGTTGCTAAGATTGTGTGATTGGTTAAAGAGCATAGGAGTGGCCATCGCAGACAGGCAATTGGACGGGTTTGTATTGTGTACCGGAGCAAGTTACTTTTTGGAATATCAGTGTGTCGTGGTGTGCTGCATATATGTGTCTTTGCCCGTACTAGCCTGTGAAGTCTGGGTGTCTCTCCTCCGCTCCCAGTTAATTAGGCACGTGTGTCTGCAGATAATATAATCATATCACAATGATGAAGAATTACGAAATCGAATGCTGGAAAAGTTTGTTGGTTCGCTCAGCATATGTTTAATTAAACTTTGGATTTGACACGGAGCGTGATTATCGAGTGATGCTAATCAAACCGCCCATGTTAATTTTTCCAAGTTCATAGTCCCTCTCCAAATCGGCGCATTTTGAAAGGACTTTATTACCAAAATGCGGACGAGATAAGACACCGTTGCATCTCCAGCAGGAGGGTAGGTGAAGCATGTAAGGAAGCGAGCTTGCTGGCTCCCTTTTATCTCCTCCTCCCTGCTGGTACTGAGCTTTTCAACTATTGGCAAAACCAAACTCCGGTCCTCCTCAGCGTGGCTGCTGGCTGCTGATGTTTATCGTTATCCTTTTAATGCCTAACTGATGCCTACTTCTATCTTGTTACTGATGTTTAGTTTTCATCATTTAGTGGGAAGCCGTTCCCATTTGAAATATACAAATGCAGAAAGAACGGGCTGGTTACTTTAGTACATATAAGTATATTTTATGTTAAGATTGAATCTCGTTTTCCTCTCTCAATGCTGGCATTTGTGACATGCTCCTTCTCCACTCACCCACCCATGTTTTTTAAAGATATCTTATTATTCCTATTCATGTTAAGTGCCATATTTGACGCATCTCAACCACATAGACTTGACGCGACCACAGTTGCCATTTCCGCCATCACTGTAAAAATTCTCAGCTGTGCTACAGCAATAACATACCATACTTCCTGTTGCCAAGCTTTCGGCCCCCAATAACATTTGCCTCTAGGTATATGTTGGACGGGTCATGTGTATAACACAACGTCGGACAACACCGTGACATAATGCTTTAGTAACTAAATCTGTTTTTGTCTGTGTCCCGAACGGCCACCCTCTTCGACATGTGACAAGGATGACCTCCCCAGCCTAACCCTGCATGGCAAAGACTCAATCCTGAGCCTACAGAAAGATAAGGGCAACGGAAGCCAGAAAAGCAGAAGTGGAAGCCAGGTATGGAAGGGCGGGTAGTTTCTGGCTCATATGTTTTGGCCTAAACATCATCTGGACCATGCCAAAGCTATGTGAATTTTTTACACATTCAAAGCTGCAGCAGACATTCCGCCTCTCCCAGAAGTTCCTGGCAAGTCTCCCACACGTTGATAGTGGTTCCCTGACACCAGCAAATTATATACAATACCCCGCAGATTTGTTTTTTAGAGCGAGAGCACACACAAGAGAGCATAGACCCTAGAGCTTATCAGGGAGACGTTATCAACATCCGGGAGACTTCCGGAACTTCCAGAAGAGGTGGGATGTCTGCAGTGGTGAAGTTCAGGTCAGAAGTCTCGTTTAAAGGTTCATCAAGCTCATCCTGGAATTTTGACTGACAGGCATCGTCCTTAATAAAACACTGCCACTCTGGCTGTCAATCTCCCCTTGTAACCAGACCTGTTTTAATAATTTGAAAGGCTCCATATTCACTGCAGAGGCCATATAATGCAATATCTACCCAGAAAGCTCTCTTAAATTTCCTGCGTTTGTTACTTTTATTTTTCCAATTCAAATATGAATTCCTCCTTCAGCTATGGCTGAATTTGCCAGTCAATGGGGCCAAATGCCTCTATGCGGCGACATCCTCATTCCTCATGCATGCCATACTCACATGGACTCATACGGGGTGCTTACAGTCTTTTGATGCTCCTCTCCCACAGTGTAGAAAACACTGTAAGCTTCTGCATAGAACAGCAACAAGCATAGAGGTAACTATGCAGGGGTGCCATAAGGAGGGGAAGTAAGGACAATTCCAAGGGCCCCTGAGTGATAGGGGGCCTAAAAAGTTTGGAAAATAACTGGATTGGTCTGGACCTGGGGGCCCAATATGATATGCTTTCATGAGGCCAAAATCTTTAGCAACGCCCTTGTACCTACGTCACTGCATGTCTACTGCTAATTAGCATTCATTACCACATTTCCCAACAAAACTGATTTGTACTGTTTTTCTTGATAGCTAGTATGGGTAGCTAGTATTGTAGCTACTGAAGCACTTAGCCAGCTGGCATTCTCTTGTCTTAATTATATGGAAACGACCGGATTTATGAGTAGGTGCTGGTGTCCAGTACTTAAATCTGTCTGCTGTATAAATGATGTGTGAAGTCACTGCTAAACTAAAGTGAAATGTTATTGAGAGTAGGGAGGGGACAGGGCACACTACTAAGTGATCTTTCAGTCACTGCAGCAAATGCAGGTGGTGTGTTAACTGGATACCTAAATTACCCCGTGTCACACTAAATTGAGGAATGAACTGAGCCTAGTCATACTCCTGGATTGGTGTGCTGCTGGCTGCACTGCTACCTTCGGCTCAGTTGACTATTGCTAGCTCCAGGGGCGGTAAAATATGCCGATCCGATCAATCTTAGGCCAGATTTTATAAGTTCACCCGTTTCCGTTTTTTCCTACGCGGTCAAACGTGCGAACGTCAGAGGCCGTTAAAAAAAATCAATACCGTTTATTTTTAACGAATCCCTCCCCCAACCTCCCAGGGGTTGGTAACTCCTAGATCAGTTTATATGCTATTATAAAATACATAATAATTGTACAGGAACCCGGATTTTTAGACAGCTAAATTCTCTATATCAATTAGTATGTAGCTGTACTCGTTATCTTTTTTATTAATTGATGTATTTCTCATGTACAAAACAGGCCAGTTACTAAATCATTCACCACTATATTCGTCACTAAACCATCACGTTTCATTCACAAATTTAAAGAAGATCTCTTTGCTCGTCGTGTGTCAGTTCTGTACAAGTTCGTAAAAGTGGATTGTTTTACGCTCTGTAATTAAATAATTGAAAATTGCATTAAGGTACTAGCCAGTAGATAGATGGTGTGACGGTAAGTGGTTCTGTGTGATGTATTTAATGTTTGTTCATGAATGAATACGTATTAAATGATAAATAATGAAATAGGCCTACTACAGTATTAATTCAGGGAATGCTGATACCTTCTGTACCGTAGAGGATTCGCTGTTATAATGGAGGCGGAACAGGCTTCGTTAGGTTTTTGTACGGAGTGACTCGATCTTCTGGTGTTCAGCTTCAGGGAGGGTGACTCGAGCGCCGCGCGTGCGGGCGCGTGTCCTCCGCGGAGCCGCCGCGGCACGTGACGCCAGCCGCCACCATGCGTTGCTCCACGCTCCTGGCCATCCTGACCGCGGTGCTGCTCTACCTGGTGATGGGGGCGCTGGTGTTCCGCAGCCTGGAGGAGCCTCGCGAGATGGGCCAGCACCAGCAGATGCTCAGCGTCCGCGATGACTTCCTGAGGAACTACACCTGCGTGTCTCCAGAAGGACTGGAGTTGCTCATACAGGCATGCGGGGAGCCGCGCACCCACCGCTCACGCTATTTAACGTACATTTCCATCCAACTTAATCATGTACATCCCTCAAAGGTACAACATCAAGTCCCTTGTTGGAACCAGAAACACACTACGAACCCATGTCCTTAACAACTACACTACTTACCCCTAAAATGCCCACGGAAATGCAGGTCTGATTAGGATCCTACACCGGCTCCTGTTCATTTGAACTAATGCAACTCTCCTCTCATCGCTATGCTCAGTCTAAAGCGCAATTCATTACCCCCCTCACGGCGTATAAGTTGCTATTTAAAGCACGTATACTGTTAATCTATTGCCTTATTTGCAGTAACAATCGCCATTCTATTCCGTCCCTCGGGCTCTTAAGTTGCTCGCCAAGAAGGTAAAATGTTGCGCCCAACTGGGGCAGATAAGATTTTAATGCGTGTGGTTTGGTGGAAATCATGGGTTTAATTTTATTCTGGGATTTAAATTACCTAACAGGTTACAGATTCCACTAGTACAGCTATATTTGAGATCTCATACAAAGTAGTATAAATTGCGAAACGAGTATACATACACAGGTCATGAATTTGATTCCGCTCATATTGTCCAACCAGGATGAAAGCTATAAGCACCTCTTATTGTAGCCAGGGTCCCCCTGGGAGCCTGGAACACCCATCCCAGGTAGCACAGGACACGAGGTTGGAGAACCCCCTGGATCGCTTCCTTTCCTATGTGTATCAGATATGTTAGCATAAATTAATGATGCATATATGGATTTTATATCGAATTTCAGTATTTGTTTCGTGTCTCCGGTGATTTATCATGGTATTGAACTGAATGATTTTCGCAGCTATCTCCCTGTGACCATGGGCCTGTGGTGCCTTATATCAGAAGCCTTTTGCTGAATTAATAACCCGAGTTTAATAATCTCACTTCAAGGGATCATATAACTGACCGCTTGGGGGATGCTGGGGATTTGCCTGAAGGTCCCATTAACTGGCGATTCCCTGGACGGCTCCTTGTCATTGTTTTAATTAATCCCCATTTGACACCTCTGCATTGAAGTGGTTTGTGTGTACAGTTTGATATATTGATCAACTAATTAATTGTACGGACACGCTTCCTGCTGCGAACATCAAAGTTTCACCTGGTTCCGGTGTCAATGGTGCCCCCTGCTGGCACACAAACTGCACTACCGAATCTAAATCAAATTAAATCACTTGTATTGTCACATTACTAGAACGGGTGAACTAGTGAGTCCTGTTCGCAGTGCAGTACATTAAATAAATGCAAACTGTACGAAAAAACATCCGTACAACAGTGTACTGAAACATTTACTTCCCTAAAAATTAATTTGCTCTCTTTTTCTTCTGATTTTAATGTGTGAGGTACAGCCATATGTAAATTCCAGTGTTGTTTTGCTGTCTTTCTGAGCTTTGGCCTAAACAATTTACTGGTTTCTATCCTTTCTACCCATCTCCACCCTCTCCGACACGGCCTGTTACCACAGGGAGTGGCAGATGCTGTGGGAGCCGGGGTAGATCTCACCACAAACGCCTCCGCCTACTCCAGCCAATGGGACCTGGCAAGTGCCTTCTTCTTCTCAGGCACCATCATTACCACAATTGGTAATAACACTCATCACTCAAAGAACCCACTAATAGCAATCGCTATCAAAAGAAGCGTCTAGTAACATTACTCAGTACTCAATACTCATTATATTAAAAACAACAGAGCCTTCCATTAACAGTACATATCATGGATACATCCCTAAATTTTCTTCGGGATCAATAACGTATCTATCTATCTATCTATCTATCTATCTATCTATCTATCTGTCTGTCTTTCTATCTATGTCTGTCTGTCTATCCATCTGTCTGATTGTCTGTCTATCTACATATATGTCTGTCTGTCTGTATATCTGTCTGTCTGTCTGTCTATCTATCTATCTAGAACCTTCTGCCGACGACACTAAATACCCAAACTTAGTAACACAGCAAGGCTATCTTCCATTCCTCTGCACTTCCGAGTTGTAGCCTGTGTGAATAAAGCTGATTTTATGTCTCGATAAATAACAAACTGAGGAAATGAGGTATAATATAATAACTATAATGTGATACGGTGGGCTCAGCAGTCTGTTAGACGTCTTCCCGCTGTGATCCTCAGGTTACGGGAACATCTCTCCCAAGACAGAGTGGGGCCAGCTCTTCTGCATCTTCTATGCCGTGGTGGGGATTCCCATGTTCGGTTTCCTGCTGGCCGGAGTTGGGCAATATCTGGGGACCGGCCTGAGGAACGCCGTCGCCAAGATAGAGAAGCTCTTTCTGGTGAGGGATCCCGTCCGTCTGCTTCCACTTTCTAGGCCATCACCAAATTAATGCGCTTATTTCTTAAACAAACAAGCTTAGATCATCATGCTTAGCACACAAAGCTCTGGAAAAAATTAAGAGACCACAGGAAAAATTGTGTGTTGTACTCATTTGTCAATGTATGGGTGTGTGTCTGTAAATAATACATATGTTTTTGTAAACTGCAGCCTGGTTCTTCACTGTTTCTCAGTGACGAAGGGCTTCTTCCTTGCTTTATGGATCTTCTATCCTGCTTTTAGGAGCCTGATACAAACTCTCCCAGCAGTGCACGTCACACCTGCACTTACTGTTTCCTGATCCTTTTGAAGGTCACTTGATGTCATCCCTGGCATTAGAAAGTCACTTCTACCCTCTGCCTGGCTGGTTTCTGGTTGTTCCCATTTTATTCATTTTATTCTTGTGCTTCATTTTACTTTTGTATACTAGTGTCTTTGAAGTTTGGAATCTGGGAGCAATCTGCTGCTCAGTGTAGCCTTCTGCGAATAGAGCCAGGATTAAACAAGGATTTACAAATGCAGATTTTTTTAAAAATATAGAGTGGTCTCTCATTTTTTTCCAGAGTGATATTTTTACAGGGAAAAGCACACCTAAAAACGCCTAAGGACATGTTCTGTAAACTAGCAGTGCTCTGAGAATCTTCTGAAACACATTCATTTGGTCTTATGTGTATTTTTTTAAAGGTTTGCATAAGATTCCCCATATTCCGACTCTTTGAGAAGTGTGTGGGTGAATGCTTCTGATTCATGCATGGAAAGCTGGCATTAGTTAAGCTTTTAAACTCACAAGGGGTGGGATTTTCCCAACAATCTTCACCGAGTCACCGTGCACCTGCCCTTGTACGCCCCCCTGCTCCTCCCCCCACAGAAGTGGCGAGTGAGCCCCACCTTTGTACGCATCATCTCGGCCGCCCTCTCCATCCTGCTGGGCTGCCTGCTCTTCGTCGCCGTGCCGATTCTCGTCTTCAAGGAGGTGGAGAAGTGGACCATGCTGGAGGCGGCGTACTTCGTGGTCATCACTCTCACCACGGTGGGCTTCGGGGACTATGTGGCAGGTACGGTTGCAGGTTCGAGGTCAATGTCCTTGCTGCTCTCACTTATTCTGACATCCAGAGCCAGTATAATGACTAGAGGCAAAAGTGGCATTTAAGTAGCTAAAACACCACTAGATGTTCTTCTGCCTTGTATATTGCACTTAGTTTCTGACTAGATTCTCTCTTGGGGGATATTTGTGAGTATAATATTTCCAAGGTGAGGTTTTAAGCAGTGTTCATGTACCTCCTTTCCTCCCAGCTATCTTGCATTTCTTACTGGTCGATCACTGGAAGCTCATCCTAGCAAACTGGCTTCCTGACAGCAGAATGCTTCTTATGTATTATCACTGGTTTGCCTGCCAAATACATAAATGTAAATGAAAGTGTTAAAAAACTGGAAGGACAATGAGGAAGTCCCAGGCTGAGGAATATGTAGAAGAGACCCCTCTCTGTATTTGGTCAAACTCAGCCAGTGTGCCCAAATGGTTCATCCTTAGCAGTGCATTAATACCGACATTAAGCCTATTAACCTATAGCTGCAATTAATGCTCATCCAGTGACCAGAGCCCAGCAGTGCAGTGTCCAGTTAGGTTCTTGCCAGAATGCTGTATTGTCCTGGCACAGATTCCCAGCTTCTCTATACTCGAGCTCGGCTATTTAAGTAATGACTGCTACATAACTCAACACAGTGCACAAGAAACCATATAAAGACAGATGTAGTCATGTCTTCTGATTACCAGCAGGTGGCACCGTAACACTGTATTTAAATGAGTGGACATCAGGTTTAGATAAGGAAGAATCGCATGCAAACAAAAATATGAGTAAGTTTAACCAGTTTTTATAAACTAGAGGTATGTAAAGATTATTTTATTTATATTTTAGTAATATTTATTTATAGGATATTTATTCAGTAATCATGGTTGTGAGTCTTCCACTAATTAACATACTACCTTTACTCTGTCATTCCTGTTGTTCATACAGTCACACAGGAAGGTCAGATTTTAGCTATTTATAATATACTTAATTTATCTGCTGGGAAAGCCGTTGGCGACAGAAACTGTGTCCCAGTGTCCCAGTTCTCCTCTTCTAGGTGATGGAGGTGAGGCCGGCAGTGACCACTGGTACAAGCCCCTGGTGTGGTTCTGGATCCTTTTGGGCCTGGCCTACTTCGCCTCCATCCTCACCATGATTGGAAACTGGCTCCGGGTTCTGTCCAAGAAAACCCGGGCTGAGGTGAGCCTGGGACCAGCAGGAGCCGAGCCTAGGAGTCGTGTGTGTTTGTGGATCCTGTACTTGTAGAGCTTCATAGGTTACTTGTATAGCGTCATTAAAACATTATGCTATATAGATTATAAACGACAGGTGGCGATATGGCAAGAATATCATATCATGATTTTTTTCAGGCGGGATCATGATTCACGGTCTGATGTCAAATTCTTTTTAGGGACCAGCCCCTCTATGTCGTCCAAGCCAATATGTTGCCAAATAGGGAATGTGTTGCATGTTGGGACAAGGGTGCGAAAAGGAGAACTGGAGTAACCCAAGGCACTATCTACTGTTTGCTATTGCAGGTTTATTAGTGTGTCAAAATGGATCTGGCTGGCAGAACAACTTTAGATACATATATACAACTGGTAGAATGTGCACTGTATCACGATACTAACTATCTTTCCATAAAGGCACATTGTGGAAACATTTTAATCGTTCACGATATAATATCATCAAATCGCACACCCCTATTATAAATGTTATGCAAGAGAAGAAACTGTTTCATAATACTCACCCAAATAGCTGCCTGTCATTCTAACTCCACCGCTTTCTTTAAACCCCTCCCCTTTTCATCTGCTTGCTCCTCCCTCTATTCCCCAAGATGGAGGAGCTCAGGGCTCACGCCACCGACTGGTCCCAGAACATCCAGAACATGTCAGTCGATTTTCGCATCCCCAATCCGCTGGAAGACCAGTTCAAGCGGCAGAGAAAACGGAGACGGCGCCGCGTGCCCAAACCACACGTCCAGGGAATGGGGCAGGGGAAGGAGGTGACGGGGCCGGACTCTAGCCACAGCCAGACAGAGTCGGGATCCACGTCATACTCATGCTCAGACACTGAGTCCAGCTCGGAAGCGACCAAAACAGAAAGGGTGCCTGAGGTGGGTCCGGAGAAGGATTTAATTTTGAAGTCCACACCCCCGCAAACCAACCTTAACAACACCTTCTCACAGCCTCTTGACTATTTCGGGGTGAACATGGCCTACATTGACGAGTCATCAGATGCGCACAGCGGAAGGTTCCGAAACGAACCTTCTCTGGATCCGGTGGCTCCCACGTCTACCATTCAACCGAGAGCAAAGAGGAAACGTAACAAGAGACGGCTGAACCGAAAGAACCATGAAATGGTCACGTCCGAGCATAAGGCTCTCAATGGCGATATCCGGCCCTCAGTCACCCCCTCACCGCCTCCTCCGCAGTGAGCCTGAAAACTCGACGCGAGTGCTTATGGGAAATACAGCCTAGAGACAATGACTAGGCCCTGCCTAGCATGGCCAACTTCAAAAGCCGCATGACCTTCAGAGTAGGTCTGCCAGTTAACGTTCCTCTGAGAAGATCAGTCGATCACAGATCTTGGGGCCTGTTCTTGGTGTCTGGCCTATCTACAGTGTTTATCCTGCAGGCCACTGGCCACTGCATTTAGCAGTGACAGTACCATGTATTTTCTACTCATGGCTGCTTACGTCCCAGCATTTTCCATTGATTTGACTGCCATGCGACAGACCCACGATAAATAATAGTACTTGATAATAGTACTTGATAATAGTACTTGATAATAGTACTTGTTTTTATGATTTTACAGTTTTGCAACAAAACCAAATCAGCTACAACCAGTTGTTTCATTGATACGGTGCAAGATAATCACCAGTTTTGCAGTGGATGGAGTCCTGATGAAACAGCATTACAAAGCTTTTGTTTGGCCCTATGAGTGCAGATACGTAATATGCAACAAACAACCCATTATTCCACAATTTTACCCCTACAAACCACAACACAGAATGAAAATAAGAACAAATATGTGGACATGTGCTTCCATTAGAGGGTGTCTGTATCCTTATTGAATGCCAAATAACAGCCAATGATACTGCAAATCATACATGACATTTATGTGAGTGTGTGGGCGAGTTTGTGTCAGTATAATGAGATGCATTAAGGTATGTTATGTCATGTGATGCACTTTCAGGCAGTGATAAAAAGAAAACCACAGTCCTGTTCTCTAAGCCTCTGTGTGATTGTGTGAGTATGAGTACTGCCATTAGTGTGTTTATTCTCAGTGTTTATTTCCTTGGTCTTTTTCTGCCGGTCCAAATGAACTGGTCACACACGTGCCTCCTGCTGTCATATGCTTTCCTTTTATCCAGGAAACAGGAAATAACCCATGACTGTTCAGTAATATATTTTATTACTAGGGTGCATGCAATTAAATATAAAAAAACAATGCACATATGTCACGTGTGTTCAGCAAAAAAATAATATTAATAATAAAAATAAAACGATTTACTCAGTAACAAAATTATTGTTTTTTGGGGTAAGTTATTTCCCTTTGATTCCTATGGTATACCGTCAATTTTTTAATACATCTGCAATAAATTACTATCAAAATGAACAAGGGTAGAACTTTCTAAATACCATAAGGTGGCCTTCCGAAAGTTCTAATTTGGTTTTCAGATCAAGCAGTGCTTCCAATACCAAAAAGTGAAGATAAAATACCTCCCATACTCTAGTGATTCTGGGCCCCAAGAAAGCACATCATATTGGGCCCCAAACCCAGACCAGACCAAATATGTCCCAAAATTGGAATCGCTCTAACTTTCCCCAGCTGTATGGTGCCCCTGGTCAAATGGAGTATCCAGGTGATTTGCATCTTGTTGAGGTTGTAAGTCGCATCCTTGGAAAATTGTAACTCTTAGCTGGTATTGCTGGCATCAAAGTTGGACAAACCTTTCACAAAGATTGGGTGCCAAGCGTTTCATCTCCACCTTGTGGAATGTTTTCCCAGTTGAGCCTACTGTAACTCACTGATCCCAGTGACTCCTCTTGTGTTCATAATAGAAGCCCAAGGCATGTCTGAGCTCGTGCTAGATGACACGTTTAGAAACGCAGCCGGACACAGAGATGGAGACCACCAGTTTGCCCCCCATTTTTCCGACGTAAGAGTAGCTACTGCCAAGGATAGGACTCAGTTGCCCACTTGTTCTGAACTGAGATGAAGTTACACTTCTCTTAAGGAAACGTCTCGAAAGACGTCTATAGTCTAAATGATTATATTGATTATGATAGTAGCCGAGACAGTTACACTCGTGTTTTATTTACCAGTTTATTAATTTACTCTTTGCCCGTTTAAAGAACTCTTTCTTGCTGGGATTAAGGCTGGAGAAGCTGGAGTTATCTGCAAGCAGCACTTACCCAAGCTTGCTGTAAATGCTTATGTAGCCCGTCTGAGTAGTTCATGGGTAGAAGAGAACGCATGTTTTTACGTGGAATATTCCGGCCGTTTAGCTTTTAATTGTCTGCTGTTCATTATCATCTTTTGCGAACAACTCGTTTATTATTTTGTTGCCGTTTATTTTACTTCGCCAGTTGCTTCTGTTATGTTTTCTTGCCTCATCAAGAAAGTAACCGAAATGTGTGGAAATTATCGGAGGGGAAATGCGCTTCAGCCCACTTGCAGTAATAATTGCTTGTCACGTATAGGGCACTTCAAGGCGTTCTTGGAGCGCGGTACAGGCAGAAGATCCCCCTCCAGCAGCAAGTGCCTGATGCCTGTGTGGTCGCGGTGGCCAGTGTCACGTGATCGCGGGTTGTCTTGTTCTCAAGTTACGTAATCACAGTTGTTACAGCATCTTTTGTATGTATTACATCACTTGTATGTATTACATCACTAGTATTATTATTATTATTATTATTATTATTATTATTATACCAGCGTGATATTTTTCCAAGCCATATTAAAAAGGGAACATTATATTTACCCTTGATAGCCATCAGAATCATCAGGACATGTAAGGTCTTCTGACCCATCAGCTAAAGAACAATATGCATTAAAAACTGTCCCTTCTGACGAAATTGGATCATTAAAAATCCAGAGCAGTTTTCTTAATGTAGTAGGTCTGGCTTGTGGCGTTTTTGAAATACATCTGTATTAGGACTTTAACGTGAGATGTTAATAGGGTGAATATTGTCTTTGCCTGTATTTTCTTGTACGTAATATGTGGAGTATTCAGTTTAAACCCATATCCATTCACTTTCGGGTAGAATATCCAATGTTATTGCAACAACAGCTTATTCTCTAGAGAAACACTGCCCTAGTTAATCCGATTTGAAACATAAAAATAATCAAAAATGTACTGGGATGTACCATGTAGAACACAATAGGGAAGAAAAACATGCAACAAAAACAAAACAGGTACAATAACACAACAATCTGTCACAAGAGAAAAGAAACACGTAGAAATAACCAAATGTACAAGAATGTGTCACAACACAATATGGAAGAACAGGCAAAGAATAAGCAAATATGTGAAGGAATGTGTCACAACACAACCGGGACTCACTCCCCCCCCCCCCCCCCGCGCCCCCGTCTTGGAGTGTCCTGCAGCGCTGGTGGGAAACAGCGAGTTAATGAGGTGGAACGGTAGTGTGACGGTAAGTCACATGCTGCCCCTCGCTGCGAGTTCCAGCTATAGCGTGATGGGGTACGTTAGCAAGAGGCACGGCAGCAAAAGCCAGCAAGGTGACAATGACAACGTGCTCCATCCTCCCTGCTCTGCGAAGTGTGAAGACACCTAGGAATCCTTCTTGACTGGGAACTGATGTGTATCACCTGAAAAATACTGTCTTGTACTCTCCCGTCCTGAGGTGCGTCTGAACTGGGATTAAAGGGTTAAATGCCATGGACATTGTGTCTATATACAAAATAAATGCTTTTCCCCAATTCTGTGTCTGGTTTTTATTGTTCTGTAAGTCTGCAGTACTGAGATATTTATTTCTGTGTAAAATTGCACATTGCATTTTAGCAGCAAGAAAAGAGGTATTTCTCAGGTATTAGATGATTTCACGTTGTTCCGTTTGTATTGTATTTCCGAATGTACTAAATTCCACGTATAATATGATATTCATAATTAAATTATGGTAAATATGGGCTTAAAGAAAACAATCGAGTTATACGTTTCGGCATTCTTGTTTTCATCTGGCCAGCTGGTCTGTATGGAGAAATCAATAAAAATATAATAAATAAATCAACAGTCAATTGGGTAACTAAGAGAGGTTATTTAAGGTTATTTATTTAGACAGAAACTGGAAACGGCCAGTCCGTCAATAATTTAAGGAACCTAAGACAACTTTCCTGCAGTTAATGATAAGATACATTTGACAGTAATATCCACTGTCCACTTTGAATGTAGACTCTTGATTTTAACCCTTAATCTTCTGGTAGCAACATCTCTTAATGCAAATATGAAAGCCGGTGCCAAATACAACTCTCACCATAAGTCCCACTTAAGGAACGCTCCATACCCATTCACGATGCAACTTGATCTGGATTAAAGCCCGCTGAACACTGGGGTCTCACACCTCTCCAGGGTATTGTGTGACCATGCTGGTATGTGTGTGGGATCCTGAGTGCATAGGGTCCCCTTCTGTTTCTCCTCCATGTGGTCAAGGCCTTGAGGATTGGTACTTCTAAATTGTCCTTCACGTGTTATTCTGAGATGAAACGACAGTCTGTCCAGGGTGTGCCCTGCCTGGTGGCTGGTGTTTCCTGGAATAGACCACGGACCTGCATCGAAGAAGCAGTTATGGAAAACCTGACAGGTGGCCGACTCAATCTGACTTAATATACCATAATGTCATTTCTAGAATCCGACAGAAACCGAATCGTTTACCAATCGAATACAAAATAAAGGTGACCTTCACCTGAGAAACAGTACTTATTCTCAGTAAAAATTATATTGTAGAAAACATAATTCTCTCAATTTATAATGCACTCATACTACGAGTATCACTGCGGCAGGCCTATTTATTGTCTTTTAGTATCAAAACTTAAAATCCAAATGGATTTAGCATATTATTGAAGTAGTTGAAATAATATTTAGGGTTAACTAACTAACGCCGAACGCTAAAATGGTGGTTTGCACCGAAAAGTTAAGACTGTTTTGCTACAAAATCGAATGCCTGTGAAATCATGAAATTATATATCTTACAAATATACCTGCATTATTGTATGAAGGTTAAATGGATGGAGAGCCAACTGTGAGTAATAAGCGAGCCCGGATTAACTGTCTCTGTGCCCCATGCGCGTGAGTGACCTTGCGCGCGAGGACAGACTGTACACCGACGTCATTGTCGCCAGACCTGCGTAATTTGGCCCTCAGTAGTACTGGAGCAGAGCGGCCACAAGGGGGAGCCAAGCCCTTTCTATAAATGGTGGGGCGGGTAGCCTAGCGTGTCAAACGTGCGCGGCGTATTGGCAGAATGAGTAAAGAAATATTGAAATGTGGTTGGTCTGCTAATCTAATGCGTATTACATATTCAAATTGTTGTGCCAGTAGTCACATTACTATAGCTGCATATCTCTAAAAAAGTCAGTAAATGAATATGTCTAAATATAAATCAGTAAACAAAATTCAAAAATTAAAACACAATTTACATGTAACGCCATATTACAAACAAAACCTAGAGGTACGTAACACCCGGCTACCGCTTAAATAGCCTGTAAAAAAGACGTTTGAATTCGGTGTTTTAAATTGTTCATAATCGGTGGGTATGTTTGCGTTTACATAGCTTAATTTATTCTCTTAATTTATTTGGGACTTGTATCCGTACTCAGGGTCCAGCGCAACGACTTTGGCTAACCCCTATTCTCCAGTTATTTGACCTTGAGTGGTGAACACCAGTAAGAAACGTATAGGCTAATTATCGCTATCAAACCCCTGCACAGAAACCATTGTCCCTGAAAATAAGGTTCCCACTCTCTTTTCCGATGACAAAACAAAATTTTGTGTGCCCAGTAAAATAGGCCAAAGAAAAACTCGTCCAAGCTTAAACAAATAGTTAAAAAAATAACTTGAAAGACTTTAACATCTTAAGGAGTCCAAGCATGTGAGAACAAAGTCGTATGTTGGCTGGGTTCCCCATCTTTAGTAAAGTCAGATAACGGCATTTAAGTGATTTTATGTTCATGCCGAAGTGCAGGTTTTCGGGTATTGTCTTTTAGTATATTGTTCACACTTGCACCGACTTCACAAGCTCCACCAACGACTACAAACAGATGATAAAGACTGACAATCCGTAACGCGGCGCATAGAGTGTATTGCCTTAAATTAATAATAAACTTCTAACATATCGAGTGGAGGAGAATCGGCTTAGCATGTTAGTGTTACTTGCCAACACCGAGAAATTGAAATAAATAAATCAACATCCCCGGATTTAGTAAGGAAAATAAAATATATTATATAATCAACGAAAAATAACTTGGTCTAATGAAAAAAAATAATGATCGACTGAGTGTATAAATCGTAAACATTTTATGGATGCATGCTGCTGAAATTGTGACGTGGACTCATGTCGAGTGCGCTGCCGCACAGCGCTGCTGTACGTGCATGCGGTGTTATGCGGCGCTGGCGATGACCTTGAATCAAGGTCGCAAATACAATCTCAATGACACAGCAAGGGGAACTCGGATCCAAGTCGCTGCTCCCCCACACAGCACTTTACTGTTTAATCTTGCTTTTCAGCCCCATGACTTTTGTTTCCTAGGCGAAATTTAAACGAGCCATATCCTTCCATTTTGCACGTTTGTGGAACGAGGCTAAGCACCGACTACTCCACATGATTCGGTCACACAAACGCATTAGAGATATAAGCAATGATATTTTACATGCATGTTTATTTGGGTACAGCTTTGAACTTTTTGCATCATTCGAAACACTAAGGAGACTTAATGCGCTATTCAGCCTTGTTATGTCAGAGGGAGTTAAACTTTTTGTTTTCCCCTTTCCCATATGCACATACAGGGTCTCAGTCTACTGTGAGATTTCGCGTCTTTCTCTCCCCTTGGCATTAGTCGCCAGTGGCCTGATCTGCCTTGGCCTGACGCCCACCCCTGTTCCATGCGCGGCTGGAGCGGACTCAGCTGGGTCAGTGTCACAAGACCGAATTGCTGGTGAGAGCGACTGCAAGCCGCCCCATTTTCCATTCCATCTAAAGCGATGCGTGATTTACAGTGCTGTGTTTTATGGCGCGGACGCATTCCTGCACATTGTCAAGAGAAATGAACAAATATGGACAATTTGAAACAAACAGCCTACTAAAAATCGCACGCATACAATTCATATGCATACAAATCTAATCCGAAAATCAAAAATAATTTTTAAAAAACACTGTCAAGATTACAATAGACCATATTTGACATACTACTATTATTTAGTTAAAATGAATTACATTTTTTACCACTGTCGTTTTTAAAATGACATAGATTAAAGTGGTATTTTATGCCACATTTACGTTAAATTATCGGAGAAGAAACTGAGACACTGAAACGTTGAAATGCAATGCACCAATTTTGCAATTTACTTGTTTTGAATCCCTGGGACAGTATATTTAGACTATAGCCTAGTTTACAGCATAGAATACATACGTTGCTAAAATGCATACATGTAAAATAACAACCACGAAATAGCAACAAAAAGAAACCAATGGGATGGATTATTAAAAACACACATGAAGTCGTCAGAGCCGCTACACTACAGTTGGTCTTTTTTTTCTGAATTGTTGCGACGCGGATGACGGCAGTACAGGGGAGCTGGATTGGAAGGGGTGAATGCATACGTAACGGAGAAAGGACCGACGCAAAAGGAGAGAGGGAGGACAATGAGCGAGGGATGTACGTGGAACCGTAGCAGCCCATGCGGAAGACGCGAATTTGCTTGCAACGCCGTGAGATTAACGGGGAGCAGGAACAGAGACGTGCGAACCCCGATGCCGGATTTAAAATATCGAAGCGTGTCGACCGGATGATCCATTCCTGCGTGCTTACCACGCTTACTAGTCGCGCTGCGTAGCTGTTTGGTTGCTAGCAAACGTTTCTCCCACATTTTATATATGTATCAATGCAATTGCATTTGACATAGTTTACAGATTATATCAGTATTATTTATCATAATCTTGTAAATGCGTGATCTAGGAATGCTTCGAAGCAGCATGTAATTGAATAATGCCTTTGCATCGCTGGGTGGTTAGTTAGAATAGGTACGGAAAGTCGGTGGTAGAGCCGAGCTCCGAAGTACCCGTCTCCTGGGGGAGAGTTCGGCGTCCTGAGTTCCGGGAGAAGAAGCTTGACAGCGGCATATCGTCCTAGCGATGGTGAGTACAGGGAGTCCCCGCGGATATACTGACACATATGCAATATATATATGTGTGTGTATGCATGCGAGGAAGTTATGACTTTGAGGCTATGCATGTGAGGGAGTTTTTTACTTCGTTGTCGGTGTGTATAGTTGGCGATCGTCTGTTTGCGGCTCTTATTCTGAAGGGAGCGTGTTCACGTTTTTGGAAAGCCGATGCATAGTCCAAGTAATCGCGTGGCTGCTTTTCGGCACCTACAACTAGCAGAAGCAGTAGCTTAGACTTGCAAGTCGTATTCTCATATTCGTCCAAATATATTTGAAATCATTTCCACTTCCGAGCCGCGTTTGTTGATGTCTTGTGTCAAGGCGACTGGCTGTAGCCTATAGTCATTTCTGTGGTAGGGGGAGTTGCACGGCGTCACTTGCACATCATTAAATGGTGCATCTGCACAGCGTGTCGTTGTGTTTTACATTCAGCAGTTGGTTGCTAAATGACGGGACCGGGCATGCCATGATCGTATCTCCAAAGGTAGTTACATAGTACAGGCCACTTCTGGAAGTCAGCAAACGAAGCGTAATGGTGAGCTAATCATTGACTACCCTTATTATACCTTTTATATTGCAGTACCAGGTTACACGCTTTCTTAATGATTGATTATATTCCCCAGAGTTGTTCTTCATGTTCATTTTTAAATGCATTTAAATTTTGTCGGCGAACCACCAGTTCAGTATTGATAGGATGACGCATGCATGTGACTGGTGATCCATCTCTCCATCCCCCTTCATTTCCCCATCTTTCTTTTCATTTCCTCTGCACTCTTGGTGAAGTTATTTTTTCGCTTAGACACGTGAGCCATCATTGACCCCCCCCCCCCAAACGCTGAAAGATCAGGCGGTGGAGCTTAAATGGAAAAGGACGTAAATAAGACACATGACATAACTATTAAGCGCTATTGATCGGTATGAATGTACCAGAACTTATTTATTGCACGAAAGTAATGCATGACAGGAAACGGTTTATTTTGCATTGCGTTCAATAAACTTGTACGGCATTAATTGGAAGGGTATTATCGGATAATTATGCGGATTTGCAGTTGAGGGAATAGTGGCTAAATGACCTGATTACAGTCGGAGTGTGAAGGAACCAAGGAAACTTCAGGCGTTTGCCACAAGCTCACCCCAATTATATACTGTAGGGCATTTTACGTCCCGGATCTCTAACGAAGATATAGAGAGACACGTTTTGTATTTCATATATGTATTTATATATATGTAATGTGTATGTATATATATGAATATCTGTGTGTGTGTGTATGAGTGTGTATATATAAAATGTCTGCCTGAAACTCTTACCTCGTCGAGGCAAATCATACTCAGCATAACAACAGACACTTTGCTGTACGCTGTATTTTCGTTTTCCAGCTGCCTTTATAATCAAGGGTTGTTAACTTTGAAACTAGCTTTTCAAATTAGCTGTCCGGTGGAGCTCTATTTGGGAAACGGAGTCCGGCGTGCCGGATCTGCCTCTCTGCGGCCGCGGTGCCCTTGAGCGGGGGGGCAGCTGTGTCCAGTTAATATCCATGCGTGTGCAGGGATGATGCCTGGGATGCAGAGCTGTCACTGGCACTGGATTGGGCACTCTTACCCCAGTGACGACGCAGCTGGCTACAGGAAAATACCACTGAGAGAATCAGTATATGGATACTTGCTTTATAAAGCTAAATCAGCATATAGGACTTAATAGAACTGGACACCATATTGTTTGACATTTTAGTTAAGATCAGTATTTGTACATATTTAATATATATATATATATATATACATACACACACACAGTGTATATGTGAGTGTGTGTAT
>JAODKC010000065.1:826229-841270 GCA_026777985.1 Mormyrops attenuatus | reverse complement strand
CACTCAGTACATTGAGTTTACACTTTGCAGTGTTAGTGCTGTGTTCGTGTGTGACTTTTTGGCACAGTACATTCACGGGAAATTTTCTGCATCGTGGATCCTGGGCCCCAGTGAATATGGTTCCCTAGCAGTCGTGCGGCAGTTCCATCACCGTGCGCTTAATGTGCTCTAAGTCCTATGTAAATCGTGATGGGGAGAATGACGCGGGCGCAGCCAGCCCGGCGTCTGCGCAGATGGAGCACAGATATTCCCACTTGGGACGAGACTGAGTACCTGATGGTTTAGTGGCTAAAAATATGCTAAAAACCGCCGTAAGGCATGCGGAGGTGGGTGGGTGGGGGGGACGGACACTGTCTTTAATGTTAAACCTCTAGCGTGTGGAGAACAGAGTTGCGTCATCCATCCTCCTCCATCCGGATGTACAGATCTGCCCTGTCTGCATCTCACCTGAGGTCTGAGAGCGAGAGTGTGTCATGCATCTGTTTGTGGATACCAGACACAGTGGCGTGACAAAAAGATCTCCATCATACGTCCATGTTCGCTTAAATGCAGCCAAATCCAAGGTTCAGTTTCTATGACGAATGTTGTCATTTACAGGAATCGGGAAACACTTGCATTTTGACCCTTTGCCCTGGAAAAACATGGATGTTTCCGCCTCTCAGAATAGGGGCCCGTGTTAGCGTCTATTAAAAAAACACAGTCGTAATTAAAAATGTAAAAATAGAAATAATATTTATGTAGGTGGGAATGTGGAGGTAGGAAATTAATTTCCACTGGATGACACATGCAGCATTCATCCGAGACTTTAAATTTTTGTTAAAATTGGTTGTGTGGTGGTAGTACTGGTATGATCTGAAATTGTCATGGAAAACTGGAGCCCTTATCGTGAATCTGCAGCTGTCAGTTTAATTAATGAAGCCTATTTTCGTAGATCGTTCTAATGACCCTTGCGGTTAATCTCCGAGGTGAAGTTACTGTATACACAAGGTTATAGTTACTGGTTTTAGTTAATGGTTAAGTAATAAGTCCCTCTATGGTTTACGCAGGATCAGGTAAATAGCGGGCATTTCATGTGGGGGGTGGGGGGGCTGTTATAATGATACATCCGTCCTTTAGGTTTCTCGTGACTTTGACCGTTGGACGAGCCGGGAGTGGAAGGGATGGTACAGGGGGGGGCGGTGCGCACTGACACACCGAACAGAGGCCTGTGCGACAAGGCGGAGGGCAAACGGGCCCGATTTTGTCCCAAGTCAGCAAATCTGCGGCAAATTGTGAAATTCGAGAGGGACAGCGATTGACCGCTGTACATAAGGACTAGAAGAAACGTATGAGATAAAGCCTCCGTAGGCCTCTTATCTGAATGCGTCAGCGGAGAAATTCTCAATGAGGCGAAACCAGCAGCGTGACGGACGGAACGGTATCGGCCATTTAGCCTCACTGTATCGCTGCTAGATAGAATTCAATACATATATTATGTGGTTATGGATTATTCTATACTTGTCCCCCTACGCCAATTCCCAAGATGTCTGAATAATGTGAAGGACATTCTTCCTGTGTGCATGGTACCATTGGGATTGAATGTCAAATCAAGCCCTTGAGGTCTATAGATACGTCAGGTGTAGTATGAGTTTAACATATTAAAATTGTTGCATGGATTATTAAAACTGGGTAGAGCTAATAAAATGGCTCTAAGAAGTAAGGTGTGCTTCATTAATCCTCATCAGAAAAATGCAGAAACACCACTAGGGTTTGATTGGTGGGCGTTTCTGAAAATGCACCCCTGTGTATCAGCTGTCGCATTATTTGAGGATCTGGGTCGGTCGTGTTGAAGAATGACAGCCTTCCATTGCTCTCTTCTCAGGAATCTGGATGAGCAGACTGGCAAGTCGACAGGTCTGATATCCTTAAGCCAGCGCAAAGACCGCGTACAGCTTGAATTGCCCAGGGACACCAAAAATACAGGTATTGGGTCCCGGATCCGCCGGCTGTGGTCACTGCAAAATTAAGTGTTCAGTCTTTTCTGTCATTAAATCTTTAATAGAGCTTGATGTCATCAGGAGGAATGACCCTGACCTGCAGTCGTGCCCGACAGCATCTCACTGGTGCAGGAAAACACTGCAGTGACGCTATAAATTAGTCTTAGTGCGAATTGCTCTGCTCAGGCGCAGATATCCCCGGCTCCATGTGGAGCCCCGGCCGAGGGGCCGATCGGAAACGGCCGGACAGCTCCGTGATTTCGAATCCCCCGCCGCTCGAGGTCACTTCCCTTCGGGGCCGCAGCGCCCCGGCAGCGCGCGGCCGCACTTCCCGTTCCGCGAGGCGGCGGCGTTTGAATGGGGGCTCGCGGCTCGCGGCGCTTCGGGTGGCCGTGGCGCCGGCTTACTGCTTGGGAGATACTTTTATTCCTGCGGATACCTTAAGTACGCGGAGGTACGTGCGTTTACTTAGACCCAGCTTGCTATTAAAATATTTGCAGCTAGCGGATGTTTAGTTTATATATTTTTGGACGGGTGTAAATAACTATCCCCTGCTCCATGTAGTATTTATTTTTAACGGTAATACATAATAGATGCTTTCCTAATGCATTTGTTATTGTGTAGCATGTTGATTAATCGAAATCCCGCGTTAACAGTATAGCCGATAGGCCGGTAGCTTATTGATCCCGTGTTCATAGCGTTCTCTCGCCCATTTCCTGCTTTCCTTTTCTCACCCGTATCATAGATGTAAATGTTGCTTTTAAAAGAGCTTTTAAGCTCGACGGTTCTTTTTTTTTTCGTGCTGCGAAACGCGTGATTGAACGTCCCCCGTCTGCGCTGCGGCTCCCGGCGGCCACGTGGTTTCCGCATGTGCGTCACCGCCGGCCTCGCGTTTACCTGCTCTCTCTCTCTCTCTCTTTTTTTTTTTTTTTTTGCTTTCCGTAATTAATTGTAGGTAATTTGCTGGCACTGTAATTAGATTTCCGGCAAAGCCTTTTACTGGAAAATATACATTTTAAATGAATTATGAATGTGTGGCGTTAACTCTGCTGGGTTCTTTAAGTGCAGCGAAATTCCAAATTGATGAGAGCTGGTAATTGGGGGACGATAATCTCATTCCAGACCAGCACGTTTGTTTGTGTGTGTGTAACACGTGCTGTCAGTCCCCTGGCCGTGGATCATAACCACACACCCGGGACCACACACTGTACCAATGAGCGGAGGAATCGGTGGGATGCCTGCCGGTGGCTGATGTGGCCCCAGTAATATTTAGCTCTTGTAGGGTTCATGATGACCCTTTCCACACCCTGTCATAGAACAATTCGAGCTTAGACCAGACTTCAGCAGCTATTTAACAGTGATGTCTTGGTAGATGGGTATACTGTTATACCATACATATATTGCATATACCCACTTCTCCTCTGCTTCATACGCATTTTTGATCATTTTTAGGTGGGTTTAAGGTAAACCCATTTTTCACGAGTAGGTGTATACCGTCTAGCTGCGTTTATCCACTTCTGCCGTGCAGTCTACACCGACGTCCATCAGCATAGTCGCGACCGCCATCCTCTTCCCCTCCGTGTGTGTTTGTTTATGGAAATGCAGCCCGGTGGTGCATTTCATTCATGTAAAACTTGATATTTATTCATTTCTGCTTTGCTTATACTTGGGGAAGAAAGTGTCTGCTAAATGTGTTTACATAGACAGCCCAGGTTATGTAATGTGCATGATCACACACAAATGATTCTAAAAGGTCAGGAGAAAAATTCAGAGTTTGGAACATTTTGCTCGCCTGCGTCGCCTACAATCATGGCCCTGCGGTGAGTTTTTTTATTTTTATTTTTTTGTTCCTCTACTCGTTGCTCACATAACATGCTCCCCCCCATCTCGGCCTGCTGTGGGCCACTGAAAGTATTCTCACCCATTTCTGCTGTGTGTTTTGACGTCACTGTCTTTGTAATCGTGACTGGAAATAGAAAAACAGGTTCTAAGAGTCCGCGACCCATGCACAAATGCGTGAGAAATCAATTTAGAAAATGCTATGAGAACTTTCAGCGTCGGCGCTGAATGCGGTGGTGAAGGGTGCCGCCTGTCTCGAGGAAACGCATGGAAGGATCTGGACTTTTGAAGTCCGCAGCAGTGATTTTGTGCTATTTATGTTCAGGAAGGATTGCTAATGATCTGCAAGGAAGACCAAATTCAGTATAAAACTTATACTCACCCGAATGCTTCTCAGTCATTTGTAGCAAATAATGGTTGATTTCTATTGTCCAATTTTTAGTTGCGTATGGATTCTGGGAATGGAATGTTGAGGTGCAACTGTATTATGCTTTCAACAGCTCTGTAGATGTGTACATACACACCATTGAAGTGTAATAAAGAACTCTCCCCCCCCCCCCCTCCCGTCCTATCCCACAGCGATCATGTCCTCCAGGGAGCGGCGTTCCGATCTCCACATTAAGGCGGAGCCTAGCAGTCCGGAGGGCGGTGGCGGAGGAGGTGGGGGCCGTACCAGTCCTGGTGCAGCGTCGTCAGATTCTTCGCAGAGCGGCAGAGGTGGCGGCAGGAAGGGGGAGGTCGGGGGCGGGCGCTGCTCGCCGGCCGTGTACACGCCACCCCCCTTGCGCTGCCACTTTAAGGAGGAGGGCGGGGACGGGGCAGACGAGGGCTCGGCGGGGCCCGGGCGCTGCAAGTACGCCCTGAGCACGCTCCCCAAACGGTTGTGCCTGGTATGCGGCGACGTGGCCTCAGGATATCACTACGGCGTGGCCTCCTGTGAGGCCTGCAAGGCCTTCTTCAAACGGACAATCCAGGGTAGGCCCCTCGTCCTCACTGAGCAAGCGCCGCTCTCGCACATTTCCGAGTTTTATGGAAAACAGAAGCTCAGACATATGTAGCGTCAGCATCTTCACCCGGGGCGTGAAGCTTTAAGTGTTTCTTTCCTGCACGTCTACGGCTTATTGCCGTTTGCGTGGGGGATGGAAAAAAAATGCTTGTGTCGGAACTGCCAGAAGCATTTTTAAGATTCAAGATTTTAAGCTGCGTTCTAGTTCCTTAGCAGCAATCGTTTGCTGCATTACGGTGAGTTGAACGAAACAGCGAATCGTTTCAGGACAAAAGCGACACGGAGCTCAGTGTGCGCGTTTGTTTGTGTCAGCCTGTACGCTCCACATCCCTTGTATCTTGACAACGTTAAAGATATGAGCGCCCTTCACTGCCAAAGGGGCTGAATAACCCCCCTTACCCTCCCTGTACCATCTTCCCAGGTAACATCGAGTACAGCTGCCCGGCGTCGAACGAGTGTGAGATCACCAAGAGGCGTCGCAAGGCCTGCCAGGCTTGTCGCTTCACCAAGTGCCTCAAAGTGGGCATGCTCAAAGAAGGTGGGCGCTATGGGGGCGGGAAGGGGGGGGGGGAGTGGACGGAGCCACATGAGAGGGGAGAGGCCACATGCAGCCGGTGTCATTCATATTGTCTGTGTCCTCACGACTGTGTTTCCAATTTAACTGCCCTCATGGGTGCATACAATGACATGGCCCCGGAGCCGATTTGTTTTCATTAGCGCCGCCCTGTCTGCCCAGCAGGGAGCTGCGGCTGCAGGAGATTTAGGGGCGATGTAAGCGAGAGCGGTATTTGAAGTGCTGTTGCGCATGTCACATGTCTTGTCGTGGGACTCTATTTGCGGGAGCGTCCTGGAAGCCCAGAAGACGCGCTTTCTCTTCCAAATCTTGGGCTGACCCTGACTCCCGCTGAACGCCAACTAGCTTGATAAATGGCCATTTAGAGGCTCGGGTGCCCTGCCCTGAAGCCCTGCTGCCTCCGGTCGCTGTGCGTGCATGTCAAGAATAACAGCTCCCTGGCTTCCCCTGCAGGGGTGCGCCTGGACCGCGTGCGAGGCGGGAGGCAAAAGTACAAGAGGAGGCCAGAAGTAGAGAACAGCACCTATCAGAGCGCCCCCCTCCCTCTAAGGAAAGAGGGGGAGAGAGGTGCGTGACATTTCTTGCAGGACTAATCCGTTGAGGCACTTTTGCACTGCAGGTGTTGTAACTCGCATCCCGTTGGTTGTTTGCTTCGGCGTCTTACCTGCTCAGGTCCGTCTAACATCATCGTGTCCCACCTGCTGGCGGCCGAGCCGGAGAAGCTGTTCGCCATGCCGGACCCCCTGCAGCCCGACACAGCCCTGCGCACCCTCACCACGCTGTGCGACCTTGCCGACCGCGAGCTTGTGGTCATCATCGGCTGGGCCAAGCACATCCCAGGTGAGCGAGGGCGGGGTAGGAGCAGCGCTGCGTGCTGATAGGTGGAAGGGCATGTCAATGCCCGGCCTTTTTCTATTGGTTAATTCAAGTTCCTCTTGTCCAGTTTTCTGTTGGATGTAGCTACATGTTCGGTGGTCTTGATGGTGTTTTGATCTTAACCTCCATGGTGCTACCATCCCCGCCCCGTCCACGCAGGCTTCCTCTCCTTGTCGCTGGCGGACCAGATGTCGGTGTTGCAGTCGGTGTGGTTGGAGGTTCTGGTGCTTGGTGTGGCCTTTCGCTCGCTGGGCTGCGAGGACGAGGTCGTGTATGCCGAGGACTTCGTGCTGGACGAGGAGATGTCACGTCTGGCCGGGCTGGCTGAGTTGAACGCCGCCATCGGACTCCTGGCCCGCCGGTACCGGATGCTGGAGCTGGACCGTGAGGAGTTTGTCATGCTGAAGGCCATCACGCTCACCAACTCGGGTAAGGTGTCACCCCCCCCCCCGACAGGGAGGTAATTGGATGTCAGTAACAGAGTTGACAAGGACTGTGTTTCTTTTGGCCAACACTGAGGTGCTTTTCTTGGGACAAGATCGCCCCCTACAGAGCAGGTGACGGTGCTGCTTGTCCAATACCAGTTGCTTGTTAACTAATCAAAATATATTTCATCCTCTGTAGTCAGGTACCCTTAAGGTACGCAGAGTCACGGCCATCTGCTTTAGCACTTATACGTTTTATTTGTCATGTCACATTTGTGGTTCCTGCTGGTGTATTACAGGCTGGGTGGTCTTAGCAAGATGTCCCCGCAGGCCAATTATGAACACCCTCGCTTAGTCCGTGAACATTCCATAAATTCGTTAAGAGAGTATGAATTATAAATCCCCGTTTCTGTCTGAGAGATTTATAATGCGATCTCCCCCCTCCCCCGCTCGTGTGCTGGGGGGTGTTGGCGCCCGGCTCGTTTGAGTCGTTTCAGCAGGCCTCTCTTGAAAAGAACAGACAGACCCCGCCCCCCCCGGCCGTTGGCAGTGTGTGTGGTCTGTAGATAACCGGCTCTGCTCATGGCGAGGTGTGACTGCCAGGGAAATATGCTGCTCAGAATTTCCTAATAAACAGTCACTCAAAAAAAATAAATAAAAGGAAATTGTCAAACCCCGGTGAATTGAATAGACTTTGGGGGGGGATTCAGTTTGTGGGTATTTGTATTGCCATCTGCCTTTCTTAATTGGATTTCGGTGTCCTAAGAAGACCTGGATTCACCAAAGGAATCTCGAGTGCCATTTTGTGTAAAAATTGGTTAGAGGTCAATTGGTTTAATCACTTATTGATTTATCAGACGGCCATTGCATAGTATATGTGGGAAGCCGATTCCTTCGGTCATGTATTTGGTGTATAAATCAATGTTTAGGATGCATTTATAGAAATTATTCTTGGCCTGGTTATCTACCTTGGCCGACCATTCGCAGCCACCATCGCAGTTTCCGTACCATGTTCTTCAAGGTCCTGTTTCGATACCGTGCAATTGCACGCTGAATTCCTTCATCGCCTCCTTCATAGACTCGGTCTACATCGAGGATGTGGAGGCAGTGCAGAAGCTGCGGGACCTGCTGCATCAGGCCCTGCTGGAGCTAGTGAGCCAACACCGGCCGGACGACCCCCGTCGGGCCGGGAAGCTCCTCCTGACCCTCCCCCTGCTCCGGCAGACCGCCGGCCGCGCCCTCTCCACCTTCTACAGCATCAAGACCCGCGGCAGCGTACCCATGCATAAACTCTTCCTGGAGATGCTGGAGGCCATGATGGACTCTCCATAGGGGAGGACGCGAGGGAAGGAGGACAGGAAGTGAGCAATGGAGATGCGTGTGGGAATGGGGTTGGTTGGATACAATTTTGGGCTGGATGTGTTGAGCGGGTAGATGTAAATGTGCGTAATATTCCTCCACAAGGAACTCGGAGCATTCAATATGGGGGGGGGGGGGGGGATGTGTGGTGTGTCAGTTGCATTGTTGGAGGTGTGAGTTTAGAGTGGGGGCAGATATTGGGGCATTTATTTTCTAAGCCATGAAAATAGACAGATTCCAGGGTTATCCATGTAATGGAAGACGGCTTGCACGCAGGAGAGTACGAACACACACACACAGACACACACGTGATGCACAGCTAAAGCTCATCCCCATCGTAGAAAACGTCGCCAGGCCCTCGTTTCCACTGCGGTTACTCTCTTCACAATTCTAACTAGTTCCAGCCGAGTTCTGTGGTTTATGAGGTCTTGTATATTAGCTTTTTTTTTATTTGATGCCCAATGTTCCGTCCTTGAACCATGTAGATGCAGATTAACTGTAAAGATGCTCCACTCCTAGGGCAGTTAGGATTAGTGTCGCGGAGCCATGGATTTGGGAATCTTTTGATAAAGGAGCATTTCCTTAAAAAAAAAAAAACGAAAGAAAAACGAAATCCAGCCCCTCTGGATTCTGGGTAGTTGGGAACCTTAGGGCAGATCGGCCTTAAGGCAGACTGCCACCACGCTCATTATATATATTTTTTTCTTTTAAAGGAAATCATTTCCCTGCCCCTGTTTATCCAGGAGGAATCGTGTGCTAAGAATGAGGGACTTGCATATTAAAATTATAGTGTGAATCACACACACAAGTTCATCACTGCATATGAGATTTAGTTCATCGTGGGTCTAGTATTTTTAAGCATGTGTTGCCTCTATCTGATTTTAAATAGTTTTAGAGCATTTTTATTGTTACTACTACCTCCAGTTGGGTAGCGGTTTGGGAACTGAAATTTTGCAGTGCGACCTCTCCTGTTCAGAACAGCTGATGTGACCATGCTGTTCATAACAAAGCAAGAAAGGGATTTAAAATGTCAGCCGTAGCAATATGCTTACTATTGTATGTTTCCTAAAAGGGGTGCGTTTCCTAAAAGTCCAGTTTCTAACCCTAGTGGCAACCCTATTCCAATGAATACGGTTGCCACCTGTCGCTTATTATATGGGACCATCCAGTATTATAAGGGACGGACATAAACCTTGCGTTGGAACCAACTGCAACTGAACGACTCCAACCATGGAAGTTGTTAACGGTAGCTTTTGGAGCACCGAAGATCGATCAGACAGGCTGGGGAGTTTGACACAAGCACTCTGACACTTTCAATTCGCAGATACTCATGTGAATCCGGTACACGGTGGGTGGTAAGCAGAGCCGCGCAGAGAAGGTGCTCGAGACGGCATTTTCAGGATTTTAAAAGCAATATGTGCAGCAACACAGAGTAATAATGAGTAATAACAGAAATAGCAATCAGAGGTAGAGCAGAGACATTGGTGGGTGAGCAATGAGAACTGAATGTAGTCTGCATATTTTGTATCTATGATTTGTGGACAGCAGGTGGCAGGTGGTCTACAGAAAAACGGAAAAGTTATGTCTAAAAGTAATGACTTTGTACCGGACAAAAAAGGTTTAAAACCTGTCCAGTCAGACTAATCTTCAAAGTCAGTGTGGGTCTACGGGTGTGTTTGTGTGTCTGCGGATGAGCATCTGCGGTAGCGTGTTCTCTCAAGCTGTGGGCCCCGTGCGTGTCTCAGTCCGCAAGTCGCCCATGTGACTTTGCAGAAGGTTACGGGGCCGATTGACATCCTTTCCCTTCAAACGACCAATCTGGGCCCGAAAAGTCAAAAAGCCGTATTGTATTCATGTCTCCGTGTGGTCAGTCTCGTCCGTTCGGAGAGAACCTTGGGATTTACTGATAAGGATCCGTGGAGGTATTATTTTGCCCTGAGTGCATAAGGGGGGGGGGGGGTTGGTTGGTTGTCTGTAATGTAATAAGGTACGACTGTTGTGTTATGTGACTTGAATTACAAAAAAAAATTTTCGGCGTTCTCATCATTGTCCTTTTGTGAAATGGAAAGACGCGGGAAAGCAGCTGGAATCAACAATGAACCTGCAGTCCTCAGTCATCAACGTAGACATGGAGTCAGAGACTAACGGAGGAACCGAGCCTCGGATTCGTTGTCCTTCACTGGAGATAAATAACGGACAAGACTGCCCTCTGCACCTCTGAATCCCCTCACAGAACCTTCTGTTTCACTGTTTGCTTTACTTCACGTGTGGTACCGTCTGCAGACCCGTGCGAAGTGTGATTTTTATTATGGTCGTTATAAAATAAGCCAAACCGTCAACGGAAACTGCTTGTTGTAAGGGGTGAATACTGGAATTTTCTCAATGCGGTACAACTGCACTGTGTTAATGTCAGCATATTTTTTGATGCAGTCTCTTTTTAATTTAAAAAAGGTTTATGTTAGCCTTTTATCATTTGTGAACCCAAAATAAATGGTGTTTTTTTTTTTTTTTGACCTTTATGACCTCTCGACAGCTGTGAGGGCTGCTGGTTGCTGGATTGGACAGTCTGGCCTCCATTGATCTATTAGCATATTTTTGTCACCTGTCACCTCAAAGGCGAGCCGCAACCAAGTACAGCTGCTGTAGAGTATCCTGAAATCGTGCCGCGTACACGTGTGTTTGCAGAAATTGCGATCGCTTAGGTGCCCCGACAATGAAAATACTTGTGAAATATTTTCGCCTATTAAGTACAGAGTAATACAGTCAGTTAATGATTGTTGACAGTTTAATTAATCGTGTTGTTTAGAACATCCCGCTCTTTGTATGAATGCGTAGGCTTTGAAATGATTGATTAAATGTTGATTTATTGTGGCTTAAGTGTCACAATGGGCTAATTAAGAGGGGGTGTACTGTACCAAGTCATCTGCGCAGGTAACGCGTTTTGTAATTAATTTCGACTTAACAAGATTGAAAAATTACACTCAGTTCTAGGATACAGTTCTGCCGGTAATCAAGGCTGGCTTGATTAAAAATTTAACTAGAACAAAACCGGCAAACCCCTAAATTTTGAGGTACTAAGGAATTAATACTTCAAGACGGTTAAATACGTTTGTTTTTATGAATGAATGGTTAATTTATTTGGTCTGGAATATTTTAGGTACGGACATGTATGGTTAATGCTCAGGTTTGGCATGACGGATATCAATATGGCGGCGTGGTTTCAGCTGAAAATTTGGTTTTTGTTCGACTGACAATTTATTATCTAACATTTTAACGTGTAAATCACAAATCTCGGGCTTCGGTAAATGTAAATTTAAACTCCTCTGATAACATGGTTTACATGCGTACCCCATCTAGTGGTAAATGCAGTTATTGCACCCTTCATCTACTGTCCAGGAAGTCTGAAACACTGCAGTTCTCTGCTTTCACCTGTATTTATTTGGCAATAATCGAATATTGATTTTTTACAGTTGTGCTGTTCTACGGTACATAATTTTGGTACGTATCTGAAAGTGTAGTAGCCAATTAAGGTTCAGGGACATAGTATACTGACGTTTTAATTATAAAGCAACACTAAATCAATGCAATGTCCATGTCGTTGGAATCAGGTTGATATTTTTTAATTTGTTTGATTGTTCAGACTTTTTTTCTAACTTTTTTGTATGCGTGGATAAGCAGTTCATTTTCGATGGCAAAACATGTACATATTTAGGACTCAGTGCTAAGGACGTTGATCTATTATAGATTTCATGTCAACGTAAGATTAGCTGTATGTTCATATAAATTTATGTAAATGAGCAATACTAAAAATAAACGAGTGTTTATTTTACTGTATAGTCATGTTGTAAACAATCTCAAAAGTTATTAAAAAAAAAAACATTGTCTGTAGAAGTAATACAACACAACGTGGAGGACACACCATTATTTGTATTAAATCTGTATTTAAAAAAAATTAAATTCTATTTTTTACTCAATTTGTTGATGTTTAATACAATTTTTGTGTGTGTGGATATGAGTGTATTTGTTCATTGTTGGCTGTGCTTAAATGTTTAGTTTGATGTTGTCTATCTTATTCATGCTGAATCATTGTAAAAATAAGGTAACACATCACAGATAAACTCGATTCATTTGCGTATTTAAAAATATTGGTGTTTTGTGTTGTGTAATAAATGGAGACATCCCATCACACACTTCTGGTCTTGTCCGTCTTGGTTTTTAAATGATTGTGTGTCTGCCCCTGTGCTCTCCATTGCATCATTATTTGAATATTTGGTTGCACAGCATCTCTTCATTCATAGCTTCCTACACACCTTGTGCTTTTCACACCCAAACCATTTACAAACAGCTGGATAATTGACCGTGGCAAATAAATTAGTGATCTTAACTACATAAACCAGGGGCAGGTTCTCCTGGAAAAATATTCTCAGCGTATTCGGTTTCACTAAGAGCAGATGAATATCGTCAGTGAGCTCGCTATTTTACGATCTGCGGTTCTGCCCGTGGGTAAGTCGCTGAAGTTTTCCTCTTGCTTTTGATTCAATTAAACTGGGTATATTAAATATGTGAATATGATAGCACTGGAATGCAACCATAGTTGGCGTCATAAAAATAAGTGTACATATCGTCCAACATACTAAAGTACTGTATATCCGATACCCGCCTATGCTACACGCGACTTATTTTTATCCGAACTACGAACAGCAAACCACCGGAACCGGAAATCTGGTTAGAGTGCCCCCTGGTAATAATACCGTTGGTATCAACGCCCTGAAGCACGTCGTTCCGGAGAACCGTATTAATACGGTACTTGTATAGTGTTGTCAGGCATAATAAAGCGTAATCTTTGTCACATTTCAAAATAGTTTAACACTTTTTAATTACCGATGTGTGATTATCTCTTTTGGTGGTATTCATTACTCTGTTTAATTTTTATAATTTATAATTATTCTTAGCGTTGAAAAACATGTATGCTTGGGACGCTGTTGCCAATTTTTAAACGTTTCTTGGGGTTAAGTATCAGAAGTATGGTTTTTAAATTGCAGAATATTTTACTAAAATTGTCAGTAGGCTATTTTAAGACGGGCTGAATAGTAAAATTAATCTTAGCTCAGTGGAGTCGAGGACAGGAGTGGGCTCTTTAGATCTGATTCTGGATCAGTTCTTCTATGTATAACAAGCCAGGTAGAAGCTGCAGCAACGTCTTGTGACAGGGTGTCGTTTGGCCCATTCTCCATTCCACCGTGTCGACTATCAGCAGCTGCTGCGCACACCCCTGAACGAAAATCATGATTCCCACCTCGGCTTTGCTCAGAACGACCCAATCCGTCAACGGCCTTAGGTTCTTACATACGACCCTGGCTGTCAACATGCCAATTAAGGTAGGAAACTGTGCCGAAATACTCTAAAAATAGCCCCGCAGTTGCTCATGCTTTCACATACTTCCTTATTTCTCGGCGTGCACTTTCTACAGAGAAAGCATACATGCAATTGATGTAGTATAAAGTATAAATAGCGACCTGGCGTACTTCTGCGGAAGTCGTGTACTAGTCCAGTTGTAATAGTGTCTGGTGATGGTCGTTTGCGCCTGTGAATATTTAGATTATATTTTTAACTTCACATCCTCCCTTATCTGGATAGATCGGTTTACTTCCTATGACGAAACAAGCCAGGCGTTAATTACGTTATTGTAATGTTAGTCTGCATTTATTTACTAATTTATCGACCTATGAATGATCACTTTTGTTCCCGGTCTTGCAAAATTGATTTCTCGTTCACAGCTCGTTAACATGCTTACTACAGACTATGTGCAGTTACCAGTGTCATTCTTGTTATTTCTTCATGATTAGAATTTTAGAATTTGGTGATCAGTGGTCATTGTTGACACACCGTTTGATCACACTGGTGTAATTCATGTGGCGACTGCATTATTATAATGCAATAGTGCTGTGTTGCGTTAAAATCAGTATGTTAGTGTATTACTTAAGGGTACACCTGCATGAAGGGGTCGATTGTCCTTAACTATGTTCATGGTTGTAGGTCATCGTTGCCTTATTTTGCAAATCCTGCATAGTTCTTTTGACTCTGTTCATTTAGCGTTAGTGGGATTTGTGATCTGGTGTCAAAAATTGCATGTTGATGGTTGAGTTTATGCACAGCTTCAACAATAAATCACAGTATAAACCATTACTAGGTCCATTTTTATCTCCAACAAAAACACCACGTGTTTTACCAGCCTGCATGTGGTTTTTAAGTGGCCTCTCTCTCTCTCTCTTTCTCTCTCTCTCTTTCTGCCCCCATCTATCCTCTTTAAACCCTTTCTTTTCCAGGTAGGCCAGAGACTCCCTGCCGTAGAGGTTCAGGAGGATGATCCTGGCAAGAAGGTGGCCATGGATAAGCTCTTCAAGGGCAAGAAGGGTGTTCTGTTCGCAGTTCCCGGAGCTTTCACCCCCGGCTGCTCCAAGGTGAAGCAATTAAAAAAAAAAATATATATATTATTAAATAATTTTTACGTGATGCAGAGGAGAGGCTGATGATCATTCATCACAGTCTGGGAGCATAGTTTCACAAAAGATGGGGATGATTACAGTCTCCCCATCTCTAGTGCTCAGTAGCAGAATATCCTCTGCCTTGTGCAGGAACGACACATTTTTAGCGCACATTTCTTAACATCGTAGCATGCTGTCCGCAATCAGATGGGTCACCAATTAATTGCATGCATTCCAGTTGTATCTGCATTTGGCTTTGGGTTACGACCTTTCAGAGGATGTAGTGATAGTTACACAAGCTGTTTTCTCCGTAGTAGCATTGCTTGATTTAAAGTCCCGCCCTCCTTGGCCTACCTCACCAGACCCACCTCCCTGGCTTCGTGCAGCAGGCCGAGCAGCTGAGGAGCAAAGGGGTGCAGGAGCTGGCCTGCATCTCGGTCAACGATGCCTTCGTGATGTCTGCCTGGGGGAAGGAGCATGGTGCGGGGGGAAAGGTTGGTG
>JAODKC010000065.1:761130-826129 GCA_026777985.1 Mormyrops attenuatus | reverse complement strand
GGGGGGGGCGGGCGCGGCCCCCCGCGGGCGCCCCGGGCGCCGGGGTCGGCCGCCCGGGGGGCTGGGCCGGGGGGGGGGGGCTCTGGGGGGGGGGGGGGGGGGGGGGGGGCGCCTTGAGCTGGAGATTGTCCTTTTTATTATTATTTACCACCATATATGTGCATTTATTTTTTATTATTCTGTTTTTATTATTCCAGCCATTTGGCAACACATTAATGTAAAAGCATTTCACATGAATATAGGTGCCCATTTAAGATTTCACACAATGTTGTTAACTTGATTTCAGTTTCTGTAGCAGCAGAAACTGTCAGGTACGGAATGTCTCGTTTTGGCAGTAGTACGGTAAGCAAAATAATTCGAAATGCAAAAACACGGGACAGAAATGAAGCAGCCATGAAGGAACATTTCATCCACTCGAGAAATTGTCTGGTCAGAGCTACTAATGAAAATAAACATGGTGGAAAAAATTTTTAGCGCAAAACTGACCTTTTATTCCACATTGGGTCTGTTAGAAAATTTGATGAAAAATTAAGAGAAAAACGTTAACGCTGAAGTGGGTGGAGCTGCACTCCGACAAGGTGCAGTTTGGACATAAGACGACGGAGCTGGGCTCCATCTATATTTAAACCCCCAGTACACATGTAGTAATGTTTGTTATATTTTTGTAAATGCATGCATAACTTCTTCCAGGTATATACTTGTGTATTATTGCTAAGGTCATTATATAAGGTGATATATGGTTCATGATTTTTTTTTCCCTTTCCGTCATCACAGGTACGAATGCTGGCTGACCCGACTGGAGCCTTCGCCAAGGTGTAACCTGTCATACATTTTTCGATCACATACACCGAAAAGGACAAGAGGGGGCGCTGTGTGGCTGATGCTTCGCCACTGAGCTTCTCGCTTCCTCTCTCCCAGGCAGTGGACCTGTTGCTGGACAGCGATCAGATCGTCCAGGTGCTTGGCAACAAGAGGTCTAAGAGGTGAGAGATCTCTGCGTTTGTGTTGCCAGTAAAGGTCTAAACATTCTGAGAGTTATAATGTTCTCGCCATACTGATATCAGGCCTATTGGACGGTTAAATGTAACAGTAGATCAAACCCTGATGTCAGCCCTAACTTTGGTCACATTTTAAATTTTTACATTTTAAGACTCAATTTTATGTATCTTTTATATGAATCTATGAAATATATGGAATGCTTATTAATTTACACCAAAATATTGGTTATCATGGCAACATATCATAAGCAATAAATGTCATTCTGATTATTGTTGCACGATTATGCTGGCAGTAAAAATATTTGCGCTGGTAATTTTAAATTTGTTTCTGTAGCTCAACGGGTAGAGGGCTACCGACGCAAGGGTCATGGGTTTGAATCCTAGGGAGCACAGACAAAATGTAACCCTCACCTCAACTGCAAATCACTTTGGATAAAACATCGGACAAATGTAAATTCGAGTCATAGAACATAAGAAAGCTACAAATGAGAGGAGGCCATTTGGTCCATTAAACTCGCTTGAAGGGAATTAAATTATTAATTAGGGAATGGAAGGAATGAAGGAATCTAGGGCCTTAGCTTGCACTATCCCTTCAGGCAGACCATTCCATACTCCAGTTACACCCTGTGAGATGCAGTTCTTTCTCAGATCCACACTAAAGTCATTCTTCTGCACTCTGTTCTGTTGATCAGATATGCCATGCTGGTGGAAGACGGCGTGGTGAAGAAGATCCACGTGGAGCCAGATGGAACAGGCCTGACCTGTACCCTGGCTTCCAACATGCTATCTGACTTGGCCTAGTGGCGTGTGCGTAACAGCACCCCAAGTAGGACAGAGGTACATCTGCATATCCTAGAATGTACCTTCGTACATTTTAGCAGTTTGGGAAAAGCTTGATCTGATTGGTCAGTTGAGACCATGAAACCAGCTCTTCCATTAGGGCAACTTTCCGTACATCAACCTCCTGCCTTCTGAATGCACTTATTCACTGAATTGTTTTGCACGTTGACGTTGTAATATAGTGCGGGAAAAAACACGCACAATATCGCTTCGGTTGCACTATATTGTGAAAGGGAGGTGTAACAATGAATTTCGGACATTCGTTAAAGTGCTACCTTATACACTTGTTCTTTAGTAGTTGGTGTACATTGCTATATCACACATTTGTAAGGGTGTGTTTTACAGCTCACCGGGGGGAGTGGGGGGGTGCTGGGGCTTGGCAGGTGAAGCTGTTGTCTCACACCTCGAGTTCGCTGGTGTGAATCCAGCCCGGCCCTGTGTTTATGTTGGTTTACACGGCTAGGCTGAGGCGTAGGCCGCAAAGGCGGCTTGTCAGTCGGCGTGAAGCAGGTCATCACGCGGCATGCCGTTTGAACTCGGAAGTCTCAATTTCCGAGCTTCGAGCCGGAAATCTCAACTGGCACGCCCCCCGAAGTTGGAGATCCGACCCAGAAAATCATAATTACCTAAGCAAACCTGATTTCAGAATTCAAGATGGCTGCGCCCCTTCATCAACAGAAGAGAGACCTTTAGTTATATACTGTTTATTAGCATTTACGTCTTATTTGTGTCTCATGAAATTGGTCGTGCCCTCAGTACTGTCCAACCACTATCTGTGGACGTTGCTATGATGTTTGTACACGCTAAACACTGCATAATGCATTGCTATCAACTGATATTGCTAACAATGGCTAACAAAGAACTTGGTTGGAACTGGTATTGCTAAACGACATTCGTGGCTATCTGTACCAGAATTGGGTTAATTCGGGTGTGATGTCATTCTGAGCTCTTTGCGTTAAATGGAATTCTGCACTAGTTTGCCCTCTGATTGTGCCCTTGAAGTCACGAGATAAATCAAATGGCATGCTTGTGAACAATCACCACTACTATATACCATAGTCCTTAACCCCCCTCCCCCCCCCCAGTTTAAGCAGCTTCATTTTTTTGAATGATTTTATTAAGGCAGCAAATATGCTTGAAGGAGAATTTATTGTGGGCATGAAACATTACATTTAACAATATAAAACACTATTCTATGCAGTAAGACATTGATAATAAAAATAAAACATTTTAGGCCCATTTCCTTCATAACCCTCACAAAAAAATTAAAATTTGACATATATTAAATATCATAAAGGTGAAAGGTGCACATACATAAAAATAAGTCTAAATAACAACCCTGCTTAATACCATACATCACGGCAGCAGACATATTCCTCGCCAGAATATGACATCACCTGCTTCCTGCAGCGGGATTGGTCAGCATAAGCTGGGGGGTTTCCAGCAACCACAGTGTCACGCTCCACATGAACAGTGGGAGAGCATTTTCCTAATTATTGTAAACAACACCATCCATCTTCCACATCCTGACAACCGCATGATCCAAATAATCCAGTCAGGCTCGGAAAATAAAAGTCGGAAACTTCCGCTTGCATCTCATTTCCAAAGCAAAAATTTTATATTAATATCTTTTATAATTATATTGTTTAAATATGGATTAAATGTAGTTTTATCTTCAGATGAATAGTCCTATATGATAACTACCTTTATCACAACACAGAATACCTTTAGCTTATCGTATTTGGATACGCATTTCTCGCACGACGTTTGCTTGATTGTTGACGCGCGCTAAAAGCCAAGTGTGTCAGCCGCGTGCCCGTGCGTGCGGTATGGCAACGCTTGGACTGAATATGCAGCTTTATAATGGCCACGTACTGCAGTGCACACGTCAATGACCCAGTCACGCTCACACAGACCAGGGGACAAACCGAACGAGAGCTAAGTGCTAAGTGAGCTACGGAAGCTAACAGCCCATAGAACTCACCGGAAAGTTTAGGCGATTACATTTTAAGACTTTTAGGTTTATTCGGGAGATGCTTTAGTGTCCATTTTTGTCACAAACTACTTAAGACCATAAACCTATTTACTTACTATGGGAGGAAAACTCTAAGACTGTCTACTACTTTAGTATGTTACTGTATTTCCTAATAATGTAAAATTTGATTTCCCTTGAGTTAAGACCTGGGATGAGGTAACAGCAGATTCAATACCAGTATATGTGTGGACCCACCCTGGCACACAGCAATTGGTTAAGGCACATTGAAAGCATGTCTGTTATTGGCTGAGCCTCCTGTCACCGAGTGCTCAGCTTAGCCACGCCCCTTGCCTCTGACGAACGCCACCTTCAGCTCCCATGGCACCTTGCGGATGATGGAGCTCCTCTTTTCCTTCACCCGCTGCCCCGGTACGGGCAGGACCGAGCAGTTCCGGAGGGTCCGCTGTTAAAAACCGGGACAGTAATCATTACTTTCAATAGACCCAAGCCCCACTCCTATGTAGGGCAAAGTCATTAATACAGATCACTTGACCAGCCTCTGCAGACCATAATTTATCACCCAACCCTAGTAAGGCTAGAGTAATGTACTTGCATGCACACTCCTGTAGCTCAACAAGCAGAGTATTGGGCTAACCAGCTGAAGGTTGTGGGTTCAAATCCCAGCAAATAATAACCATTCCCACTACTGTAAGTTGCAGTGGGGAAAAACATGAAAGAAACTTTTTTTGACCCTTTTCAGCTCTTCTGAGTAGTTATGGGTATAAAAACAACTTGCAACAGCTCAGTACCAACAGCTATATCACCTACAATTCAGTGTAAGTAATCTGCCTGAAGCTAAGCAGACCTGGGCCTGGCCAGTCCTTGGATGGGAGACCAACTAGGAAAGCCGGACGGCTGCAGGAAGAGGTGTTGGTGTGGCCAACATGGGAGGCCATCCTGTGGTCAGTGTGGATCGCCAAGGCTCAGCACAGCGATGGGAACGCTGTGTCGTACAAATGGTGCCGTCCGTCAAATGAGATACAAAACTGAAGCCCTCACCCTCTCCGGTCATAAAAGATCCCTGGGCATCTTTCAAAAGAGCCGTGGTGGTACCCTGATGTCCTAGGTGAAATTGTCCACTGTGGCCCTTTCAAATCTGACCTCCTAATCATCCCCCTCTATCTAACTGGTGAATTCTCTCCTGCCCCTTCACCACCTTAGCTACTTTGTGGGGAGAGTACTGGTGCAGAACGGCTGCAGTCACATGATCCAGGTTGGTGCTACATTAAGTGGCTCCCCATCGCTTCTGTAAAGAGCTATGTAACTGTAGTGTTCTTTTCAATTTCATACCGATGTCAAAGCCGGTCACATTTATGTGTGTATGTCTACCTGTACTTCTGTCCAATGAGCTGGCTGCTGTGCTCAGAGACTCCGCCTTCCTTCGACTCTCTGGCTCTCCTGCACGAGAAACTTGCAGTTACACATCCCTACAGATACAGATGCAAACACGCCCAGATCAAGGGGAACTCCATGGCGGGCACGGCCGCCGTCACAAACCTCTCCCCTGGGAAGACTCTGCCAACACAGTCCCGCCTGTTTGGGCAGGGCTGCCGCTCCTCCTCAGTTCCAGCATGCCTGAAAAACATCAGCACGGCCATCACGTTTCACGTGCACCTGCTTCTCAAAACGCGACTTGCAAGCCAGCACATGCAAAGAAATTCAATTTACCATCATTTAGAAGCTTTACGGAAATTTTTTTTTTTTTTTTTTTTTAGTACTCAAGGTGACTAGTCATAACCTTACTAAACAATATAACTGAAGTGATTATACATTTAAAATCATAAGAATTATTACAATTAGCAGATCTGCTGATGTACTATTCAGCATTGCTTCCATGTTTGAGGCCATGTGGACATTTCCTTAACGAGATCGACATTATAGGTGAACGTGACAGTGGATTGGTCAGCTCGTTAGTGACTCTGGGCATGCTCACTTGGTGCGCTAGAGGAGCCCATACGCCTTCGCGCCTCTTCTCTCCTCTGCTGCAGACGGGTCGCATCTCCCATTGTCACCTGGAGAATATATATGGTGATTATGATATGCAGAAACAACCATTGCATCACCTGACCACGTCACCTGACAACACACACACCACCTGACCACGTCACCTGCCAACGCACGCACCACCGGACCACAGCACCTGACAGCACATACGTCACCTGACCGCCTCACCTGACAACACACACATCACCTGATCACGTCACTTGACAACACAGTATTGCAAACCTCCTCACAATTATACACCTTTGCAAGACTCAACTGCCAGTCCATCCAGTGTAGCTAGTTAATTAATCATCACAGTCTTGATTAGAATAATTAAACAGCGGCGGAACAGAGTGAGTACGTAGAAGATTCCCCTTGAGGAGCAGTTTGGAAACCAGTGACAACGGAATATTTTCACATTATTCACATTCCGACGCACTGGTAGTACTGGAGGTGACTGCGAAGAACAGGAGCAGTACGAAGAGGGTGGAAAAGGAGAGGAGCTTAAAGTAGACTGAATGGGAGACCCACAGCTGGGCACTTACCCTGACTCTGACCTGCTCTGGGGGCCACAGTGCCCCCCATGTGACCCGCAGGTAGCTGAAGAGGGCGATCACGCTGATGAAGGCAAGGTTACTGGCCACGCCCAGCACGGCCGACGTCTTAGGGAAGTTATACAGAAAGTATCTGCCAAGGGACAGGCGGGGAGGTGAAGAGCGAGAGGAAGCAAAGGGGAGGCCAGGGAGAGAAGTTCCGGATTTTCCCCCCAGTTTTGTTCACTTTATTAACCTACATGAAAGGTATTTTTGGGAACATTCACTGTAACTTTAAAAAAAAAAAAAAAAGCGTTGTCAGCTAGAAGCATTAAGACCCTAAATCCAATAATACATGAACATCTTTTGGCAGCGACTGCGGCTTTAAGCTCTGCGTGTGTCAGAGGCTGGCAGATTTTCACACTGGCGAACGGCCGCCACCTGCTTGCTCTTCTCAGCAGATTTTCTCCGGTTCTCTGGCGTCACTACACGTGTTTTGAATAAAACATTAACAGAAACCGCAGGCATGTCCGCCAAACAGGACACGCTGGAAAAGTCTGGAATGCTTCTGTGAGGAGCTGTCAGACAAAACGGACATACCGCTCCCATCGCAGAGCGTCATGCGTACGGTAAGGACGAAGCGTCGCCCAGGTAACCAGCCGCACCTGATGCCGGTGAAGTGAGCGTGGATCCGGAGCTGAGCACTGTATATCTGGATCTGCCGGGACTGGATCTCAATCAGGGCACCGAGGGTGGGCTGATACTGCAAGGAAACGAACAGGTAACATGAGAATACTAACTGCTATCTGCAGCAAGGGGCGATTCAAGGGTGTTTTTAAAGGTACGGTGCATAAGAGGAGCCATAATTCATACACTGGGGCCAACCTAATCATTAGCCAATGATGTGATTTGACTCTGAGTGACAGGGGAGGGGCTCTCCGGGGACCAATCAGATTTCAACTGGGACCGATATCCCTGTGGCCCCACCCCTTGGTCTGTAGGCAGTCACTCAGCTGGTCACCCTACAGGCTACAAAAGGTGTGATGTGGGTCCGGGGGTCTGGATCATCACATTTTTAACATCCCGTTGACTCTTTAGATGGCGGATTAGGGCCTGGGGACAGGACCGCGTTTCGCCGGACTCACCAAATTTTCCCAGTAGTCCGAGAACAGCTCCACGTCGACGAACTGCTTCTGCTCCCGCAGGCCGGACAGCAGCAGCGGGGAAAACGCCAAGGTGTCCAGTACCTGTAGCAGGCTGGAGCGATACTGCAGCATGGCCTGATGGGATACGTGGCGGCACGTGGGTTAGAAACCATGACATAAGTGGGGAAAAACAAACAGCGTCAGATGATAAGGGTGGACAGAAAAAGTCAAAAAGGAATAGTTAAAGAGATATTAAGCTCATTTGGACAGGAAACGGCAGATGGAAAGAGGAACACAGCAAACAACAATGATACAGTGTGAGCAACTCACTGAACGAGCCACAGATGAGACAGTCTGACCCTCCTTGGAGTAGCAGGACATCCTGACCATGAACATACCCAGCTGCTGATTGGCTGCCGACTCGGGCATCTCCAGCTCCAGGGAGATCCGATAGGGCTGGCCGTATGTCATCACCTGAGAAGGCGGGACCAACAGTCAATAGAGGGACACATGGACCACAGTAATATGGGATTCAACCAGGTCAAAAACGGCCTTATTTTCCTCTCAATAAATGTTATACCAGTGGTTCCCAACCCAGTCCTCAGGGACCCCAGACAGTCCATATTTTTGCTCCCTCCCAGCTCCCAGCCAATCAAGAACCCCAAACACTTGATACAGGTGTTGGGAGCTGGGAGGGAGCAAAAATGTGGACTGTCCCCGAGGACTGGGTAGGGAACCAATTTGAATTCAATTCAGTTTTATTTATATAGCACTTTTAACAACGGTCATTGTCACAAAGCACTTTACATATAACCGGCCCGAACCCCACCAAGCAAGCCTGAGGCAACAGTGGCAAGGAAAAACTCCCTCTAGCAGGAAGAAACCTTGGTCCACTGTGTTACACGGCATCTCATAAATTATGACTCAGTATCTCAGCTATTTTATTCTATATGGTGGAGATGGGCTTCCATCGATTCCAGCACTGCATGCCTGGACCCCTAAAAAAAGGATATATGCTTTCACCTGATCTCTGCCATTTCTCAACAAGGAAACGTTAGCCATGGGAAAGGAGCAGAGGTCTGAGCCTGACGAGTCACAGTCCGTCCTGAAGGGGGGCAAGAGAGCAAGGAGCAGGTGTAGGACATCGCAAATAATATTTGAGCCATATAAACAACAGCAGTTATTCAAATTTATTTCTATTTCTCTGAACTTGTCTTTTAAACATGTGGTGCAATGAAAATGAATAAAGACACAGAAATGATACATAAACAGAGACTTATTAACTTAACGAAATGTCAGATATACGTCAATTGAAAGCAGAACATGATTATTACTATTATTATGTAATTGTTATGGCATTTCGACCAAATTGCTCCAAAAAGACACCATGCTGAAAGGTGGGACAGCAGGCAGGTGACACACGACTCTGCAATCTTAAGGTCACGGGCTTATGTCCTTCACCCCGCTGCCTGCCATCTGCTGTTTTTATTTATTCGTTTTTGGCGTGGACCAGATCGGCACCTATACGAGCGTAGCAGACACTGACTAACCCGTAGTAGATATGCACCGGGGTGGCGAAGCTGGCGCTCGGCACGTAGGAGTAGTAGAAGCTGCCGTACAGGAAGACGGCTACCCAGAGCTCCAGCGCCAACACGCAGAGCAGGACGGCGACCCGCAGCAAGGTGCGGCGGGCCCACAGCACCGTCACGGCCACCGTGTCCTGCAGCCACAGCAACACCGGCACCATGGCGCTTCCCCCCCCCAGCTGCTAAAAGGCGCCTCTGAACAGCCTAAATCCCGCCAGCGTGCGTGTCCATTCAGGATGCCCCCACGCTTACTGGGACCACTTTCAACCAGCCCCCAGTCTGATGTAGCTTCGAGTTTCACCAGAGATTTATGTCCCCGATTTATATTCGCCTCTCCATGTGCCTCCGCTTTTAGATCGGTGCGCGGAGTGACGTCACCTTCATCCAATTATCCCAATCCCAGATAATGACATTTTCCAGAAAGTCATCCTTCCAGGTCGATGCGCCGCACTAAAAAGCAAGTGTATAAAAACACATTATTCTGAAACGTCAGTATTATCATACACATTTTTTTTTTCCTTTATACTAGCCTGCGTAAGAGAAAGACAAATGCCACACATACCTCACGCAGTCATAAAGTTGTTTACAGCAATGATCATGCAATGTATTATATTCCTTTGTATAGCTGATGCGCGCAGTGTTCTAACTGCGCTTAAGTTAAAGGATGACGTCATAAAGTCGGTATGTTTAATGGCCTTATAAATGCCGGCTAATGCCGGCTCATTAGCTCATTTCCCGCATTCCTGTCAGTATCGATGGGAATACTGACACTGCCCACCAAAACATCAGCATTTCTTTATTTATTATTTATATCTAAAAACCGAAGGGCCAGCCTATAAAACTTTGCCGCATAATAATGTCACTAACTACGCTACGTTTCTTTGGCATTAATAGCATCGCAGCTAAATATGCTATCAAACTACTGTACTGCGCTGTCTATCCGACACAAAGGCGCGTCTTTTATTCCACGCCGAGCCGAACTTACGCGCTTCCTTAATGTCGCCGGACATCAGCACGTCGGTGGCGATCCATCGGCTGGGAAATACGCCAGGCCGGGCAGCATCAACATCAAACATTATATCACACCCCCTGCAGCTCCACCCCCCCTCCTTCACGCGCCGGCATCCTCACGGCTACGGCGGCCGTAAAGGAAACTTGTCACCCCCCCCCCCCCTCGTTGTTAGCCGCAGCATTTCCGCTTCGCGTTTTCCGGCGGGGAATTTATATCGTAACGTAGACTAATTCTGTGTAATAATTACATTACATAACGTTATATAACTTTGCTGGCATTTATATAACAAAAATTATTTCAATGATGCTTACAATAAAATAAAAGCCTATTATTTCCTTTAACCAAAACATGGATATCCATCAAAATATGGCTGCCTTTTGAGCAGCAGAACAAGATGCAGGTTGACTCATGTTTTCGTTTATTACTGCCTCGTATACATAATGCACAATATACCTGTAACGGTAAAAAGAGAATTATATTACTGTATCAATGTATTAATAGGTTCTATTCCTAATTGATAGGCAGCTCTAGGTTCTGTCCTTGTGATTACTTAAATATAATTTCTCCCATTTACAGGTTTTATGGCAGATCTAATGTTTTATATTTGGGCATCTTCTCAGTTGGGGTATAAAAGGCCCATTGGCCAGGAAAGGATTTTTCTCACTCCTGGGGTGCTTTGTGTGAGACACATGAGGCTACCTGTCCAGTCCTGACTGTAGAGAGAGAGTGATGATGTGACTGCGAAGCTCATATGGTGATGACTGCAGCAGTTCCCATGGTAACGGAAGAGGTGGAGGGGGGAGGGTGATCGATGAGAGTAATAATCACAGATGCTCACCGATTCACTCATGCAAGCTGGTTTCGCACACTCACGCACATATCACAACATGTAACAGACATACATTTACACAGATGCACAAAAGGCATGTTTCCTCTCATGTCTTAATGTATGTGATTTCTGGTCTAATTTTTCGAGGCCTCTCCCTAAAAATCCATGAATGGTACGTGCTATGCTAAAAAAAATGCAGTAGCCCCCCTTCAGGCTTCTTGGAACATTCCACTGACCACAGGAGGAGGGGTGCGGTGTTGTGTACCAAGACACGGCTAGGCACTGTACGAGAACGGCAGAGCACCAAACTCGGCTGAATAATACAGCATCTACATCATCTGTGAGGGGTGGGGTACAGCTTAGCTAAAATCTCAGAGAGAGAGCGACAGAGGGAGGAAGAGAGAGAAGAGGAGGGAGAGACCACACCAGGAAAAGAAACCGTCAAGGGTAAGGGACAGCTACCAAAGGCCTGAATATTGAGGCATTACACCTTTATGGGCTTGTCTTTCTTTCCCTCGGTCACTGTTAGACCCTCCCTCCATTTCCCTCTATCGTTCACCATTCCCACTGCATGCACAGTCACAGCACCCCTCGGCATGCCGGAATCTCTCTGCTGTGTTCACGCTGCAGTGCCGTGCACATTATTCTTAAAAAATATGTGACTGCTTAATAGAGCGACCATTAGAGAGTCTGTGTCTGCAGTCCTTCCTCCACACAGCGGCTCCTTGGGAGGGGACCCTGGTTCTAGGTGTGCCTCAGACGGTCTGAGGCTCTCCACTGCGCCAGCTCCGGCAGCATGTGCCTGTCGTTAATATTTAATTGAATGTCTGAGGAGTGTCCCTTGGCAGAGACGGGGCCCGGGGGAAATCACAGCCCTGATGTGAGGTGACATCACCTCGTTCGGTATTTCTCTGCCGTAGGACAGATGGAGTCGGTGATGTCGACAGGACATGGTGTGGGATCTGTTCTGGAAACATTGTCTGAGCGTTTGTTTTAACAATGACAGGCAACTGGTCTGTAGGAATGAAATCCCTGTGCATTGGCTGGAAATAAGCTGTCTAATCAGTTGAAGAACAAAACATCACTGTGTCGTTCATTAGACGGTGAGCCTGCCACTAAATTCGGCGATATCCCCGGCAGGGCACATTCATGCCCTCATCCAGTGGATTCATATTTTGAGCCAAGTATTCATCGATATTGGTTCAATAGACAGGCAGGAAGAGGAAATGAGGGTTGGGGGAAGGACCTAAGTTTGGCATGCAACTTGAGAGATAATAAAATCAATGTGAATCTTCCGATGGGTGGTTCTTGTAGGTATTTGTCTTGTTTCTTTGCGAGCATTTGTGGGGGGTAGATAGGGACAGCAAATGAGCAGGTGGCTTCGATCCACATGGGGGGCATCTGACACCCCCCCCCAATTGATTGTCGAACCAGAACGGGGAGGCAAGTTTGAGGAGAAGTACACAGATGGCCAAAATGCAAGGTCCGGATATCATGCCCCCTTGTAAAGGGCAAATGAGGCTGCTTCTCATATCAAGGCACAGGGAGACAAAACCCATGAACTAAATTATTCCACCAAATGTCCTTCATGCAGGAACTGTCACGAAAACATTTAGTGAGTTTATTCAACAGGAAGGGCTCATCTGCTCTCTGTTGATGTCCATGTTCTTAGGAAAAGATATAGCCATCGGATGTTGTTTTCAGAAAGCACAAGCAGGACATTCTGTGAGCTTGTTGAGAAATCTGCATTTGGGATTTTAAGTCTGGAGCGAGTTTTTTTCAGCTAATTCGCAGGCCAGTGAGTTAAGTGTCTCGGCCATGCTGGTATGGCACAAATTCCTGCTTTACATGAGTCAAGGAAGGTGTCTAAGTCATCTTAGGATGAAGCATTTCTAGCAAAATATGCAATCAAAAATCAATGTGCGCGGAAAAGCGAGCGTTCAGGAGCACCTTGATCTTTTGATGAGGCAACGCGGTCTGAACTGCCAGTGTCTTCTTCTCTGGGACAGGATGAAAGGAGACACCCCAGTGAACAGCACCATGAGCGTCGGACAGGCCAGGAAGCTGGTGGAGCAGCTGAAGATCGAAGCCAGCATGTGTCGGATCAAGGTCAGGGGGACGTCGGCACACATTGCATCCGCCAGTTACTATTTATAAAGTGCTTGCCTTGATTTTTCATTCCACTTTCACTGTTCCTCCAAATCTTTGACTATCCTCGATCACGTGAGCCAGGGTAGGCTGTCCACTGGATCCCTCACCTCCAGGTAGGGCTGTATACAGGGGCGGCGCCACAGGGGCACTGGCCCCTGCTGAAAGTTCAGTGGCCCCCGAGAGTTTCCCCTCCCCTGTCACTCACCAATTCAAAACACATCATTGGCTAGTGATAAGGTTGCCCCCTCTCATGCCACCCACCTTAAAAAATCCTAGAATCGCCCCTGAGGTCAGGTGCTTAAGTTGTTGAGATACCCAAACAGACTATTACTTTTACTGGATCAATTACATCACTATCAAACCTTTAGTCCTAGTCAGTTGATGATGTTATCCAAACTCATTGAAATTTGTTGCATGAATGTGATGACATCATAATCAAGGATTTATTATTATTCTTTAAATGGCCGAGGAAAGACATATCCAAGTCTGTGTAAACAGTGTAATGTCACTCGGCGTATCTGATGTCAGAGCCCTGTTTGTCAGACGGCACCCCAAGCCGAACTGTCATTTTGCCATCCTGATGACTCATTCTTCGTGCCCAGACAGGACCTCAAAGCTTCATCCTGGAAATCAGCTGAACATCATATCCTGCATTTTAAACCATATCTTGTCACAAAAAATGACTGCAGCCACATTTGTCACGTTGTGTTCATGAGAGTTTTACTTACACAAAAATGTTCTGAGGGCTGAACGAAAAATGATTGGTCCAGAGAGATAACCAATGAAATTGTGGAGGAAGTGGCTCCAAGCAACTAGAGGAGGCCGAACCAACCAATCAGATGTTTTGGGCCCACGTCCTCTACAATCATATTGGTTATCTCTGTGAACCAATCATTTCTCACTCTGCCCTCAGAACATTTCTAGTAAAACTACCACAAGCTCACATTGTCGGGGCAGTCATAAATGGGAGGGAAAATTAGGAAAGTTAGGAAAGTTAGAATCCAAGGGCCCCAGAGTGACAGGGGCCCTAAAAAATGACAACATAATTGAATTGCTCTGAGTTGGGGGCCCAAAATCTCTAGCAGTGCCTCTGCACAGTGTTAACATGTTAAGAACATAAGAAATTTAAAAACAAGAGGAGGCCATTTGGCCCATCAAGCTCGTTTGGGGAGAACCTAACTAATAGCTCAGAGTTGTTAAAATTTTATCTAGCTCTGATTTAAAGGAACCCAGGGTTTTAGCTTGCGCTACATTAGCAGGAAGACTATTCCATACTCCAACTACACGCTGTGTAAAGAAGTGTTCATCAGCAACTGAGCAGGTATTAAGTAAATGAAGGAAAATCTGAATTACTGTTACAGAGGAAATGAAAATTTGTAATGTTTTTGCTTTTTGGTGGATGGGGGGAGTTTCCCCATTAACTTTTAGCTTAACATGGGCCACAGGCAGGGCTGGACTCACCATCTGGCAAAATGTATCACTCCACAAACACTGTCATGTGGTACCCTTCCCGGTCTGCAAAAATTATCGTGGTGGACCCCAAAGCACAGAGCCAATTTTTAATCCCAGTTCAGCCCTGGACACAAGTTTATCTGTGTCTTTGCAGAAATTTGAGCTTTACAAGCTTAAACCTCTATGGTCAGGAAATGCAACGTGCTTTTATCTTCTCCTGTGCGCACTACATCAAGCACAGCTTATCTACCAGGCCAATCTGAGGCATCTTCCTATGCAGTTACTCCACAAGTAATTTTTCTAGGTGAGGGGGGAGTCTCCGCTCCACCACAGCCACACTCAACCACGCCTACCCATCTTCTTCCAGGTGTCCAAAGCAGCGGCGGACCTCATGGCGTACTGTGATGCTCACGCCTGCGAGGACCCCCTGATCACCCCCGTGCCAACTTCAGAAAACCCCTTCAGGGAGAAGAAGTTCTTCTGCGCTCTCCTTTAAAGAGAGAGAGAGTGGGAGGGAGGGAGGCAGAGAGGCTACAGCAGATACAGTCAGCTACACACATCTCGCAAACTCACACAGACATGCCAGAGATGATAACATGACCCGATGGCATTTCCATGTCCTCCAAACATCAGGAAACAGTTTTCAAATACAGTGTATTTATTCAAGGTATCCTGGAAAGACTGTAGTCTAACCTACATTGCAAAAAAAAAAAAAATTGACATTTGACATCAGCTCTAGCAAATCTCTCCATTTCCACACACACACAAAAGAAAAAAAAACTCTTGATATTTCCACAGATGAATAAAACAAGAAAGTGTATAAGGGATTAGAAATAGAAATAAATGAGAAAAGAATTTTTTTAAAGTAACTGTGTAAGGTATCAGAAATAGATTGCAATTATTTACAACCAATATTTGTATTATGCACAAATGACTTTTGCTAAGTTTTTTATTGCTATTTTTTTCAGTTACAGTATACCGGCAGTGCTGCATGTTTGTGCTATTTTGTTGTGTGGTTAAAAAAAAACTTTGTGTCAAAATTCAAGGTTTTTGGACTTATGGAGATATAGACCAAGGGGAAAAAAAGCACAACAGCTTTGGGTGTAGAAGATGATTCAAGGATATAACATTGTAATTGATGCAGTTAACCAGTTCTCTACCACGCGAAAGGTTTTCACCTGGTATTGTGACTGAGGATTTACTTCTGGAAGGATGACTTGAGTTGTGTCATTACCGTACGATGCATATTTTGACAGAACTATCTGAGGGAACCATTCATGTCTCTCAGGGACTGCAGGTACCATCGAGTTTTCATCGTGATTAGTTTTACTCTATAGGGCCTGTCACTGTATTTATACATTCCCACAATACGTACAGGAAAAATTTTGAATACTAAACATTAGTGCGTGTGTACGATAATCGGATGGCACCATGGCAGTTCGTAATAAAGTCCTTTCACTATTAATTTCTTCCTCTTGCTTTAATCAAAGGATCCCAGCTTCATGCCTGCCTTGCTTTACACATTGGACTATTTTGTCTTAGAAATTTTATGTGCATCCAACACGTTTTGAAAGTTCTGTTTACTTCAGTGTTTCCTAGCCAAGGTCCCCATGCTCTGAGAATCAGTTACTAATTAGGGTGTGGGCAAAACCCAATAGGTGTATTAAACGTATTGCTTACTTAAAATTAATTATAATTAGTTCTTAAAATGCAACAAATGAGAACTAGGGGGCAGTATGTATCTTACACAACCCTAGCAGGCCAATGACATTCGGAAGCCTCATTTTCCAATGGTCAAGTGAATTCTTCTGTTAAGCGTCTTCCGTTAATCCTTTGTAATACGGCCTGTTCATAATCATATTTCTTAATTGGCCAATTCAGTGACATTTACATAACTGCAGGGAGACGGGAGTTTATTTGTAGGCTTTCTGCTCCGACCCTAAGCTGCTTGACCAATGTTCTGCTTGTAGCCCATAGGTCCTGCACGCAGCACAGGGTAAGGCTCTCAGATTAAACCAGGGGCAATGAAACACACAATACTGTCATAACAGAATGATCACATAACCGATGCGATAAAGCCATCTATATTTTAGCCTCTAGTTAAACAACCGCTGATGTTACATTTGTTTGGTAGATAATTTGTTCTTCTTGTCAAACTATATATGCAATTAAAGTATAAATGTGCAGACAGGAATCCTAAACCCGGTACTGAAAAATCGAGGATTTCATTAACGGACTCAGAAAAGGGCAACCACAGCCCAAAATTAGTCAGCAAATATATTCCAAGCATCCCCCAGAGAGACACCCCGCCCCCAAGGGCAAATTGAGATGTGTGTGCATATTCTTTGTCAGGCTAATTTGCACAACTCAGATTGCAGGTGGCTCAATGACACGATATTTGCATGGCCCAATCCCTGAAAGCCATATCAAATGGCCAGAGAATACAGGGTTCAAATATTAATACAGAGCTAGTCCACACTGACTAATATTGTATATAGTGCAGGAAAGTCCAGCACCAGTCTGTCACCGACGTTTTTAGCTCTTGACATGTAGCTGTGTGCCCAATTTACCCCGCCTGTGTTGAGTAATACCGTAGAACATTCCATCGCTTTGGGGCATACAGCTGAAAGTGGGCAGGTAGAATGAAAATACACAGACCAGGCCATATTTACAGGCGGAAAGTATGAAAATGTAGAGGTGAGAAGAGACCGCCACCCACTTCTACACTCACTCCCCGCCCCCATGACACGCTCTCACTCTCCTGCTCCACCAGCACCTCAAACACGGGCAGCTGTCAGCTGGTTCCAGATGGGGGGGGGGTCGTTCAGAGGCTGAGGTTTTACCGATACTCATTAAATTTACTGAGGTTCTGTTCAACCTACAACACCTGGGCTCCCCCCTCTCCATAACTGAAGGGTTTAAGAGAGACATAAAGCAAGGATTCTCAAATCCTGGGCCTGTGTCAGCACCCACAAACAGAAGGATCATAGTAAATACAGAAACGCTAAAAGAAAAGGAAAAAAAGAAAACTACTTTACAGATATTAGGCTAATATGCCTGCTTATTCTTTATATTTGTATTGTTTAAAAATCAGTTAAACATTAACAATCCTGCATACTAAATCTTTCAGCTTCCAGTCTCACACATAATAGAATAATATTGCTAGGAAGAAAACGGCACACTGGCATATTGAGGTTTTTATGCAAATCACAATTGTTTACACTCTGAACAACATATACCTTTAATCTGAAGCACTAAGAACAACCGGACTGCACACGTAGCATAAAAGTATCTGCAATGACGTTTTATTAATAACAGAAAAACTTAGAAGTGGGTGTTTTGCACACGTTTCCGTCTGGTCCCCATGTTTATTTGGTGATGGTGTTTCTATGGAAAGGAAAAGAAATTAAACATTAAATATCAGATTAAAAAAAAACAACACAGGGGTACATTCAGCAAAACACAACAAGTCTGGCTATAGCCCGATGTATGAAAGGCCATACCATTCTAAGATGAGTGTTAAGTCAGTAACCAGACAAGTTTAGGGTTTAAAAGGATTAATTAGATTAATAACGATCAGAATCTGAGTGACCCCAAATCCTCCTCACTGGCAACAATCTGAACCACCGGCCTACTGGTGTCAGAAGTTCAAAGCCCAGGACAAGTCATGTGGAACAAGAATGTAGCAGCAGGATTGCATTCTTAGCCACCACGCCCCCTGCAGGGCTAACTGTTTAGCACGCTGTTCGCTGCACTCACGCGTTCATGCTCTTGCCACTGCCGCTCAGCACGATGTAGGGCGTCTTCTGCGACTTCTGCTTCTCCTGCAGCAGAGCCACGGTGCCCAGCGGTGTGTCACTACTGCTCATCTTCTTCAGCAGCTGCAAGGGCACAAGGAGGGATCAGTGCTTCAAAAAAGGGCACCCCAACCATCCATCCATCCATCCAATAAACACACACCCAAGTCAGGGTCAGAGGGGAACTAGAGTCTATCCTAGGCAGCAAAGAGCAGAAGGATGCAAAAACTCTGCATGTGAGACACACACACACTTTCTCTCACGCACACACTCTCTCTCAGACAAACACACACAGTCTGTCACACACACACATTCCATCAAACACACACAAAGACATGTCTGTCTCTGACACATACACTCACACACAAGCAGAGGCTCTCTCTCACATACATACACAAACTTACACTCACAAACACACATTCACTTTCTCTCACATACACACACACTCTTTTACAAACCGACACGAATAAACACTCATTTGTCTCTCTGACACACACAAACACATGCTGTCTGTCTCACTCTCTCTCACACACACACACACACACACACACACACACACACACTACAGCTTATCTAGCCGCATGGCTTTGGACTGCGGCAGGAGACCCGAGCTGCACAGGGAGAACGGATCGGGCGTCAGCTCGGGGCCTCGACTCACCGCTTCCTCCTCCAGCTTCTTCATCCTCTTCTCAGTCTTCATCTTGCCAGAGCCCTTGCCGTGGAAACGGTGAGAGAGTTGGCGGAAAGCCTGAGGTCGCAAAAGGGGAGTTAGTGCCGGAAGAATCCCAACAGCGGGAGGTGCCGTTTTAGAAGGCGGAGGTTTGGGAGAGCAGACGTACCTCCTTGGGCGTGAGCTTACGGCCAGATTCGTCAACATACTCTATCTTGACATCGGGCTTGTAGCTCTCCTTCTCCTTAAACTCCTGGGTGAAACCCCTGTACTCCTCTCTCCGGCTGTATTTATCATCAATGATCCTGCAGGGGGCAGTAAATCTCTGCTTAGGACACAATGCTCCACGGTTCCCATTATGAAGAGACAGCCAGGGAACGTCTCTGATGTAACACACAGCATGTGGGCGAGACTGAGAAAATTCTACAGCTGTCAGTGACAATCAGGGCCTTGTGCTTTCCTCACACCTTTACAGGAACCATCTTCAGCGTCGCAAAAAGGATATTTTTCAGGCTTTTTAGCAAATAAAAAGTGAAACTTTCTTCAGTTTTTACGTTTAACAACGTAGCTCCCAGAGAGCGACCTTCTACCATACGTGTTTCTGAACCCTGGAAAAAGGTGCTTTCACACTGCAGGAACCTTTTTCTGGAACCAGAACCAGAAACTTTTGACATGTTGACACCACAGGAATTCGGCCCAATAGTTCCTCAGAAGCTGTTCTGGAATTTTTACTACCTGCTCCAAACTTGCTTGCTGATAGGTTGACCAAAAGCACTGGTGCTAACTTGAAAGTTATGTGCAAGTGTAGAAAAAGATAGAGGAGCAAAAATTGAGCAGATGGAATTATCTGTGTGCCTCAATTACATTTAATGCATCGATTAATACATTTTTGCTTGCGTCTCCATATTTCTGCAATAAAAATCTATTATAACCAGTGCCAGCAATGAAACCTGCCAGCTTATTAGTGGGATAATGTCACGTTTTCTGTGGAAAACGAAAGATTAACCTGCTGGCCAGATTTAATAAGAATCCTAAACATGTCACGGTTCGTACAAGTAAAATATAAGTATAAGGTTGTGTCCCGTTTTGTTCGCGATCGATCCCCCCAATAACTAACAAACATCTAGCAAAATGACTTATTTAACCTCTATTGTCATGGCATGGTGGTGTAGTTCCGTATGAAATTGTGTGTGACGTTTAACCTACGCACTTTTTGCGTCTGCCATGTTTATTTAGCATAAAGGTCAAAGTTCCTGTTGCGTGATGTGAAAGTGATACACCAAAGTGGCCAGGAGCTACAAAGGTCCCAGGTCGAGACGGCCCAGGTAATTGTGAACCGGGACCAAGTTCTGGAACTTCAGTGTGAGAGAGAGCCATAAACTCTCTAAACGACCATGCTGGTGAGACGCCGACAGATACTCACATCTTGTCCTCAATGCAGTAGTTTTCATTATGCAGGACGGCTTTTGGCGCTCGAACCCGGGCCACTTTCTGCATCTGGGTATCCAAGAGACCTGGAGACGACATAAAAAGGCACTTCAAAACTGAAAACTAGTTTAGAAAAGCCTATGATCATAAAATGGAGTGTCTACGCATCGTGCCATCAATGAGAACTAATAAAGGTCTATTCTTTGTATAATAATTCCAGAACATTCCAGCTCTCCCAAAACACCCTCCTGTTCACACTCACCCTTGTTCTTGCATAGCAACAAAGCAGCAGACAGGCCAGAGTTGATGATTGGCTCTTCGTCAAGAATAGTGGTGGAAGCTGTGGAGAACTGCCAGTGGGCCGAAAGTATGGACGAGTGAAGAAAGGCAGATACAGCTTCATAAACAGAGAATCAATACAGTTGCCTGAGAGGTAGTGACCCAGTTCTAAGTACGCCCCCTAGTGGTCAGGGAGACTCACGTCAGGCTGCTGCTGCTCCTCGTCCAGGTTCACCATGCTCCAGCCCACGTTTTCGTCCATCTCCGATTCTGAACCGCCGCCCCCCTCCCTCTCTTCCTCCTGCTCAAAGTCCTGGAAAACGGCCCAGACGCCCACGACATCAGCAGTGACCGCGACTCACCCTCCATCCATTTAATAATGCTGCGTCCCATTTACCTCGGAGGTCGTTAGCTGGAGCTGGGAATGACGCCACAGCCGAGTTTACTGCGTTCCAGTACAACGAGTCGGAAAGCCATTTAGCAGTGCCTGTTCTATCCAGGCTCAATGTTAGCCGTTGTTAGCAATACCAGTCGACGACGCATTACGCAATATTTTGTCCAGATAGCAGTTGGACAGTATTGTGTGTACAACCGATTTAGTAATATGCAAATAATATGTAAGTGCTACTAAGCAGTATAAAACTAAAACAATTTCTGTCTATGAAGGGTGCAGCCATGTTGAATTCTGAAGTCGGGGTTACAGAAGTTCCTCCAACTTCCAAGTTGAAATGGAACGCAGCCCGGGGGCCGTACGGGCTACGACCTTGCGTGCCTGTCCTCACCATGATCTCCTCGCGGTCCTCACGGTTCCCCGACAGCCCGTAGGTGGGGATGTCGCCCAGCGTGCGGCAGAACTCGGAGGTGGCATTGAAGACTATGTTGTTTCTCTGCTCTGGGTCCTCGTCCCCTCCCTCTGCTGCCCCCCGTAGCTGCTTCACCTGCTCTGCCACCTTCAGGGGACGGAAAAGAGACGACATTTACACGAATTTACACAATCGTTAGGCTAAAAACCGGGCCCCCACCTTCAGGAAAAGGGGTGGGGGGTGTTACTGACCTTCTCCCCAGAGTCCTGCATGAGCAGATTCTGCTTCAACCGCCTCTGCTTCTCCAGCTGCTTCTGCAGCTCCAGCTCAGCCTCGTCCTCCTCCAGGGAGACCATGCCTCTTGGGGCCCCGAAATCTTCTGTGTGGGGGGGGGGCAGACACCATAGGGACACGGTCAGTCGGGGGGGAAATGTCATGATTTCCAGGCATTTTACTCACTTAAAATGTACTTAATTGTACTTAACTTAAAACTTAAAATACACTCAATATTCTTTGATAAATACATTTACAGTATATTCAGCATGAGTACCTTGATTAGCAAGAAAATGTCATATCTTTGTTTCAAAGTAACCTCCTCTAGCAGGTATAACAGCAGAAAAAATCTGAGCCGTACTTTCAACAAGGGACATTAAATACTGCCCTGTTGGGATGAAATGGTAAAGTAGTGCATTTAAAGTTAAAGGACAGCCTAGAATCTGACTGCCATCACCACACAGCCAGTAAATAGGGTGTCAGACATGCACTGTTACATACTCTTTCCATGTTATAAAGGAAACTGGTTTTATTTGACTTAAATTTTCATTTATAGTTGTTCACTCAACTTTCCAGTGCTTCATATAAAACATCTGCAGTTTATGAAATAAATGAGAAAGCGGTAAAAAGCTGTAGGGTCCAAAAACTTTTCACTGGCAGTGTAGGTCCCCTCTGTAGCTCCAGGTAGAATCTCACTTCAGAACCAGTTCATGGGTTGATGAGTTCCATGTTCAGAGCTGCACACCGCTACCGTACTCAGCTTTTATTTGCCGTTGCAGGCATCCTGTCAGTCTGGCCAACCTCCTCTGATGCTTATCACGCTGTACTCTGCACGTTCTAGACACTAGTGTGAGGACTGTGGCTGTTCCTCAGATGCTGGAACCGTCACATCCAGCGCCTGCAAGCCCATCGCGCTTGATCGTGCATCTTGGCTGCCCCGCCCCCGGCGGTTCAGCCACCCATCTCACCGTCCTCGCTGATGTCCATGTCCTCCAAGCGGGTGTCGTCAGACTTCTGCAGCACGTCATTCCGCGCATCCGGCACGGCGTCAACATTCTCCTCGGAGGCCTCCAGTGTCTCTTCCTCCACCTGCCGGCGCCCCCGCCCGCGTGTCCTGGAAAAGCAGTGACCCGTTCCGTCTTGAGGGGCATGGGGCTGCCACATGTCAACTGGCCGCATTTAGCACCGATTTACCCAGCTATACACCTGGATAATAAGGTCACACTGGACTGAGGAGAGCACTGAGGGCCAACTAAGCTACTCTTACGTAAGCTATCCCAACCTGTTTACCGCCATGCCACCTGCTGGACACACCCCCAAACTGCGGTACCTGGAGCCAAAGTCAGTGCTGCGTGTGTCGTCCATCGGGAGTTCGTCAGCCCTCAATGGCTTTTCCTTCTTCCTGACCTTCACCCGCCGTTTAGTCTTCTTGAAGGTGGCCTTGAAACAGACATCGGACATCGCAATGACACGTTTACCATGGTAGGAGGATCACAGGACAAATGGCATAATAATTGATAATTCATTGATCCCCATGGGGAAATTGTCTTTACACCTCCCTCAACCTGCTCTGAGTAGAGTAAGCTGTCTGTGAAAGGCAGCCACCTGTTGGGGCGCCCAGGGAGCTGGGGGTTAAGGGCCTTGCTGAATGACCCGCAGCTGTGCTGATGTTGGGGTTGAACCGGCGCCCTTCGGCACCCAGGCTTAGCCCACTGAGCCACATGCTGCCCCCAAGTGTGCTAGCATAGACAGAGTGACAACATTAATGCACATTACTCCTCCTGTATCAGGGGCTCCCCAATGCTGGTCCACAGAACACTGGAGGTCTGCCCATTAACTGCATTAATTACATGTAGTCCAGTAGACCATGAGATTCTGGCACAATGTATATAGGGCCATGGCTATCAAAAGGTTACAGCTCCACATTACAGTACAGACGAAACTCCCCTCCGGCCAGAACTACACCCACAAAAACAATTTCATCAGCCCCACACAGTCCCTGCCTCTGACCCCCACTCACTCTGCACTTTTTCCCACCCATCTCTGGGTCGTAATATATTTTAATATTTTTATACGCTATAGTCTGTTCCCTCGCCACCCTTATAATTATTGTTAGTATATTATACAGCTCGCACTGATCACAGTTTATTTTATTCCTTAATTCTTTATTTCTACTTATCTGTTTTGCTTAATTTATACTCTTTGTTCTTGTATCTTGTATGTAGTGAATATAGGCACCAATACTGCCTCGTACACGCAGTACAGTTTCCCCACGGTGATCAATAAAGTATCAGTGATAATAATAATAACTATTATTATTATGCTAGGCCGGTAAAGTGAATTCTGCTTCAGACTGGTGTATTCATAATCACACGACTTAAGGCTGTCACAGAGCGCCAACATCGCCATTTCAAAATGGCTTAATATCCTAATATCACCGCAATATTTTCAGCAACGGCCCAATATACACATATTTTGACTGGACCACTACCCCACCTTGTTTGGAGAATCAGTACCTCACTGTGCTATTTAGTTAATCAAGTTAATTAGGTTTGGGAACTGAAGCAGTGTTCATCTAGCTGCCCAAAAAGATATGAGTAACTTGTTGGAGAACGATTACTGCATTATGTCCTAATGTTAAATTTTTAACCAGAAATATACGCTTTGACTGCCTAACGCATTTGCACAGTGTTGCATTTCCTACACCGTCGTTAAGAATGCGGCTCAGGTGCCCCCCCCCCCCTACCATCTCCTGCGGCGTGTAGAACTCCGAGGCAATGGTTAGTGCGGGCAGCTGCAGTGACTGGGCCTGGTTGCGCAGCGTCTCCCGGATGGCCTGCAGCTCCCGCTCGCGCTCGCTGTCGGCGTGGCCGCCCGCACTTAGCCGGAAGCCTTTCTTCTTTTCCCCCTCAATCTCCTCGTCGTACTTGGACAGCACAGAGTGGGACTTGAACTGCCAAATGAATGGGAAAACATGAGAATGGCAAACTAGTCCGGTTACATTTGTACTTGAGTCACTCAGCACCCAATTTAATTGGCGTCCCATTGGCTATTTTGTTATGTCCTTTGGGCTAATCCAGACAATGACTGTAAATCATTATTCCCATCACTATGTACTTGTAACTTATATGGTCAAATACAGCCATCCAACCATTTTCTATACCCCCTTGTCCTAGGCAGAGTTGTGGAAATTATGGGTGACAATTCATCGCAGAAGACACAGACCATTTACACCCAAGGACAATTTGACAACCCCAATTCACCGAAACATGTTTTTGAATGTCAGAAGAAAACAGTAAACCCAGAGGAAACCCCACGACGACACGGGGAGAACACGCGAACTCCACGCACATGGAGCCAGGGCAGAAACTCGAACCCTGGCCCCAGGGCTGTCAGGTAACAGTGCTAACTACTGTGCCACCATGCCTTGGTCAAATACATCATTAAAAGCAATTATACAGACAACAGACATACTACTTGGCAAAGTCTCTGCCTCCAAGGTCGACTAGGCAATAACGCACAGGCATTGTGGGTAACAGAAACACAGGTGTGTCCATCTCACCGTGACCATGTCGTCCACGCTCTCCTCCTCCTCATAGGGTTTATATTCAGGCTTCTTCTTCTTAAGCTCCACGTTCTTCTCCGCTTTCTCCCTGTCCACCAGCCCCACGTTGACCAGCACGTCTTCCTTCTCCTCCAGAACTCCTGGAACCATCCCATTGCAAAGAGAAACTTCCAGAAGTCAGAGACCTGAGCCAATCAGCGGTAAACCCACCCTCCAGCGCGCCCCACCCAGCCACAGACCTTTGTCTTCCAGCGTGAGGATGAGAGTCTCTCCCTCCTTGAAAGACTCCATCTTGTGCTGGACAGTGAGACCCTTCAGATCGTGGGCGGTGTAAGACTCCTAGGGCAAACAGTCGCAGAAAACACCATCAAAATCAAAATCACAACCCAGACTTCCAGAAAGAGATTCAGAAACAATTCTATACCTTCTTTAAGACCAACTCATCATAACACTGTTCTTTAAAATGATACATTAGCACCAAATTCCCAGAAAATACCGCGGACAGATTGATGGGCTCACCTTCTTGCTATCCTTAAACTCTTGCTCCACCAAGGTGCTCACCCCAAACTCCTCATCCATCTCCTCCAGCAGTTTTGCCTTAAAGGCCGAGAGAAGAGAGAGATGAGATGACAACAAACAAAAGCACCCCCATTCCCACAACGTGTCTTGACTCCTCACTCTCTTCTCCGCCAGCTCCTTCTCCTTGGCGAGCTTGCGGCTCCTCTCCACCCAGGCAGCTGTGTCATCCAGCCACGGGTCATCCTCGGCGAGCGTCTTCACCTTACTGAAGAGGAGGAGATGTCAACGAGCAGCTCGTCCTCATCTGAGAAGGAAGAGCCAAAGGCCCGGAGAGGCTCACCCCAGCTTCTGGTTGAGAAGCCGCTTCTCTTTCACAGCTGCCAGCTTCTCCCTGATCTCGCTCTGCTGCTTTATCTGGACTGGGTTGATCACCTCAGCCACCATGGGATCCTCTTTAGTGCCCACCTCTGATGTGTCATCCCAGTCAGTCACAGAACACGCCGATTCAGTACACAACACTCAGATTACATTTTCACATTTAATCACAACAACCCCCCCTTTCTCTCTTTGATAACCTGTAGGGAGGGGGCATATGTGGCTAAGAGGTTAAGACTTTGTGGCAGTTTTACTTTGCATTTTAGGTAGATATTACACAGCACACTGATTAATGTTCCATGCTTAGGCGGGCAACACCTTGTCTGCACATGACAGGTGGACCCAACAGGACCCGCAGGAACAACAACGACGGAACCCGACATGCAGACCAGCTCACCTTTCTTGGCTTCATTGAGCTCTAAGGGTTTCAGACCCAATTTGGCCCTCAGCTTACTGTCAAACAAGAGAGACAAAAATACACAAAACCAAATGAGAAACGATCCACCCTGTTACCGCCGCTGCATCTCTTACTGAGGACTGTCGCCGAAACTCACTTAGTCTCCTCGATGCTGAGTGACGCGTCTCCTGCTGCAGATTTAGTCCCAATGACTGCGAACAAGACATAAACACTAAGAGTAAGATATTTTTTTTTCCTTTAAAATAACTGACGTTATGTTAATTTTGCCTAAAGCATTTCTTTACATGCCCTTTCCATACTTTCACGTAACAGAACGTCTATTTCCGCATTACCAGCCAATGTTCTGATTATAATGATGTTTGGCGAAAGGAAGGCTACGGAATTATTTAGTCGCACAACCTACATGCACTGTCCTCGTTTCCCAGGTCACTCCTCTCCTTCTTCACTCGCGGCTCGACGCCACTTCTTTCCCCCTTACTGCGGCTCTCCTTCTCCTTGTCTTTCTCCGTCCCCCGGCTGGGCCGTTCCCTGGACCGGGAGCGTTTTCTTTTTTCGCGGTCACGGTTCCCCTCCCGCTCCTTCTCCCTCTCCCGGTCTTTGTGGCGGTGCTTTTTGTGTTCCCGGTGCCTATCCTCGGCATCCCTTTCTCGTCCCTTTTCCTTGTGCTTCTTGGAAGAGCCCATTACTACTGCACTTGTCTTTTTTAAAATATTCAAACGGACTATAGTACAAGAAACAGAAGCCAATAAGCACTACCTGAAAAAGTGTAAGGACTTAAACACTAAATCCCATTTCAGTGCTCTTAAAGATCGTCTTCTGGTGGGTTGTTGATAGCCAAGGTATCTTCGCAAGTCGATAGCTACGACACTTCAACAACAACCACATACGCGTAATGCACGCGCGAGTATACTTTGACCTCTGTGATCAATCTACATCCGGGGTCAAATTTTAAGATGGCCCTTGTATATGACAGCGCACCCTGGTGGCTGATTAGAAAAACGGCGATACACGCCAGATCTTCCAATCACTGTTAACTGCATTGAAGTATGTCGACAAGAAATGTCAATGTTTGTACGTCTATATACTTGTCCGTGAGATAAAAATGAATTATGAATAAATTAGCTGCGAACTATAATTTTAAAACGTAACAAAGTTTCAGAAACATTTCGTTTCTCTGGACTAATGGACCTTCTTGTGATCATTACAATTTAAATCTAGGATTAGGTCTAAACTTGCCTTCCCAGTCAGACAGTGGAGGAGCCAGAAAATTTTCAGTCAAGTGGACAGGGTGGGTCCAGGTAATTTTGGGATGAATATATGAATATAAGGTGTTTATAAATAAGGTAATATTTAAGGTACCTAAACGCTATAGATCTACATTGTTAATAATTCAGGCAGTGGTGGAATTATCAAATATATATTTAATGTATCAAATTCTTGCAGTCAAGGTAAAGAGGATAACAGGGGGGGGGGGGGGGCGACGGACAATGGAGTGGCCAGGCCACAGCCACCCTTTGTTGCCCCCCAGGTTACAATTTTTTGCTTTTATTTTCATACTTTGAGTTTGAATACTTTTAAATTGGTTATTGAAGTATTCTATGAATTAATATTGAGCAATTATAGCCCGCATACAAAAGAGTGCATTCTATAAACTGTATACATTTTTCAATAAAATAACCTGTAACCTGGAACAAGCTCCAGGTTAATTTTGCAACCTTGTAATTAAAGTATTATGGATGATAAATGGGTGGGATTATAGTAAAATGTATCTATATTACCATTTAATGTTTTTCTACAGCTGTTAGATCTCTGAATGTTTTTCCTGACCATTCTCAAAAAGCCTTTGTATTTAAACACAACTGGAGTCAGGTTTCTGGACAACTTATAGGCAATTAAACACAGAACGTATGAAACATGCATTTTATTCATACAAAAGATTTAGCTATCATAAAACTAATTTCCCCCCCCAATCAAAAGCAAAAACTCTCTCTACAAACAGTCAAACGACAAATTACTTTGGACAATCAGGCAACAAAATATCACAGAACACTAATGGTGCCCATTTTTAAATTCTGAGGTGTCGAATAAAATTTACGCCGTATCTCAGCTCAGCACCAAAGCCACATAGCCTGTAATTTGTAAACACAGAGTCCATCTAACAGCATGATCTCTCACTGAAACAGTTCTGGGGTTGCTCACAGATTTTCGTCTGTTCTCTAACTAGCCTCTTTTGATGCAGGCCTTGGACATTATCTGTCGTATCAGCAGTAGCTTTTCTCTTGTATCACGGTTCCCATCACATTCTGAAATTGGTGAAAGAACATAGGGCGTGTAGCAGGTACAGCTGTGAGACATTCAGCAGTACTGCCTAACTCACAGAATATTTCAGGATCTCTCTTTTATAGGTCTTGCTTTATATAAATGTGTCACATCTTTTGTTCTTAAACGATCCAACCAAACGTTGAAATTTACACGGAAGGCCGCTGGAAGACAAGCTTGCCGTGTCTCGCATGGCCATGAGTCGGCTGGAACTGTCCAAGATTACGTGTCTGGCAGCCTCCGTGCAGGGCGATGGTTCCCATGAGCTTCGACATGCCCTTTCTACCAGCCCCTGCTGGCTTTGCCCGGCGGAGCTCTCACCCCCCAGCTTAGCAAGGAGGTGGTGGTGTCTGCAGGGCGGACCATAGGTGGAGAATCTCCTGGGGGCTCCTCTTGTGTACCAGGAGGATGGAGCGATAGGCACAAGGTTTGCCCCGGTCAGCCTCTGGAATGTCAAAGGTCAGAAACCCCGGGTGGTGGGTGGGTGAGATGCCCAGCCTGTGGAGACACATGCCCAGGTAGACGTCATCGATGGGGAAGAGGTGCACCCTCTCGGAAACATCCCTCAAACGCAGTGCCAGGGCCCCTGAGTACACCACCCCTCCCCCGCCTGCATAGGCCGGGTACACCCCCTTGAAAAAGCTCTCGGGGATGTAATATTTGGTCGAAGGTTGCCGGTTTGGGTCTGCGTTGCTGATCACCTCCCCCACCACCAGGTCCCGCGTCCCACTGGTGCTGTTGGGTCCGTCACCCAACGTCGCCTCCTGCTGGTGCAGGAAGTCCAGTAGGGGACGCGTGCGCAGAAACACGTCGTCGTCGCCTTTGAAGATGAAACGCGCTTTGGGGCAGCGCTCCGAGAACCAGCGCCAGAACAACACATCCTTCAGCGTCAGGTTGAAGAACGTGTCCCGGAAGTCCCACTGCAAGATGTCCCTGTGCCGATAGTTCTCCAGCTCCAGTAGGGCTCCCAGCTCCGGGTGGTCCCCCGTCGAGCCATCCTGTCTCCCCAAGAGGAAGACAGTGCGCACTAAGCCCACTCTGGCTCCCTCTTCCCCCTTCACCCACCCCGACGCACCCCACGTCTGCCGAATGGCCTGTCTGTTCTCAAAGTTGCCCGTCTGAGATTTCACTGCCACCAGGAGCATAAGTTCCTCCCCGTCGCCATCTTTGTGGCTGCAGAGGTCTGGCTGGTCCAAAAGAAGTGGATACTGGGTGCAGTGCATGGAGAGGACAAAATCTCTCATCTGCTCGGGCAGAGAACTAAAGTCCCTGATGAGGGAGACCCACCGCTGGTCTGGGCTGCACTCTGGCACCCCCTGCTGGACTCGGCTCCCCTTTTCTTGTGACCTGGCAGCAGGCATCGGGCTTGTATTAGTGCTGTTGCCCCTGAGGATGGGGTTGTATTGCCGGTCTAGGGGGTGCTGCAGCTGGTTCCACAGGGCCCCCTCCTCCAGCCGAAGGCTCCAGAATGGGTTCACAGGGTGGGCCGCCAACTCAGTGGAGTCCGAAGACACCCCAGTGGCCGCGAAGCGGACAGGAAGCTGGGGCTGGTGGTAGGACATGGCGATGCAGACGGAGACCACAACATAGACCAGCAGGTGCGCCACCATCAGGCAGGGCATGAGACACAAGCAGAGGATCCGGCTAGGACATCGAGCCATTGGCTGGGGGTACCAAAGAGAGAATGGGGGGGGGGGGAGCAGGATGGAGGAGAGGTGGCAGTTATCAAGGTTATTATCATTAATGAACAGTGAAAATATAATGATGACAAAGGCATTGTTAGTCGAAGTCAAATTCAAACTAAAAACATGACACACAAAGTAAACAAATCAAGACAACAAACTCCAAAACTAAATAAAATAAAAGAAATTTGTGGTTGCTATTTATAAACTTGCTGTTGTTGAGTTTAAAAGCCTGTCTTGGCCTGCGAAACATCCCTCCTAAGTCCCTGTTTACACTAGGGTTTAAAATGCATCTCGGGCAATAGGGTCATAAGTAGACAACTGAAACACGTCAACGCTTACCAAGGGTGTAACTTCTACTTGAACATTGGGGGGGGTTGAAGTCTGCAACCATTTTGTGATTATTTGGGGGAGGGTTGTATTAACCAGTTTTTATTATAAGTTTATGCCATAATTAATGTACATGCCATTTACCCCTGTGTCTATCATTCATCTCCAGGGTGTCCAGATTTCGTCACTGTCCCGTGAGCAGTTACTGTGAAGTCCGTGTCAAGGATACATCAGGACTCATTAGTATTTACACTACTTGGTCAAATGCGTCCCAGACCACCTCAGCAAGTGGTGCGGGTGATCGGATCACGATGCGTCTTGGTCTTCCTGAATTTCCTCCGGGATAAATAAAGTATCTCTATCTATCTATCTATCATTTACGCTTGTATTTAGCACAGTCCGCCAGCAATCTGATCACACAAGAAGCAAGCGTAAACAGGACCTCGGTAACATCAACTGTAAACACAGCATCTTAAAATTTACAAAAATACACAAGCACTTACGAGATTAAACTGAAGACGCACCTCAATTGCCTCCACAAACACGTTTATAAAGAGGTAGCGGTTGTAATCGCAATTAATTGACCATCCAATTATGCTGCAAAGCCATCAAAAAAAGATTTTATGGTCTGTATATTCAGTATAGAAAATTATTTATTAAAACAAAATGAACCAAATCACAATGTTTCCAAGATTTTCCCTCCATCAGTTTCCCCAGGAGATGCTAACTTTTGGTTTTAGCTGTGAATTCTGGGATTCTAGTTAACTCGGGCATTGGTACCCGTAGGCCTGATACTACACTACCGATATAATAGAGAGATATAATAGAGTACGCATAATGGGTAAAAATGAGATGTATTTACAAAACAAAAATCTATTTTTAATGGTGTACACGTTTTAAAATGTGGGACCAGCCCATCAATCAGTCAGTGTGTTATAAGTATTTAATTGCTTCAATGCCAGGACGTACTGCCATGGGGTCACTACTTGTAAGAGGCTAGATGTTTTTTCGTGGGATTGCTGCCGGGTGGGACGGGCAAGCTGCCGCTGTAACTATCCTGCGCTTGTCTCCGGGGGGGTGAAGCCGCCCTTTGGGGCTCATTATCTACACCTGTCCGAAGAGACCCCCGGTGCGCGAATCGCAACCCAGTACATGTACACCGAGTCTTAATGAGAGAAGCATTGCTTGTAAACAAGCGCTACTGCGGTTCTGTAGGGGGCTGAGCAAATCCAGTTTTACGGCCTCAGAGGAGTTTTATATAAACATGCAATATAAACCCGAATATAACATCTTCTAATAATATCCGTTTAATATTGTATATATGTTTTCAGTTGAAGATGGGAGTTTGGTCACGACTTTAACTTGCATATCTCTACGTTAAACACCGCTTCTGTAAATCGTAGACGAGTAATTGAAGGAAGACAACGACGTACGCCTAGGTGGCACCGTGATGTGAAGCGTATGGAAAAGGACCCTTGACCGGATGGTTGTAAGAGCAAATCCCAGCGGCTTACTGGTGTTAAGCCCCAAACCAAGGTGCTTCAACATAATGACTTCGGTAAATAGGCAACTGTGTAAACTAACTGGAAGTTATGTAGGTTTCCCAGGATGCGGGCAGTTACCGAACACGCTTGAATAAAAAAAACCTCAATTATTAAATGTTGAAGACACAACCTAAACCGACATTGATAGCGTCATTGATATTCAGACAGGGAAAATATTTCTCCGATATTTCCTGAAATTAAAACAATGCAAATATCCTATGTAAATAACACGCAGCCAATTCTTTGTCTAGTCTGACCATGTGTGCAAATATCGCTTTGCCTATATTGACAACAGGGCCACACGAATTACTCGAACAACGCTCCTGCTCTCACCGCTTTCCAAATACGCCAATTGATTTCATCAAATGCCTTTGTAATACAATTTGTAGGCTTGTCTTTAAAATTCGTGGGCCTATATCGTTCACTGTGATTTCTGAAATCAGTTAAGTCAAGAAAATGAACACGTGAAAAACACCAACACAGGGGAAAATGGCCTTTAACACAAAAACCTCTTTTCGTCAAGCCGACAGATAAATAAAATTAAATTTTAAAAAAATGCCACGCTGTCGGTTTTCTTAATTTTGTCGTCATTTCCCATTGAGCAGGGCAGAATGTTCGCGTAGAGCAAAAGGTTTTGTCCGGAATGAACGCGGAATACACGAAACACCTGTAAAAGAACCTTAAATAATGCAGAAATTATTCATAAAAGCCACCCGCCAAAGTAAAAAACAGGAGCAAGGTCGGGCACCCATTAGAAAGTAGGCAAATAAACAAGACGCGAGTTTAGACCCAGCGAACCTGTCGTTTTGCGAGCTAATAACTTTTCTTCTATTACCTGTAATTTTCCTCCCGGTTCTTTACACCGGAACCCTTTATGACGAAATCATTTTACCGGCACGTGCAGTGATCCCGCAGCAGGATTATGCTCAATGAACTAAACGAGACGTTAATACAGCGTTTAGCATCAGTTTATAGCAGCAGATCAGACAGCCCAAGTTCTTGTATATCACTGGATAGGAGGCGTGCGGTACTGTGCCACACCCTAGAGAGGACATGTATTCATTTAGGCGGAGCCACCTCCTGCGGCAGGTGCTCATCTCGGATGATGATTCAAAGGAACTCACTGTGGTTTAATACCCTAAAAAAAAAAGAAGATGCTTAGTATAACTTTCCGCAATTAGGCGTATTTTTAGCAAGTTGTTGGACTTGGTGAACGCAGTAAGATCTGTTTTTCAGAAATCTATTGTACCGTCGTCGGGTTGGCGATCTTTAACTTTTAACTCTCACTACCAAAACCACAGAAAGGAAGAGCAAATTACGTCAGTTAAATCTGAACCGTGCATCTACTGGTTTTCAATGGAAACGCTCAGAAGTGGCCGCACGCTCGGCCTGCTTGTTGAGCAAAAGCTGCAAAAATTAGTTGTTGTCACTCACTGGAGATAAAATACAGGCAGTGAAGTAGAAACCAATTTTTCCCCTGCCTTGTGCCCTGGGCTTTCTGAGATGGGGCAAAGACTGACTGCAGCCCTGTGATGGCAAAGTAGTTGAGATGGAAGGGTAAATAAATGCATAGATGCCTTTCCGTTTCTCGCAGAAAGTGGTACGGCTAACGGTCAAGCGTTTCTCCAGTGGTTGTACTAGTGCTTACATGATAGTCTTGCTGTATCTCGCGTTCACAACCATGCACGACCTCTACTTGGCCGCAGAAATCGAAAAAGGCTCCCGGCAGCTAAGACGCCGAGTTGTGCTTTTCTAAAAGGGCGCACGTTTCGTTTCAAGCAGTTTCTCGCTGAGCCGCAGGGAATGGTAGCGCTCAGTGCTAATTAAGTCTTGGATGTGACTGCAGCTCTCCGCCCACGATCCGTGCGGTACAGCCCCCTCTTCATCCCGGCAGCGTGCCGACTTTCGCTGTAGCTGCAGAACCATTTCATTGAATGTCCACACCTGGCTTGTATCTTCCATTCTCTCTGAGCTGTGATGTAACCCCGAAGTGCGTTAGCGTGTCCCTGTTGTGGGTCCCTTAGGGTCCTGTGACTGTCACCAGTCTGCGTCATTGTTTCACTGATGACAGGAAGTGGAAACAGGTTGTCATTTTGCTACTAATGGGATGACAACAGCCAACTTACACTGTATGGGATAGGTGGTGTATTTGTTTGCGGTTAAGATCTACTATAAACATACCGCAATGCCCCCATAATAATCGAGATAGTCATATTTTGAATCTGCGTGAATAAAAACACAAACACCTATGGTGTTTTTAAAAAAGTCCTTTAATAAACTATCAAAGTGAGACAGATTTCACAGATAGTCATTATAGAGGATCATTTAAACATGAGACAATATTTGCCTTTTTTTCTCCTGCATATGTCTGTTCAATGGGTACAGCCCTATTATCGTATAAATAATTATTCAAAAGTTTAATTCTCATTACAATGAATCTTCAGCAGTAATGGAGTCATCATCGTGTTCGTCATATTTGCCGTATCACAGCAGGACCGCCGCATCAAGCACAGCGACGCTCAAGGGTGGATGCTGAAATACACAAGCAGTTGCCTCGTTGATATTGGACATCGTTGGAAAAAAAAATAAAATAAACACGGTGCATCAGTGGCAAACATCTTAATACAGCCGTAACGAGTCAGAAGGACATTTCCGCCTACATTCTGTTACCAATAAGGGGAAGGAATGCCAATCTGAATCCAAGTGTACAAAATTATGCAAAACCTATAAACGCATTGCAGATCAAATCTAGGCTGCCTCACAACATTCTGGCAACGTTGCTGTAATGCTGCGTGTACCTTACCACGGTGCACGTGATATATCTTCTGTATCTTCGTCAAAATAAACAGCTCACATCTGGAGCAACCAAATACAAACCAAATGCCATAACACTCATGATATTTAATTTAGGCCCTGCCATAATTATTTAAGGTAGACTGGTACAGCAGCGGTGTCACAATGTTATCGAAACGTCTGCTTGACAAAATTCATGATGACAAAAAATGCTAGTGAAGACAGTAAGCAGAGTATTTTTAGCAGGATTGTGGTGCTTTTCTCCAATCCACAAAAAAGAATCGTCCTTCATCACACTGTTCCTGTACTCCATTTTACATTTGGCACAAGAAAACGGATATCAAAACCAAACAGGCCTACTGAATACATAATAAATATAAGTACAAACTCTGTCAAAAAACTGAAAAATATGCAGCCTGCCAGAAAAAAGAACCAAATATTTACATAACGAAATATACGTTCAACAACGTTGATTTTATGGAGGAAATCGCACAGATGCACAGATGTAGCCGGTTTAATTCCCCTCGATTTGAATTTTCGTATAAAAGGACCTTAATCAAAGTAAGGGATAATTATCAAACGACATATGTGGTTGCTGGCTCACCTCCCTGGGTTTTTATGCTCCACATCAGCCTTAAAAACATGGAAGAATGTCTCTGTGTATAGAGAAACCACGGACATTGATTCGCAAGAGTGGGAAGGTCCATTTACAGTAATAGTGAAAGTCAGTGCAGGTTACGCGATATTGGGTGGATATATTGCTTCGATTAAAAAAAAATAACGATCCACATTGTTTCAGAAAAATATTCTAAGGAGTCTGCTATGCTTCTGGAACATGAATGTAGCCTGTGCGATCGAGGGCACTTTTTAAATGGGGTTATTTCAAAGCAATACGCGCAGAACGCTGTGTGAAAATATACAAAGTGAAAATTAATAAATATACGGTGTGAAAATATACAAAGTGAAAATTAATAAATGCTGTACATGTCTGGCGCATGTGAGAGGGACTGACGCTAAGATTATAGGCAAGGACTGTATCGAGGTCTCAGTAGCTTGTTTAGCAGTCAGGGAAAAGGATTCAACTCTAAAGCGCACAAACTCCAAACATATGTAGGCTACACATCCAAAATTAAATATGCTAAAATCAGAATAAGTTTGTAAATATCAATTAAAACATGCGCGTTCACACGCACACACACCGTTCTGCATGCAAGTAAAATTTAAGCAAAAAAACCCCACAAAAGTTAAAGAGCAACCTTATTAACTTTTTTTCAAAAACATTTTTTTTTGCCAAGAGTAAAAACGGAGCATCGTCACCGCGATGGATGCTCGATCTGGAAGACACGTTAACAAAGGCATTCTGAGCGTTCTGGGGGCGATGCTTCACTTTTTGCATCAAACCTTAATTGTTTGTCTACCAAACTTAACAGTTTCATTTTTAAAGGGCGTGACAATAAAATTAACAAAGACCAAAATAATACATCCCTGTATTACTGGCCAGGTAATCTGTCGAGAAGATTTATTGTGCAAACCCTCAGTGTCTTGTGAAAGACCAGGCCTACAATCCATTTACTTTCCACGTCAGCTCTCGGCGGAAACAGCTTTTGAATTAACAGAACCGACGTGAAGCTCAGCTTATCAAATGGCGAATAATTAGCAGCTATAGGATCTCCGATATCCGATATGCACACTCATGTCGGGTCCACAGGGGCCATCTTGGCGTTTTATAGATAACGTTTGCACAACAAAGCATAAACTAAACTTACAATATATGTACATCTGTGGCTGAAACACCTGGTGCAACCAAATACAAACCCAAGCGGCCACGCTCATAATTATAAATGTATGAACAGCTATGCCGCGGAAACGGAATATGTTAGCGGACCTTGGGTGACGACAAATCTCGGATATTAAGCACTTGTCTAGCGCTCTGCCTATATACAGGATTCTTGTGCTCTTTTGAGACTGAGTAGATTGCCGTACTGTGAGGATCACAGAAAGCGAATGGATCCTCTTCCGCGACAGCCACCCGGCCACCGAGCGACAGAACGAAGCAACTGCGACAACTGCAACTGTAAACTACTATAAACAGGGAAATATCCGGTATCACAGTGAATATATGAGTAAAGCTCACACGTTATCACCAGTTAATCTAACATTATAGACCGTAAGAATGCATAGTGCTTTAGCGGTGGTACAGTAACGTTTAAACCACAAAGGAAAAATAGCTAAAAAAGTTATACAGAGATAAAAGTGGGGTGAAAAATAGCAGAGATAGATTATCTAATATCACGATAATATTATACATGAGTGGTAATAAAAGATCGGGTGTCATTTAAAGCCCATTTAAAACACTGTTCATTCATTATTCTAAAACTATCACTAGTCGGCCAAACAATTCCCTTAACGTTCATATTATACCTTTATTGATATCAGCATGTATCTATACTAAATACGATTAAATGAGTATATTGGTATTAATTACTGTTTATCCAGATTAACCTAGATCGTTCTATTTATTATACTGGTGTTTCGCTTAGCAAAAGCCTTAGGAACTTTTTAAAATTCCTGTCCTCAAATAGATAGAACATCTATTCGCTTTGTTTCTCTTGTCAGCAATGATTTTCTTTTTCCTTTCGCTGACAAATGTTATAAAATAACAGAAAACATAAAAAAAAAACAATGTTTACAAAAATAAAACAATTCCAACAGTAAATATTCAAAGATACAGCCCAAAAAAAAAAACGCAGACACACAGAAATGGTAATTGTTTCAATAATAATCCAGCATGGTGAGATCCAAATAATAATTATTTTTGAAGTTAACGAGCAGGTTATGTTCCATCGGCGTCGGTTTGGTGAATCTGTATCAGTGTCGTCCAGTTTGATCCAACCTTGCCCAGTCATAGCCGGTACTGGTACACCTGGTTTACCTCTGGTTTCCCCTGCGCAAAGTGTAGATTTATTGCACTTTATCCAGGAAAAGGGGGAAAATGTATTTAACCATAGTAAAAGTACTGCAGTTTAGGACACTGTGGCATAGTTTGGTCCAGCACAACACTCTGTGAAACAGTACGGTGTGGTATTTAACTGCTATGAATCCTACAGAAATATACTGCTTTTGCACCTACAATATATGCACCCACACTGCCTGGTATCTGTCTGCACACTGTGCATGTCAGTATTGCAGTGCAACTGCTTATACTACAAATTACAGGCAGGAGCAGAAGCACAATATCTAGGAGGGTTGCAGCTATTTGAATCGTTATAAAAACTTGGCACATCTTATAAATACAAACTGAGGTTTAGGTTTGCTGGTAATGCGAATGGGAACTCATCTACATCTATACGTCTGTCCAACAGGGGCCTGGTTTGGTAGAAACAGACCTCGTGTAGCTGAACATAGCTCTTTTTCCACGTCCCTGTCTATTTTCATTACATTAAATACACCAAGACTTCTGTCTCTCTGCAAACTCAATGAGTTCTGTTTTGATTTCATTGCCTTCTCTTCAGTTTCTCTCTCTATCTCCCAATCGTTCACAAACATCTGAGTTAACGCACGTGCATTTTCACAGTGTTTTTGTCGCGACTGTTCCTGCTGCCCACATCTCTCCTCCTCCAGTTTCTCCCTCCGCCGCTTCTCCTTTGCCGAGTCGTACTCTCTCTCCTTCCTTCCCTTGACCCCTCTCCCCACCCTCCCCCCTTTCCCCCGAACATCACTCACACCTGGGTCTCCAGGCCGTTGAGTTTGGGTGTAAGGATTCGCGGAGTGATCCCGGAGTTGAGGTCTCTCTCGAACTCCAGCAGTTGGCCCATAAAGTTGAGGTTGGGTGAAACTACTGGCCGGCGGCCCCGAATGTACTTGTAGGCGTCCATCATGGTCATGCGTGTGTGCTTCATCAGGTAGGCGATGACGATGGTGGCCGAGCGCGACACGCCAGCCTGACAGTGCACCAGCACCCCTCGTCCTCTCTGATGTGCCTCTTCTGCGGGGAGGGGAAGCAAATCAGCAATTCAGCAACAGACATTTTTTTTAAATCAATTTACACTGTAACTGCCTCAGGGTACTCCAAGAACTTCATTTAATTTTAATTTATTGCGGTAATTTAATTCTCGACCTTCACTTCAGGGTTATCAATCCCTCTCTCTCTCCTTATCAATGTATCCTACAAGAGGAGAACTTGAAAAGAAGCTCTCCAGAACTTATCTGGATTTAGGATCTCCTCAAATCAACACCTTTTAACATACTAAAAGCTAAAAAAACTAAAAAACTAAATTTAGCACTAACGAAAAAAGAATGATGATTCTTTTCAGATGATTCATGACTAATGACCAATACAGGCATGAATATGTCGAACGAGATCCATTCCCTAGGTATGTCTTTAAGTGAATTTGTAGGTAAATCGGAACAATAATAACACAGTAAATAATGACAATAATAATAATACAGTAATAATAAAAGTAACTACATATGGTATTGTACTATACCTTGAGTCAATTGCACATTGTGTTTGCATTCATTATTACGAACCTTTGTATTTAACCTGAATTTGAATATAACAGACTTTATGGCAATCCGTTCATAAGTTAAAGTTTTCTGTAAGCTGGTGGTTCTTAACCCGGGGACCGCCTGTATGTATTTCAGGAGAAAAGGCATGTCAAGCTAACTGAGTTTGATCCGAACTAAACCATCAGCTTCTAAACCAGGCAGGAGCACAAATGGACACACTCCACATGAGGTCTTCCTTCCCTCCTGACCAAACTCACCGATGAACTCAAACACCTCCTCGAAGTACTGCCGGAGGTTCTGCTTGCTGTTGTCTGTGGCGGGCAGCCGCTTGTAGTGGATCAGTCCAGTGTCCAGGTGGTAGAGGGGCAGGTGGGTGGTCACATTGACAACAAAGCCAATGTTGAGCCTCAGCAGCAGGTCTAGGTCCTGGGCGTCCCTCTCGTTGCCGAGGAACAGGAAGGGCAAGATGGAGCTGATAGCAGCGTTTTCCACGTCTGGAGTCATCAACCCCTCGTCCGACAGAGAGGTGGGGAGTGAAGAAGACAGTGGAAGCGACAGATGGACTGTAGGGAGGAATGGAGATATGAGGAATGTTAGAAAAGGCAGATTAAATTAAAATACACTGAGCATTTCACTTGTATTACGGGAAGAATATTTGATCCACAAATCCTGAAGGGAAGATTACTAGAATCAGACACCAAAATACCATTATGCAGACCACTGTAATGCAGCCTGAATCCAGAAACCTTTCCAGGAAGGAGTAGAAGGAGAATAGGATAGAGAAAGCTGTAATCAGATAAAATCATTTCAAAGAGGGCTCTTTGGTATACTACCAAAATTTAATCATATATGACTTAAGGGCATAAATTATTCTAATTTTATCATAGACATGGCTCTAATTCATGAAAACATGTCTGTTGTCACTAGCTCTATTTGCAGAGGGAATGACATAAAAATCCCTTTTAGGAGGCATTGGGAGACTTGGCTTAAGAGCTTTTCAGTTTCATTAACATCTGACTGATCATCTCTATATATATATATATATATATATATATATATCTTAAACAAAATGAAGACCTTATGTGAAATGAAACCCAGTACGTCATTCTAAAAGACCACAGTGACCAATTCCCAGTTTTTATGAACCAGAAAAATATTATTTTGCTTGTAAAATAACTTACATGTCCAGGATATGCGTGTCACTTTTGTAGTGAAAAGCAACTGAGAACTAGAAACAGCCAGCATATTAAATGGCTCCTCTACACATATTTATAGAACAGAGAACATTTTGATCCCACTAGAAAGGACTAAGCTTCTTCAGATGAAGATCCACTGGGAGTAAACCATTGTCTGCTCTATTTATAAATCCGTAAACAGAACTGGACTGTGGACACACCATTTAGTATTCCTGTTACGTTTGGCTTGCCCATCCTTACCTCTCATGTTCTCTTCATCTTGCTCGGCATTGAGCGAGTTTAGGACCAGGTGGAGTGACCGTGCAGAAGGGAGGGTCCCCCTCTCCCAAGTTTTGGGCTTGTTGAGGGTGGAGTGGCTTGAGGGTGGAGGAGAGAATGAGAGAGGCGACGTGGGTGAAGCGGATCTTGAAGAAAATGAACGCATCAAACCTGGTTCCTCATCTTGCCCACTGCCATCCATCATCCCCCTGTCTTCACTTTTGGTCCAGAGTCTCTTCAGTGAGTCCCGGCCTGTGTTTTGACTGGAGCCAGACCCAATGAAGTCCAGGACAGCTGCTTTGCCCTGCTGGAGCCGTCGGCGTCCGGCGTGGTCTGCGAGGTGGGACCGGGTGAACTCGAGTAGGTTGCGGCAGTCCAGAATCATGGGGCTGGTCCCATTGCTGCTGCTCGGGTAGTGATTTCTGGGTCCTGGGGCCATTCCCAGACCTTTCTGGTCATGGTGGACCTTTGACTTTGTCATCTTCTGGGAAAGCTCCTCAGGCCAGATAGTGCGCACGCTGTAGTCATCATCATTATCATCATCATTGGGCAGGAATCTCCCAGACGTCAGTGGCCCACTGCCACTGCTGACCTCTGGGGGCTTTAGTCGACGGGGGTTGTAGGTCACTACGATGGGGTCACTGCTGCAGTAGCTGCAAGAAGAGCTGCCAGCCTGGCTGGCTTTCGGGTCGCAGCCAGTGACACAGTTATGGAGGGCTCGAAGGGGGCTGGAGGTTGAGAGCGGTGAACATGGTAGACAGCCCCCAATAAGCTTCTTGTGTAAGGAGGTAGGGCTCCCAAAGCCATTGCCGGAGCAGGATTTGCAGCGTAGGGGCCCCAGGAGCCCAGCGCGACAGTCAGACGTGGTGCTGCCAGATGAGGAGGTGTTCGTGGTAGATGCAGTGGACAGGCACCCGCCAAGCGTCCTCAACCCCATGACTCCAGATGTGAAGATACCACCACTACTCCCAGCTCCTCCAGCTCCCTGAGAATGGGAAAGGGTGGACGAGGGGCTTGCGCCACACCCCTGACACCCTCGAGAGTGACCGCCTCCTCTGCTGCGGCACACCAGCCTCCAGCAGCCGCAGTTGAAGGGGTGCTGTAAATTAATGGTGCAAGAATGGTCCGGGCTGGGGAAGCCTCGAGAAGAGCTGGGGGATAATGGCAAACTGCGGAGGTGCTGCAGGTGGCGCTCCCTGCCTCGAGACAAGCGGGACTGCCCACTAAGAGGGAGGAACTGGGGCAGGGCATGGGAAGGAACGGAGGTGATAACGGGAGGGTATGGGTTGCGCAAGGTGGAGGTATGGTGGGCTGTTGGGGTGGAACCGTAGTGTCGAGGAAGGCTATGGTGGAGGTAGGGAGCCTGTAGGAGGGTTCCCAATTTGGAGCTGGCCTTGTCACCCGCAGAAGATACCTCCCTGAGGTTGTGTGATAGGTCTGTCTCTTTCCTGAGCTCCGGATGCCGTCCTTCTGCAAGTACAATGCCCGGGACAGCTCCCAAGGATGGCTTGGGATGGAGGTCTCTGACGCGGAATGGGTTCTGGACTTGCTGCACCACCACCTCGCTGGGCCTTCCTGAGCTTCCTCCCACTTTCCAGTCCTCCTGTCTGAGATCCAGGTGCAGGGATAGCTTCTTCTCCCTCCGGCCTTTCAAGCTCCCTCCGTGGGACTCGCTGCTCCACGGCCCTCTCTCCAAGCTGCCTTCTCCTCTGCTGCCCAGAGAGAGTTTAATATCCAACGTATGCCGCTGCTTATTCCGGCCCGACCCAAACGTCAGCGTTTCATCGCCATAGCTGTGACCGCAAGCGCTATAGCCAGACTCTGCATCGACCGCTCTCTCCTCCCTGGCTCGCCATTGATTGCTGGAGGAGCTGAGCTTTCCTTCCGCATTCGGGTAGACGGAGGGACGGGAGCGGGAATGGGACGGAAGGGGGTGGGGTTGCGAGGGAGGGGCTGTCGGATTGTTCCGGATGGAGTGCTGAGGAGTAGACTGCAGAGAGCCCAAGGAGAGGGGCAAAGTCTTGGGGCGCTGGATGACCACTATGCGCTCGTCAAGGGGGAGTGGGGGCATCTGGGAAATCACAAGGCAGGGAGAACAAAAGAACATTATTGTGACTGGCATAAATAGAGCACGAGAGAACTTCAGTACAACTAAATGTACCACAACATTGCCCCAAACACATGCCAACAGGCAAAACACTCAAAGCTATGCACTCTTTCTCCACAGCCAAAGCTTGGTGACAGTCGTCTTTCCCTTTCTACCTCGACCCTAACTTTATGGCCTGTGAAAAGCTAACACTGACCCAGTTTTGTCACAGCTCGAGTCAGCATCACTCTGATTAGATTCTCTCAGAGCAGCAGGCTTCAGGGCTGAGTATAGCACAATGTCTGGTAGCCCTGTCAGTCTTGAGCTTGCGGAGAGGACATAAACATGCACATGGAAGACCTGTCCTCATAGCATTTAGCAGTCCTTCATATTGTTCCCATTTGCTGTACCTGGTCCAGCTTCAGTCTGCCTAGTCACAACATCAGTTTATTTTATTTTATGAGCTGTAGAAAACACTAAACGGAAGAAGTGTCACTTCTGTCCATCATGGAGATTAAATAAAATAATAACATGCTGACACTGGGTTCTGGGACAGCCATGTTGTGAATTGGAGTAGGAAACTTAAGGGTGCTAAACGGATAGCACACGCTGGAAATGGTCTATGTGCGGTATAAAACAAAAATGATGCCTCCTTCAATACAGCTGTAAAAGTACGTTCACTGGCGTTGTCTTGCTGACGGTTGGGGTATGGAAATCACGTGGAGGTTAGCGAAAGGTTATTGTTTAATTTCACACTCAGATTTCTGTTACAATAATCGCAACGTCACGTAATCATTTGCAGTTTAATGAAGGTGTTACGGGAGGTTAGCGGTCGTTTTTGGCATTGCATTTTAGGGGAGATTGATCGTCACTATCAGAAAGTATTAGGAAAAGTCGGCATTAAACGTTAATGACAAATAGCACATATTTATGTTATAACATTGTTTGGTCCATGCGTGTCGCTAACGGTGCCCTAACCTCCCGGCATTGTTAGATCAAATTCTATGCGAGTGTTCTTTGTTCCCGTAAATCCATCAAACACGGTAATAAAATGAAAATGAGCAATCGAGTGACCAACCGGGTAACCGTAAAACTATTTAATCATTATTATTATTTTACTCAGGCCTAGATAGTGATATATATTTTTTTGTTATTAGAAGCGCAATTTTTAAATAAATATTACTGCTAACAGATTACCGTATCTTCAGAAGCTAGTTATAGCCTGGTGTTTAGTGAAAGCAGTTAGATGCAATTTGAATATAACATTTCGTGTTCTATCTGAAAAATCGTATCCAGTGTCGTCTGACTGAATCCCTCGTTTTCTGATAAAAGCTGTAGATCAGCATATTATCAATAGTTCCGCTATGTCTTTGTCCGATTAATAATGTATTGTTTATGCTGTTCTCAGCAGCAGCCATAGAATTTGCCCCCCGACGACTGGGGGACGGAGTGAAGGGGATTTATAGTATAGTTTAAAGAATAATGCAACCTTTGTATCTCACACGTTAGATTATGTTCAGATCGAGAGAGGCTGAGTTTCGATGAGACAGACCGTTGTAATACATGGAATAAATGACAACAATTTTCACTTAAACCAGTCATTTCGCCTTATTAAATTTAAAGGGGAAGATACTAAATGTGTACATAGGTGATTGTGCCTCACATGGTGGATGTTATTCGTCCATGTCCACAATACGAATTAATATTAATTTAAAAAGCACTGCTCGCAGGAACAATAATGAACACATTAAAATAAAATGCAACTTAAATTCCAATCGTTCACTCACGTTATGAATGCCCTTTCCGCCGTATCGTCATATTTAATTAAAAGAAATTCTTCCGTTTCTAAAGCGAAATTCTCGCTGTGTAGCAAAATCCAGACATGTAGATTTATCTTCTTGTGTGTTCCGCAGTGATGCAAAGGTTTTTTCTGTCTTTATCTGTCACCCATGTTGGGCTAAGAGAAATCCTAGACATTTGATGAGGTGGGCAAGCGAGCCAGTATTACGAAGAAAGGAAACATCCGAGGCATTACGACGAAATCGGCATAGTCAGGAACAGTGTCAGTGTTTGTGTATGTATGTGTAAATCTAAAGTGTGCGTGTTTGGATGTGTATGTGTGTGTGCGTGCGCGCGTGTGCGCGTGTGTGTGTCGGACTGTGTTTGAAGAAGTAAAACAGAGGTGGGCTCCACAAAGCGCATGACATCACTCCAAACCAATGAACAAGCAGCTTCTGGTGACGAAGCCTGCCATCCAAAACCATTTGCTGGCTTAAGGTATAGAACAGCGATAGAGAGCCGGTGAGAAGGGGGAGCGTAAAATGGTAGATAAGCGAATTATGCAAGAAGTTGTAATTATATAAACATTTAATTTATCATTGAGCTGATTGACTGAACATTGACATTTCTTGTGGGCTTCATGTGTTTTGTTATCTAGTCAGACTTATCCAGAAATCTAATACCGTAAATGTTACTGTTTTTGCGTTATGTTCACGGTTTTTAATTGTATAAGGAATTGTATTAGGAACAAAAATCCCTAAGCTTAGACAAGAACTGTGCTTGAAGTCGGTCAGTACTCATCGATACGCAGTACCAACACCGCTTTGTTGTTCTCTAAAGAGTACCCCTACCTCTCAATAAGTGCTGATACTGAATAACAAGTACCGGCACTTTGTTAAACTAGCTGCCCACCCATCCTGGATATACTGCCCAGATAAGTTCAAGTAGGCGTCCAAATACGAGCTGGTATGCAGCTGATCTCCAGAGAGTCCCATTCTGGTCCTTTGTGATCTGATGCTGTTGTCAGATGGGGTTCCTTAGCTAAGCCTTGCTGTCATGATAAGACATTGACCCGTTGTCATCAAGACCAAGGCTTTATTGTAAGATCAGACAATCTTATGAATCTATTAAAAATGTTCCTGCTCCTTCTATCCGTCACAACACAGTCAGGAAGTGATGTTTTAAACCCTATTAGAAATATGGAATGTGGAAAGCAGTAACAGGAAAAAAGAGAGTCAGAGCCCGGTGCTTCGCGGCTGATTTAAACCTGTATCATGTGACTTTGGGGTCGTTGTACGTGGCACAATAAGATGATTATGTAAAAGTAACTATAGCAAACATGTAGAAAACACATATTTTGTATTTCTCCCACTTAGACGTTTATTTATTTCACACGTTTCCCCGTAAAATGCACACATTACGTCGTTCATGACTGCTTTCTGTAGGCCTACACGCGATGTCGAGGCTACAACTGTCTTTGCTTGCCCCCTCCATATTTTGAACACTGCAGGTGGCCCTATCCACCATTTCATCTCTGGAGGCAATAAAGCAGTGAAGCGAATGTGGCGGGAAATCCTGGGAAAGTCAAAGTAGGGATTTCCCCACTTTTCTGATGTTTGTCACGACTCCCTTGGGGTTTTGGGGAATTACCAAGGTCACGCTCTCTAACGATTGTCATACTTCACAATAACTCACAAAAAAGTCCATAATTATACTCCTTCATCAAATACTGTCGGTATACCCTTATACATAGTTTTTTGGATCCTGAAGTTGGTGGGTTATTTTGCTTTCATATAGTTTCTGTTAAATAACAGATTATTGTACTATATTCCAATTTCTTTCTTTACATTAATTCCGCATTAATTATTTAGCTATCACATCGATTCTATTCAATTGCCTCCGTTTTTACAACAGCCAACAGCTGCCCAATTGTTATCAAACGATTACTTCTGTTTCTTTGACTATAAATTGAACGGAAAAAGTCATCGACTTCTGTGTCGACTGCACGAGGAAAAGCCCTTTGATTGCAGTAATGCGTTTTTTCAGTCCTTATGGATCCTCCAACATCAAAAAGATTCTTTCCTTTTTTTGTTTTAGCTGTGAGCAAAATATTGTTTTCCCATATCATATATGACGACAGCCACATAAAAACAACCATGTACAATATAAAACGAACTACACACTATAGTGGGGATTTACACCCTCTCTGTTGACAGAAGCAGCCCTGTCGTGTCACCAGCTCCACCATGTATTTCTATGTTTAGTACTTTCCTTATTGGTTTTGGGTCAGAAAACGGAATTTTAGCAACATGTCGATTCAAACATTTCCCAGTGAGTAGCTTACAAGACGGAATGTCTAATTCTAACTTTTAATAAAGTACATCAGCACAAAGTACATTAATCACATTATACAGAATTAGCAAAACACATAAGCACAAAAACAATAGATTAAAATGTTCGACTGTAGCTTTATTTTTATCATTATTTCATAAATTGATTTATATATACAGTGTAGCCAAAGATTATTGAAGAAGAAACTTTAAAAACTGTCTAAAATGTTACAGTTATGTGTGTGCTATGTAAAAGAACAAGGAAAACTTTCATGCAAAATATATTCTGTAATCGTATTTTATTAATTTATTGCCTTCAAATAATTATTTGTACACCTGGCCATTCATAGAGTTGGGCGAATAGGTGACAACGTCATAATAGAAATTATTTAACACGACACATAACAGCAGGTGTCCCAAATAGGCAGTTAATTGGGTGACCTTAGTTTCTACAAGTAGGCTTGGTGGTCATTCTCCACACAAGCATTTGTAGGGTTAGTTGAGTTTCCCAGTGAAACTGCTGAAATACCCAATGCATTGAGGGAAACAATCATAAAATTTCAGTCAGGGTCTTTCTGTTCAAAAAATTGCAACCGGACTTGATATCAGGCTGTCATGGTCTTCTCCCCGTTTGGCCAGCAGGTGTCGCTGGCCATCCTGTCCTCCACGTTGTCAGTCTTTAGTGTTTCCCTTGCTCCCAGACAGCAGCATAGCTCAATGAGCTGAGCATAGGGCTGCCTCAGTTGTATGTTCAAAACCTGTCTTTTCTGCTTTTGTATTTTTTTAGATTTTGTTCCTTAGTGTTTCATTTGTATCAGTTTTCTAGTTTCTGTGTTTTGTGATTTGTATTCAGTTTTGGTTTTTGGCTTTGTACCCATGGTTGTGTGTTACCTGTCTGTTATTCCCCTAGTGTTAGATTCTGTTTTCTAGTTTGAGCTTTATGATTTTGGTTTTATTGGTTTCACCAGATGCCTGTTACCAGCCCTTTTTAATTGTTTTCACCTGTCCTGCATTTCTCTTGCTAGCTTTTTGTATTTAAGTTCCTGATCTGTTCTGTTCATCCTGTGGCCTGTACTACGAAGCGGGGTTACTGGCTTATTGGGGTAACTTGTCAGATTTAAGGTAGTCTGGGCAAAATGTAAGTGAACGAATATCAAGTCCATTTAAACTGTGGTACCTTAAATCTGAGTAGTTACCCCGATAAGCCAGTAACCCCGCTTCATAGTACAGGCCACAGGAGTCATTGTTGATGTTGTTTATCAGTAATATATTTCATGCGCTTTTCATAACGTGTATTTGAGTTGTATTCAGAGTCCCTGTTATCCTGAGTTGTGTTATTTGTACTTCGCCTGCCTGCTCCTTGCTGCCCTGACCCTTGGTAGTTAGTCTTTGTTTTTCCCTATTTGCTTTTTGGCCCCTCGTGGTCCATTGTTTTGTAGTGTTCCCCGTGTTTTCAGTTTCTGTGAGCCGTTCATCCTGTGAGCTGCAAGTGGATCGTCCACCTCCTTTCGCCGCCTGCACCATGCCCCGCCCTCCTGATCGAAATTCCCGAGCCCGCGATATGAGGCACACTTCCATGAAACTGAAACATCTGAAATTTTGCCAAAGAACATGAGCAGTCTATCAGCTTCTGGAAATCAATCATGTGGTCTGATGAATCCAAATTCAACATGTTTTAGATCAGATGGTCGTCAGAGAGCACGGTGCAGCTCAAAGGAGAGGTATAGCTCCCAGTGCTGAAATCTAACCATCAAACATGGTGGTGGGAGCGTGTTGATTTGTTATTACATGGCAGCTTGAGGTGTCAACAATTTGCATTTTATTGAAGGAATCATGAATTCCGAGGTGTATGAGGAGATCCTGTCTACCCAGATGATCCCATCTGCTGCCAAACTGCTTCGACGTCGCCAAGATAACAACCCGAAGCACACTGCAAAGCATGTGAAAGCCTTTCTCACCAAGAAGAAGGTGAAAGTGCTTGAGCGCCCCCCCCCCCAAAGTGCAAATCTCAATCCTATTGAGCACCTCTGGGCTGAGATGGCAAGGAAATGCCCAACAGACCCACCAAGCAACAAACTAAATTTGAAAGACATGCTCCTCCGCACATGGGAGAGCTTTGACCCAGCCATTTGCAACACCCTTGTTGAAGTTATGCCCAGGAAGCTGCATGTTGTTAAGAGGGCCTATCAAATACTGAGCAGGACTTAGAGAAAACTGCAATGGCGATAAATTGCATAATTTGAAAACAATTCCAGAATATGTTTTGAATAAAAGTTTTTATTGTTTCTATACATAATTGTAACATTTAAGACCATTTTTAAAAATTGTTCTTCAATATCCTAAATTTCATTTGCATTTTTGACTATTCAAAGTGTACAAATAATTTTTATATTTTATATATGTTTTATATATATCGCCTTTTTCTCGATTCATTATTGTATTTTAGATACATTTTTGTCATTGGGATGTACTAATTGGTAATAAGAACCAGTGTCCACTTGGTGGCAGCAGAGTCGCAACGTTGTCCGTGTTAGTCAAACTCGAGCTGTAATTATTTTATATGCGCTACTGCGGATTACCACCCTCCCCCTTCCAGCAACCAAAAAGCACACTTTTTCACCCCTATACATCACTTCAGCGCAATACCCCTACTTGTTTTTCCATAGCTGTCTTGTATGGTTCAATATCGTAGAATGGCATGATGTCATGCTTATTTTTGAAATTGTAGGCATATATGTGTTGCTTGTAGCAAGATATATTGCTCATACTGTACAGCATGATATATTCTATATCTTAAAGCTTACACTACTTCTGAACGAAAGGTCCATGATATTGATTTTTTATGTTAAATATGTGCAGATTTTCTTTGAAACGCATCGCAGTAACTTAGTAAGTTAATACATTGGGGTATTGATGTTATTATAGAAATTATAAAAAAATTATAGTCAATTTTTTTTTGCGTGGGAATATATATCTATTTTTTCCTCATCATATATATATATATGATATATATATATTTGCTGTACAATCTAGCATCGTCTGGAATGCCATAATCGATGTTGGTCGACTGTAACCGATTGCTGTCGAAGGCGAATTCCGACGGACAGCCCCGTTACCCTCCTCCCCTCCGGCACCGTCCGCACAGCGGCCATGTTCCCTGGCGCCTGTTCCGGTACTTAGGCTCAGCGGCAGATGCAGCGTCGGCTTTCGGGCGCCGCACCGACCGAGTGCCGTCCGTCTCCGGAGATCCGCCGACCACCCACCCCCCCTTAGAAGCTCTCGGAAGGTACGGAGCACCTGTGCCTACAACCGGGAAGATCATGCTTCTTTTATAAGACGCTGATTTTTTTTTTTTTTCCTTTTCTTCTTCCTCTTCGACTTGCAACACCCCGGCCATTTCTTTATTACTGCAACATAATCGGCAGCCTTTTTTTCCTGACTTGGGGCGACTTTCTGATTATTTCTCCGCTGGCTGCGGTAACGCCGCGGTGTCCACGCTGCCTCCACACCCGCATTTTCCTCCCTTTTGCGACCTCATTCTTACTGATTCGCTAGTTTTCCCCCCCTGTTTTCTTTCTCCCGTCGAAGGTCGCCCGAGTTCCGCAGAGCCGGCTGCCACCCGGACCGGAGTCTGGATCCCCGGGCCCAGTTGGCACACGCCAGCCGAGCGTGAGAGCGCCGCCCCCGGATCCGCCGCTGCCGCCGCCGCCTTGCCCGGCTGCCCCCGCATAGCCGGTGGACCTCCGCTCCCCTCCTCCCTTCATCCGCAGCCGGGACGGATTTAGGGGGGGGAAAGAGGAGGAAAAAAAAAACACCACCCCGATGTAACAGATGACGTTCGTCGGAAGGCCCCCCACCGCGGCCACCGGTGTTTTATCCTCCGTCGTTTAGCTCTCCGACAGCCCGCCTGTCCGTTTATCGCCTTTTTTATGTGACTTTATCCGCCGAGGGACTTGCCGCCGGCCAGCTGCTCTCTACCCGGGTGCCGATGGAGGAGCCAACTTGTTGATCGCGGCGTGTGTGTGTTTTTCTTTACACCCCCTTCCTGCTGACAGCCGGAGATCGATGTGCTTCGGACCCTGAGCGGCTTCCTCGACCCCCTCCCTACTTTTTTTATTTTTTTTTATTTTTTATATAAGACATGTCAACGCCGACGCCATTGCTGCCGGCCGCCGAGCACTCGACCGGCCAGGTAAGGAGAGCCGCGGGCACCTACTGGGGGGCTTTCGGTACCTAGCGGGGGACGGCTAATCGGCTGCTTCTAACTGCCGGTACTATATAAAAATATGATATTTAAAACATATTTAATACGTCCATATATGTCTCTTCCACCCCGCAATTGAACTTTTTGGAGTTATCGACGCCGAAGGGATGAGAGCCGCCACAGCGAGCCGGCCAGCGCCGGGATGAGCTCGGCTTCTTTCGGTTTCACTGCCTACCGGAAACTCCCACGGGGTCTCATATTAACCGGTTAAGGTTATTATCGATAATATGGTTGTGGTGTTAACTAGCTGGGTGATTAACTAGCTGGCGGCGCTTCCTCTTTTTATTGCCCGCCGTATCTGTCACCCCCCTCTCCCGGACTCTCCGGGCCGCTTGACGCGCCCCGACTTGCATGTCGGCTCTCCCGGGTAACGCGGGTCGATGAACCGGCTCCCCGGGCGTCTTTGGTGTCGCCGTTTTTCGCCTTCCCTGGTTAACTAGTTAAAGGGATCACTAGCTCGCCGCCTACGAGTAATCAGAGACACGGCCGACACCCACCGGGGCCGTTTTTCACACGCGGGCGGTGCGACTTAATGTAAAGATGGCTTTTGCTGGTATTAAGAAATGTCTGGTGTTTAAATCGGGGGGGATCCATTCCAGACATCCCCCTTGGTAGTATATACCTTGTCGCCTAGGTGACCGTGTAACCAAGAAGCCCCTTTAACTCATCATACGGACATTACACCCCCCCCCCCATGCACAAGTACTTCCTAGAGTTTGACCAGGAAGTATAGTACATCTGCTTGTAAGGGGTCACTGTTGATGGAGTCTACACCATCTGTGTGACAGCATGAACTGGAGGTGACTGGGATAAGCTGTCCATCCCATAATATATTTGCTTAGTGGCGTCCCTACCCCCTCCCCCAGTAGGGGCCATTTGCTATCTGTGATGTATTTGAGTCTCCTGTCTCAGCCGGGGTAAACCAGATGGTTACTGGTTTTATTTTGGTGTGACTTATTGCTGTTGTTCTCCCTATTTGTGGAGTTTGAGGACCAAACGCCCTTAGGGAAGTAATCTTGGTAAGTTTTTAGGTGGCACAACTCATTAACAGTAACACATTCTGCTATTGATGCCTGTCTGTATGCAGCTGACAGCTTTGCTTTTTAATATGGGGGGTGCTGTATGTAGCTCAGTGGGAAGGTCACCGGTTCGAAACCCAGGGTCGGCAGAGTAATTTCACTACTGGGCCCCTAAGTGAGTCCCTTAACCCCCCCCCTGCAATTGCTGCAGGGATTGGCTGCTTTCGTAAAAAAGTTCATCGCTTTGGATCAAAGCATCTACCATATTAATGTCAAAGGAAATTGCACCCGTAGCTCCTAGGATAGGCTCCGGACCCCCTGCGACCCTGCTTAGGGTAGGCGGGTATAGAAAATGGATGGATGGAAATAATATTACCCCTTTTTAATGTCTGTAATCCCATGCGTATCTGGAAATTTGAGGCGAATGCATTCACTTGAAGTTCATAATCGCTCCCTGTTGCTTTTGCCTGCTTGTTGCCGGTGGGCACCAGTGTAAGCGATCAGGATGAAGGTCTCTTTGGCATGCGTGTGTTCTCATGGTTCATAGCTTTGTCTGTACATCACGTTTCATGACATGCGTGTCCTGGCTTGCGTCAGGGGCCCGTGACTAAAGAGATGCCTCGGCCCCTGAGGGCTGGCCTCCCCGGCCCAGCCTCTGTAATCTATGAGGCATCCGGCCCTGGCTCTGCCCTGCAGATGTAGCGGCAGCTGTGGCTTGCTTAAGAGGCGGCCGGGTGGGTTCGATTGGCCTGCGGGAACCGGAGCTGCAGTCGTCATTGTCTTGCCCTCAACTTGTGACAAGATGCTCGAGGTAAAAAAGCTGTCGTCAACGATCTGCTCCGTGCGGGAACCCGAAGCGTTTTGGCGCTGACGTTGTGGGCGTGAGCCTTTTCCCTGGGTGTCGGTGTGCCTCACTCTAGGTGGAAGTGCTCTCCCTTTTCTTGGTTCCTCTCCCCTCTTTCGCGAGCCGCCGTGGATCAGCTTGTCGCTTTGGCCCGTCTCGCTTCGGCGTTCCCTCGACGCGCGCTCCGGGCCTGGACTTATCGGGGGGAATCTCCAATGTCTACGTCGGCGCCCCGGATGCCGCGGCGGCAGGTGGGGGAAATGCCGCCCAGGCAACTGGGATTCCCATACAGAGTACGTTCGGCTGCTCAGTCTGTATTCGGCCGCACGCGTGAGTAAATTGTGATGCTTTGTGGCGTGGACGTGTGTAGGATCGGGTAGTCATTGTGGAGGGGGAAAAAATCCCGGTAAAGCAACTGCGATATTATAATCATAATCTTACACATTTAAACTGGAGCGATTCAGGAAGTAGCTCATTATGGTCTTGAGATGAAATTGAAATGGTGGGTTGGCTCCCCTGCATGGCGTCCAGCTGATGTTTCGATAAATTAAAGAGTTTAGGGTCGTTCATGGCTTTCGGACACTCTGGGAAGACAGAAACGTTCAACGCCCACTCCGCTGTCTGAAAACCGGCACGTCCAGTCTCACTGGGCGTGGGAATCTCTCCGGAGGGGAGTGCCTGTCCGTCATTGTGCTGCGATTGATGTACGTGCATGTGCGTGTATGGGGGAGGGTGGCTGACTGGCTGTTTCGTTTCCAGGTTACTTTGTCTTTGTTGTTGCGTGAATTACTCGGTGTTTCCGATCCAGCATTGGTTGCTGTTAGTGTGTGTCTGCCTATCAGACAACAAATCAGTCCGCTTGTCACCTTGTCTACATTTTTTTATACATATATATATATATATATATGTGTGTGTGTGTGTGTCTGTGTGTATAATATTTTTTCCCCTCTAGGCTCTCTGACAGACTTTTTCCTGTAGACCCCGTTTGAAAATGTTTTTTGTATAATTATCGCCCCCCCCCCCCCCCAACAAAAAGCTGCGAGAAAACTTAAATGACAAGATTGTTGTCAGTAAAGAGCTTTCTGAAGCTGCTGGACCTTGATCGTTTCCCCGTGCGTTCAAATGAGGAGTACACATCTTCGGCTTGGCGTTTGAACTCGTCACTGTCGGCGCTTTTGTTTTGATCGTTTGTGAGATAACATGCACATTTTGTGACGGAAGAAGCCCTCTGAATGAGAGGGGAAGTTCTGTGGAGGTTGACATGTCTGCTTGTACAGCTTCTGCCTAATAAACAAACAGAACGCTGCTTTTCAAACTTCTGATTTTCATCCCATGTGTGTGTTAATGTTTTTAAACGGTTTTAAAACTAGTTATGTGTTTTCAAACATAGCCGATTAAGCAACCACTTCAGTATCCCGCTGTGAGACTCGACAGGCCCTCTCCTGGGACTAGAATTTGCAACCTACTGGTTGCAAGCCTATGTTCTTAACTGCCACCTTACCCAGTGCCCCCTTGGAGGGGGGGAGGGGAGTAGCAGATCGAGAATAGAAGTGAGGGCAGGGGTAGTTTAGATGCTGTCTGGATCCTAGCTGTCTCAGTGTGCGGTCTATGAATAGCCCCTTGCGATATTTATACCCCAGTACACAAGCCGCAACCCTAACCCCACCCCTTTTATCACCCTGTCCCCCACCTGCCGCCCTTATGTCCCTGCCCGCTATGTTTATGGCTTCTGGTGCTTTGGGTCCTGTCACAGCCCGGATTGCATGTTACACTTGCAGAGAGCCTTATAGCGGAAAGCGGGATCTTGGGTTTTAAGAAGTTGGGTCATAATGTGAGCTACAGGGAGACATCAGCCTGGCATCGTTCTGGACTGTCTGGTGAGTGGGGAATGGGACACACCTGGCAGCTGGAAGTTCAGATTACTTGCCGTAATAAATGTAAAACATGTTCCTTATGCTATTTGCATGTAGCTGAATGAGGCTGAATGTCCTGCTGTTGGATTTCACTGTAGGCTGGTGATGTCTAAGCTCTTCATTTAATGTGAAATGTTACACATTGAGTGAATGAGGCAGGAGTTAGGGACTGTGATAAGTCTGGTTAATAATTGTTGATGCCTGACCTGCAGTTGACAGTGAAAATGAAACTGCCTATTGTTTGAGAAGGGGTGTGTTGGAATGTGTTTTCACATATCCCATCTTTTTTTAAAAAAATAATAATTAAAAATTAAGTCATGCACACAAAGAGAGGTGAGAGCAAAGTTTGGTGTCTGAGCACAGGGTTTGCTGTCCATGGAGCATCCCTGGAGCATATTTTTGGGGGGGGCTTAAAGTCTTCATCAAGGGTCTAACAGAGATGTGGTTACTTTGGTGAGCACAGGATTCAAACCAGCGACCTCCTGATCACAGGCACGGAGGTCAAACCCACTGAGCCACAAACCCCTCTCCGCCCCAATTTGGTGACCTTTAACTGGCATGGAGATGACGATGTCAGTCTGTATACTGAGTGGCCATTAAGAGTTGCGGCGGGCATCCAGACTTGTAGTGTCACTAAGCACAGTCCCCAAAAAACTTGGAAACAGTTTGTCCCTGAGACGGGATCAACGCCCCGCTGGACCATCTTTGGCACAAACTGGAACACAGAATTAGGCCAGGCTGGTTTTCCTCAGCAGCGGAGTTCGCTGGAGCTTTAAAGGTGATATGGGCCATGAAACCTGCGGCTTCCCACCCTCAAGATGGTGAACCGGCGCTGTTGCCAGGGCTGGCATCAATCCAGCAGATGTTGCTGGTTCATAACCGTGCTTGTCGTCTGACTTGCGGTTGGACCCGTTCCATGCGGGCCCTGTCGCTGTCTGTTCGGCTGTGGTTAGCAATAGTGTGTAGCTAGATCCAGGCTACCGAATCCTCAGCCAGAGCAAGATGTTAATGGCTGAAACTCGGCTGAACATCTCTCTACTACTAAAGCCGATATTGCATCGCGTGTTTTTCTCGTCCTAGTCCATCGTTGCAAACCAGTGTGAGTGCGTATGTTACTTCTTTCGCTGTAGCCGCTGGGCTGCTGCGTGTGCCTGGTGGACACTTCTCGAGAACCTTTCCAGGACCTGCAAAGCGCTTGCAGTGGCCTGATCCATGTGGAGACCTTACTGCTTCACCGGTTACGTCAGAGTTAGGAGATGCTTTACTGGAGCAGTTCTGCTGAAGGTTCCAGACCTAAGATATCACAGCAGGACCCGTCCAGCCTCCTTTGGGTCTCGAGTCTGCATCCTTAATGGTAAAATTATCCGCTAAATAGGTTTAACTTGGCCCCAGGTGCTCATTGCTACCTGTGTCAAGGCCGGGCTGCCCGAGGGGATGCAGGGGATGGGGGATGCACGTCTATCTCTGAAATGGGCTGGAGATGGGTCAGGCCCTCTTGTCCGCAGTCATTGAGCGGCCATGTGCGTGTTTAAGGCCATCCTCTGACTTTTTTTTTATTATTATTATTCCTCCATGTACCCTGGTTCTGTGATCCCTATGGCTGTTTCCTTGGCTCCATCATCCGCACCTAGCTTGTATTCTGAGAGCGACACCGGCCGTGCCAGCGTTGCGTAAGAGACGCGCATGCTTTCTGGGCCTACATCCTCCCTACATCCAACTGTCCAGTCCGTTTCCCGGATCCTGCAGGTCACCTCTGCATTCTGAAGGAAGTTTCCCTGCATCATCTTTGCGTTCTACATTCTGGCCGTTTCTCCATTGCCTGCCACCTACTGCCTCTCCAGTTGCCATTTCGAGTGTCGCGTGTCAGGGAAGGCAGCATTCTCTCTCTGCCTCTCTTGATTCCCCCTCCCCCTTTCTGGCTTGTCTGTTCGCAGCTTTTCCCTCAGGTGTCACTTCCTCTTCCTCCAGTCGATCGTCTTGTTTCTCCGTGCAGTGATCCTCAGAGCTGAACCCAGATTGCTACGTGTTAACTCTGACTCCCTGTATTACCAGTGCTGCCCATATCTGTGAAAATGTCTAACGAATGACCAGCGGGTAGCTTTGTCATTAATGTGCGTTAATCTATATTCCTGAACGGGGGAATAACGGATACCAAAGAACTGGCCTTCAATCTCTGGCAGGGACCTGCAACTGGAATCAGTAGTTTTATTTTAGATACTCAAGTGTATTATATTATGGTGTCTGTATTTCTCTTCTCTCTGGAGTATTATTAAAAGGCCCCTTTTTATAGAAAAATATTCAGTTTATCTATAGAGCAAAATCTGGATGGATAATGATTTGTGGTGCAAGTAAAATCAGTGTGATTAGATGAACTGGTGCTTCTTTTGCTTGAAACTCACTGCCCCCTCCCCTTTTAACCGCTCTGGGAGTGTCTGGTCACAGCCTTGTCACTCACTCCCCCCCCCCCCCCACAGGCAAAGGTCTGAAGTCAAAGTGGTAACAAAGCACCAGTTAAAATCCATTTACTTTGTTTCTCTTCCCAATCCACGCAGAATCCAACCCAATCCCCTCCCTACATGCAGAACACGCGCTGCGCGTAGGGCCCCACGATCCATGGGGGGCCCCATTTTCGGCAAGGGGACGCATTTTCTGCAAATGCGCGAAGGATGCGCATTGCTGCCGTGAGGTGCGCGTAGAGCACCAAGTCAGCCCAAGGCAGGAGAGAAAAAAAAAAGACGAGTAATCTGACACCGCAAGGCTGTAAACCTAAATCGCATTTTGTGATACAGTCATTTTACATTTACCGCATTTATTTGGGGATCTTGATTGGCTGAGAGGGAGTGAAAACGGACTGTCTGGTGGTCCCCTGGTTTACTCTGACGCCAAAGTAAGCTAGCAAAGAGCTGCTGGGGACTCGGGTGTTTTCCTGTTGTATTCGGTGCTGTTAACCTGGGCGGCTGGCATCAGGAGCTGTTGGATTTCGGCCTCAGGGAAACCCAAAGGCATCATGGTCCGTAGGTCATGTGATGAAGCTCTTCTATTGTCTTAAAAAAAAAAAAAATCACAGGTAGGAATCTTGCAGATTTGCCGTAAAGAACATTCAGGGAGGGTCTGAAGGCCAGATGTACTCTGCGTCACAAAAAGTTCACCCTCGGCATTCTGGGAGAGAGCTTTCCACACTCCCGTGGGGCTGCTGAGCTGGGAGGTGAGGTGAGACAGCCTCGCTCTGGAACCCGTGCTTGTGTGTCATACCCATCCCTTGATGCGTAATGCAGTAATCTCACGCAGAAATGGCAGCGAGCAGTCCTCACCTGGAGTGGCAGTGTGGAAGAGGTCCCAGCAGATAAGCGCTGGGTCTGATTACAGGCCCAGTATCTCCTTTCATCAGATGCCAGCCAGATGTTTTTGCGATTCAGCCGGACTGTCTGAAAATGTTTTTTGTGAAGTTCCTGGGGTGTGGGTGGCCCTGCCTTGCCAATGGGAATAATTTGCAGTAATTTAACGTATACATTTAATTTATTTAGCGAACGCCTATTTTTTTTTTTTTTGAGAAAGCAGAGTCCGACAATTCTTGGAAGACTGGTGGCTAAGGGCCTTGCTCAAGGGGCCCAATGGCAAGATCATTCTATTGTTCCTGGGATTCAGCATTTTGTCCAAACTCAATAAGCCACACACGCCACACATTTATTGACCTGCTAGCAACTTGGGTTTTACTTGGGCTGCCGGTGGTATTTATGTGATTTTAAAGGGGGAAAAAAAGTGTGATATATATGGCTAAATGCTGATTCAGCTGGCTTGAGTTAAGATCCCTGTGTTCTGAATGGCGGCGGTAATGTCAGAAGGAACAGGAGCGAAACATTGGTGTTGTGCGTGAAGGTTATCCATGTGTCTGTCTGAGCACGTACCAAGGCAGTTGTTTACGTGCCACCGGTGGTCCATCTTGCACGCTAGCGCCACAGCGAATGATACGCATAAGAATTCTGCGTGTGACTCCGCAAGAAAGGCACGAATGCCGAGATAGGAGGGGATGTGACTTTTTGTTAATCTTCTGCTAACAAAACAAGAAATACAGCACATGCGCCTCCGCCGAGCTGAAGCTGCTGCGCTGCTCAGGTTACGCCGCGCGGTTTCGGAGGCGGCTCGGGTTTCTGCCTGAACCGGGCCGCTTCTGAACCCGTCTCTGGAGAACTCGGTGTTCTTCTCTGTAGGTGCGAGGTTTGAGAAAATGCTGGATTTTGATCATGTGGGCCCACGGTGCTGGTGTCTCTGAAAAGTCTCTTCGCAATGAGACTGAGATGTTTGTGGATGATCAACGGCCCCCGCCGCCCCCACACCATTGGGGTATTCAGGGTTTCTGTCCCCCGGCCTATGTGTGCCGAGGCTCTCTCCCTCCCCCGCCTGGCGTGTCCGTGCTTGTCGCCGTGGCTTGATCCCGCGCTCTGCCGCTCCCCTGGACGAAGCCAGACTCGTTCTGCCAGCTCCTCACGCTCCCATGCGCCGTCACCATGGCTCAGTTACGAAACTTCCTTGCATTACCCAAACTTCCTTGTGAGCTTCTGTCACTGCCCTGGGGGGGTGGAGGTAGGTGAGAGAAAATGGCAAAGATATGACAAGCTGAAGCCCTTAAGAGCCAGTTTATGGAGGCTCGAACTCGTCTGCAAAACATTTTCATCCCACGTACTCCTCTATGATGGTGCCATTTGCCTCCATCTTCTTTGCATGTGATATCAGAAAGTCACCACACCTTACAGGAAGCTTCACAGTAGCTCCCTGAGGGAGCGTTTGGCCCCTGGGGAAGCATCGGCCGAGCTTCTGATTCGTGTCGTGCAGAAGAACGAGTGCGTGGGTGCGGAGGAGGAAGGAAGTGGCCTCGGTGAAGATGGGGCGCACGTGTGGCTCATCACCGCTTGGCTCCCAGGCCCCGTATGCGAGAGAGGGCGTACAGCAGCTGCAGGGGGTGACTCCCCGCGAGCCGAGCCCCCCTCTTACAGCGGGTGTTTCCCGATAACCGCTGATCTGTGTCTGCTCCAGAGCGCAGATCAAGGGCACCGTTTGGCCGTGCGCCACGCTAACGGTTACTGGGCAGTTACTCCTTTTGGTTTTCTTTTTTCTTTTTTTTTTCCCCCGTAGTCATGGTGATAGCTGGTTAGTGGCTTGCAGAGTAAATTGCATGGTTTAAAAAAAAAAAAAAAAAAACTGCTTCATCTGGCAGTAAAAATCGCAATGGCAGGCCCTTTTCTTTGTGCCTCTTAGCTAGCGCCGCCTTTATTAATCACATTCTCGTGCCCCCAGGAAAACGGGAGATCAGCGTTAGGGGCCTGTAGAGGTAGGTTAATATTTTAAAATTGAAAGTGGCATGTAACTATGCTTTTGCATGCCGGTCTCGCTTGTTTTGAGGAGTGTCGAGCTTGTTTTCTTCTGTCGCCCGGACACGTCCAGTTCGGGGGGGTGTCCTTGAACGGAGTAACGATTCGGGCGTCTCTTGTGTGAAGGCATCCCACGTTTTTAAATATGGCCTCTCTTAGGGCCATCTTTGGCCACATGTATGGCCGTCCCGTTCGGCTCGTCTTGCCGGTCCGGATGAGCGTCTCTCGGCTTTCTGTTTGACGTCGGGAGCTCGATTTCCCCGGAAAAGCCCTAGGCAGCATCCGTGCCTGCTGTTTACGCCCGAGACGGTGTCACAACTTAGGAGAAGATGACATGTGACCTAATTATAGGGCTGGTAAAAGGTTACGCTGCCTTCCGATCTCACTTTGTTAGTTTTTGGTACAGGAACATCTGGAAAGACTGCTTTTATGTTCTTAAAGTGTTCCAAAAATGCTTGGGGGTGGGGGGGATTAAGTACGTAGGGCCGAGTTGCAAGGATCAGTGATTCCGGGTCGTCTGTTTATACGTCGTTGTTAAGGTGCTGTTGGGCTGAGCTATGTGCAGTTTTTTACAGATTCTGGAGAAAGGTATATGTTATTTCAGTGTGTACCTTTTATGGTTTCCATGGTTTCTGATGTGTCAGAAACCCATACATCTGCTGCAAACAAAATAATATATCAAACGGACAGGCTCCAGTCAAACTCGTGTAACTTTTGAGCTGCAGGGGTCGCGTGTCCATAAGGGAGTTTGGGTTTTGATGAGGCTCCGGATTGCGGCCGCGTATCTCGTTGGCGGTTTAAATGCTTTCACCCATCATCTTTATTTCTAGCCGCGTGTTCGCGCTTTCGGGACGTTCTGTTTCCTCCGCTCTCCTTTTAGTCCTCGCCCCAGCAAAGCGGGCGAGAGCACAGGCGTCCGAATCCCACACACTGCCTTTCCAAGAAAGATCCGTCGCCGACAAGTGAGTCAGTCTCACTTCACGGCGATAACAGACAGGCGGAATGAGATTTTCCTTTCCAGCGTCGGGGATCTGTGAAAAGAAAGTGTGCAGCTCTGTCATTTGACTTTCTTCTTTTTTTCAAGATTTTTTTTTTTATTTTTATAACAAGCAGGTCTTCACTTTTTCTCCCATTTGATAAGTTTTAGTTGATTGAATCAGTTAGTTCTGTTTGAGTAAAAGCCCAGCTTAAACGGGGTGGGTAGGTGGGTGTTGTCATTCTACCCAGCTCACATGTGATCTCCTAACCTTTGACCCCTGTGTAGGAATGCCATGCTCAAGTCACTACCTCTAGGTTGACCGCGATGGCTCCTTGTGGCATGCTTGTCTCTGTGTCTGAATTCTCACTTCCCCCGTGTGTCAAAACGCTTCAATCACTTATGTGCCTTTTTATCTTTAACCTGACATGATCATATTCTGTACTGCATTGTTCTTTCCTGCTTTTAATTAGTTCGATTCATGCTTAGCTTTCTTGAGTCTGTCTACGGGAGTTGCCCCTGTCAGAAGGTTGACCTGACCTCTCTCCCATCACCTCTTTGCAGTCACACGCGGAGTCCAAGGTGGGGGGGCGTCCCAGCATGCCGCTCGGCCGGGCCCCCATCGTCGCCACTGACGAACAGCCGCACGTCGGCCACTACCGGCTGCTGAAGACTATCGGCAAAGGCAACTTTGCCAAGGTCAAGCTGGCACGACATGTGCTCACTGGGAAGGAGGTGAGGCCCAGCTGTAGAGACTGGACTCCAGGAAACACCAAATTGCACTTTCCCCCTCGTCAGCACTGTATATGCTATGGTTTTCTGAATTAAGAACCTGTTTTACATTTATGTGTCGAATGAATCCTTCTTGACCTCATGGTTCCACTTGTGCTCGTCTCTTAGTCATCTCAGGGGACAGTTCTGCCTGATGCATGTTATTTCAAGTCCAGCTTATTTATTTCCCCTTGAACTGTCCTCCTGTCATTTCCAATGCGGGCATGGTCATACCCCGTGCGATTAAACGGGCCTTGATATGTCCGTGTCGCCAGGCACCCATAGTTTGTGATGACATGGCTATCTTCTAATTGGCTGGGAAGGGGTCGCGTTTTACGTCCCTAACATAAGTTTAGACTCGTGTTTATGGTATGAGGCCGGGCTCCTTGAGGGTGAAGGGTCGCGTTACAGGGCCGTGTGAGGATTTTTACTGTCGCAGCAGAAATGTAACTCGTGAGCACAGTTGCCGTTTAGCTGCTGTTTACCTACAGACTGGCAGTGACCCCTGACCTCTGAGTCATTTTATCCAGTCGTTTTGTAACTGGATCCCACGAACCAATCAGAAATAATTGTCTTCTGAACCATGCGTGTCAGTCCCTTTGGCATTTGATTGGGCTGCTAGTTGCTTTGTTGGCCTAGTTTGGAAAATATTGTTGCTAATATGTGGTGACAGGGTATGTAAATGGTCTGAATTAGTAATTTAAGTATAAAGAGCTTCGGTACACAATGACCACATTGTGATGAGTGTTTGTGGCTAGCTTACTGTGTGACATTGAGAACACATCTCAGTGTGATGTGATGTTCTGGGGGTGTGTAAAGGCTGGGGGGGGTGGTTTAAAGATTCAGGTTGAAATAACAGGTAGATGATGTAAGCGTGGATGGCGGGGGCAGGGGTTGTTCGACTGTATGTGTGAATTGAGATTCGATGGTTCAGGTTCCTGTTACATCATCGACCAAGTAAGGTCACTCATACACTCATTTTTGGCTATTAATCACTGCTCTCCCTGGTATATAACACTGGCCAGTGGTTTCCCTGTGGGTTTGTGTCATGTTGGATTAATGTTCACTTCTGAAATCCAGTTTTGGGTGTGCATGTCTAAATTATTTATTTTTTAAATTATTATTAACCCCCTTATCAGGTGCCTTGTGTACCATAAACGTTACCGGGTTTAAGAACCAGTGTGTCCCCTGACTTTAGGTGGCTGTGAAAATCATAGACAAGACTCAGATGAATTCATCCAGTCTGCAGAAGGTGAGTAACAGAATTGCTGACCCACCTCTCTTGTAAAGCAGGAAGACTTCATTGTGTTGGAAGAGTGGGAAGCGATTAACCCAAAATTAGGCTCTTAGGCTTCCTGTGCTGTCAGATGGGTGTGGTCAGGAAGAAAGACTTTCCATTGTCTTTTAATTCTTTGAAATTAATAAACATCTCCCTGCCAAACCATAAAAACAGCAGAAAACTAATAAAAACTGTTGTCTGGCCCGTAGAGACAACCGGGTGCAGTGTTTGTGAAGTGGACGCTCATAGTAAACGTGCTATGCAATCACGCGACTGTGCAGTACCGCTACTCAAGACTGGGGTCATCCTGCCTCATATAACCCTTTCCTCTTCCTCTCTCTGTCTGTTTGTCCGTCCATCCTGCAGCTCTTCCGTGAAGTCAGGATCATGAAGCTGTTGAATCACCCCAACATCGGTGAGTCGGAAAGCGCCGTGCGGCCTGGCTTGTAATTCTCGCATTCCCACTGAGTGCCAGTTCGGCGTGAGGCAGACGGGAGGAACCTGAATGTTGGGTTACCAGGGAAATTATGGCGCTGCGCTTCCAAGAACACCTGCATTGTGGGGCCGGTTGGCACGAGCTGCTTTCTGTAAACAATAGAGGGAAGTCAGTCAGGCAGGCAGCCGTGTGTCTTCACGAGATCACCGTGCAGTAAATATTGTCGAACGGTGACTCTGTAAATCGTCTTTCCCTCTCTGCAGTGAAGCTATTCGAAGTGATCGAGACTGAGAAGACGCTGTACCTCGTAATGGAGTACGCCAGCGGAGGTGAGAGCCTCGTCTGATTAAGTGCCCTCCTCCTGGCCGGATATTTACGGAGCTCTAAAGGAACCTGTCTGACTTCTGTGACCTCCCCCGTGTCCGGAGTACAAGCCTCCAGCTGCCGCCCCCCCGCCCCCCAACCGCCTTCCTGCTGATGCCAGCAGTTAGACCTACTCCAGCCATTTTTACTCCAAGGGTGTTCTTCCTTTTTCTCTCACTGGGCGCGCCGGCGGGGCCGGGCGGGGGGGGGGGGGTGGGGGGGGGGGGGGGGGGGGGGGGGGGGGGGGGGGG
>JAODKC010000065.1:728071-741388 GCA_026777985.1 Mormyrops attenuatus | reverse complement strand
GTGCCGTCCTGCGCGCCCCCCCCCCCCGCCCCGCCGCGCGCCCCGGCGGGGCCCCGCGCCGCGGCCCCCGCCCCCCCCGCATAAAGCTCTAACAGAGCATTTCAGAGACAGTTATGGTCAGAGTGAATCAAGATGTACAGTATCAGAAGAATAATGTGTTTTTGGAACACTGAGGCATGTATATCTATTCAAGTAGACCCCAAAAATAAAATTATGACCAGGGAAAATGAGCATAATAGGGTCTCTTTAATAACTAACGGCTGCTACCACTCTGCGTTCAGCATTTTCACAAGTGATGCATCGTGATTCATAGTTCCTGTGGTGAGGCGAATCTCGCTTGCCTGCCCTGTCCCGCCAACAGCACGCTTCAGCCATGAAGTGGGGTGGCAAAATGAGATAAGATGCCATTAAATACTACATAAACGCAGCAAGACATCAGACGCTTCCCGCGTCAAAGAAAAGGGAAAAAATTCAAGACAGACCATCAGAAGGGCTTCTGAGATTTTTACAGCCATGACATGTATCCGGTCCAATCTCCTCAGTCTGTTTCAGGGATTCCCTCTAGGCCAGTTTTGTAATTTTACTGTGGATTTTTTTTACAGTGAAATACAGCTAATTTTGATTTTGTTTGATGTTTTGATAGTGAGGCTGGACTGATCGCCGGTCCGACAGACACGTTTGTTATGAGTTCTAAGATCAACCAAGTCAAAGCTTGATAATCCAGCAGGTGGCCAAGTTTTCATCCAAAATAAACTAGTAAATAAGTGGGCTGTAATAATCCTTAAAATTAGCAACAGTGTATAAGTGGAAAATGATGCATGTAAATATATAAATAAATTCTTACATGGTTTAAGATGGCGACTAGGCTAGCTTCCAACGGTAAGATAAACTTTGTTATGATGCACCATCTTAAGTTTCCTTCTTACGGGTCGAGAACCTACAACCATCTCCGTTTGCACTATGCAGTGTGGAGTCAGCGCAGTGTGCTATACAGTAGCATGTGAAACTCAGTACCGTGCGTCCGGTCCTCATCGCTACTGTCTTCCTCCGACTGCTGACTGCTGCCGTTGCCGCTGGCCGTCTTGGCTCGGCTCCTGGACAGCACACCGGACCCTGGGCGCTCCATGGTGCCCCCTGGTGACACACACACATGCGCCATCGCCGTTAGCAGCCTCCAGCGCTAACACATGCAAGCTAACCCTGCCACGGCCTGTAGTGCAAGCGACCTCTGCGTGACTCACATTTCATCATTTCCCAGTCAGGTGTGTTTGTGTGTGGGGGGGGTGGGATCTCACATATTACACGCATCATAAACATTAGCCCTTTCCCGATGTTTATGAAGCATTAAACCCCCCCATTAAAAATACAGAGAACCTCCTTATTGATGTTCTTTGGGTGTTCTAATACCAGAAGTATGGAAATGATTAAATCCCCCCAAAGGATTTTTTTATTCTTAAAAATTCAGATGAAAAGCCTTGTAAAACAGACACTGCAAGACAGGCAATTTTAAGTTACAGAGATAATAGGAAACCTGTCAAATGCCTTTTGCTAGTCCAAAATATTCTTTTGAAAACAATCAGAAAAAAAATTAAATTCCAATGGTCTTATAGACGCTTAAAACTTCGAGGAAAGTAACTCATTGGTAATATAATAAAGGTAATAAAGTGGCATTAAACTTTAACCTGCACATTTCACTTGAGCACTTCTCAGCAAATTAACCTCAAATTAACCTTTAAAAATGGGATTTCACTGTAAGTACAGACCCCCCCCCACCACCACCATAAAAACCTTAAATCGTTTGGCTACAGCCATCACTGACTACTGGCTAAGCAACTTTTTTTGCGCTAATTATGTCATTTTCAAAGGGCGAAAAGTGCGAGTTTGTTGTATTATTCATTATTTTCAAAGAGGCACAAGTCTCGTCATTGTATCTGTCGGTTAATGCTTAAGTACCCTTTGTTCGCGTATAAGTAATGGGTAGGCTGTGTGAAACTCAAGTTACATTGTGCTTTGTTATCGATTTTAACTTCTGCAAATGCAATATTAAAATATTAAAAGTGACCTCCCAATCAATCCCGAGGTACGATTTCGGATTTTGATCTCTGATCCACAGATTACTTCTCCATCAAACTTTATCTGACTATTTCCCATATGCAGAAGCGCCCCCCCCCCCCGCACGCAAAAGTACCGGCGTGTGATAAAAACGACAATTAAGGCTCCGAGTTGAACATGATCTCTCTGCGTAGATAGCCTTTATTAACGCCATACGTTATGGTGTCAATTAAGAGCTGCAGGATAAAAATTAGAAAACACTAAAACATTTGTTTTTCTAGTTTGTCATTGGTGCAGTTTAACCCGTGAAACAAAAGGATTATTCGTGTCATCTCTCAGATGAGTATTGCCAGCATGTAAATGATCCGGTATAAATCTGAACACTTGTCCAGCTTTGGCACGTAGTCACCGGAATGCTAAGCTATCCGGCTAAAGAAATGGAAAACAGTGCCCCGGTACTCATTCCTCGCCTTTCCCATATTCCCCGACCTCTCCGTTTGCCCCGCTTATTTTAAAATCTACCAGATCGGTCCTTTATTCCTATTGTTCCGCCGAGACAAATAGAAAGAAACTCATTTTAAAAGAGAAGCAACAATCCGACGTGTGTTATATGCTGCTTTGTCAGGGAATAAAATGGAAAATAAATCACCTTTTCCCCCTTTCCTGTCTTCTTTGTTCCTCGGATGGTAACTTGTTTTATAAGTTAGATGTCTTTATTTATTCTTTTGCTTGAAGTTGTCCTCCCGTTGCGAATGCGACGCCGGGTATTTAACAGATCGCGTCCCTTTGTTGTAAAACGGACCCTGGATCGATACGCTCAGCGCTACCGGACAGTCGGCGCATCGCGCAGCGGCTGATAAAACGGCAACATTTAAACGCGCAAATTATCCCCAGCAACCCCCCCTGAGCAAAGACTCCATAATAACGGCACAATAAAGTCGGCGGCGTAAATTATGGGTGCCGGCAAGCCTCATCACACCCTGCTATCACAAGTACATATAGGGCTTCGCCGCTCAGTTGAAAGTAGTTCCCCCTATCGGTGCTCACCTCAAAAACGTGCTTTAACAGATCCTATACTATGGCGGTGCTATGGCCGGTTTCCGGTCCCCCACGTTGGATGGTTTCCCCCCTCTTGACACTATTAAAGTTATAATCTTAGTGGTAATTCCTCAATGCATGTCCTTCGGAGAAGACCTGTCGCTGTATAGGGCGCGATTTTACATTTAAATAAATTGTAGGGCAAAATATCTGAATTCGTATTTCTTCAATGCTTTGTGGAGGAAGTGCCAGATCGTGGATGTTTTCACGCCGAGCAACCTGTTTGTGCACACTCCCTACAATTTACTACCAAGACTCTTCCTATTTCTCTCCGTCTCTGAGTCATCCACTCCTTCCTCTCTTTATTTCCTCCTGATATTGCTCCTCTGTTTCCTCTCAGTTGGTCGTGTTTTTTTCCCCTCTGCACCCAAGCCCTCCATCTGTCTCTCGTAACTTTGTTTATGTTGGGGATGACCTCTAATTGTAGCTGGGCTCATATCGGTGGGCACACAAAACTTTCTGAATTGCGGTGGTGGGGTTGTGACTTACTCCGTTCTGAAATTTCAGTGTAAGGGGGGGAGCAATCCAAAAAACAAAAACACTAGGGCAGGCTCTGTCTTGAAAAAATTGCAGAGGAAATGAACCACGTTACATAAATACCGTATGCTTGTATTTTGACTTTGTGTCTCAGTGCGTATAGAAAGTATAACCCTATTCGACTTGTCCTCTTCCATAGATGGAAATTAAATATATGAACGTGTCAACTTACAGATAACTACTATAAAAATTCAGTCGAGGCCTTAGTTTGGAAAATCCTTATTTCCTTGCGGAGAATTACCCACCCCCCAGCCCTGGTCCTGTCAGATTCCGTCGCCCCCCTCTCTTAAGACATATGACCTGCGCACAAAGGGCGTAGGAGGGAGCCGCTGGGGGGCATCTGCCCCCTAGACAGAATTGGGTGTGTGTTTCGGGGAGGGGGGGGGGTTGTCTGGAGGATGAAGTGGGGGATGGGGAGATGGGTGTATATCCGAGTACAAACGCTAACTAACATCCATAACACATGAGTAGCAAAGTATTTTTCGTGAGAAACTGTACAGGACATACAGTACAACAGCGACCTAATGCTGGTGGAATTAACGTGGCTTTAAACGTAATAGTAACAAAAGCTGAACTATATCGCTACCCGTTTAATAAACATTTTAGACTTTTCCTTACTTTATGTATTTTATTGCACACCGTTCATCCAACCGTTCATCGTGCTAAGGACCGTGGCGTACAACATTTGTTTTGTCTGTATATGTAATGCATGTTAAAGATTGACGTTAACTGCTTGTTCTATAATACGTATGACTTTGCTATATTGTACCATACATATATCTTTCTGTTATCGTGTAGTTACGGTGTAATATTAACATTCTAATTTCTGTGAACTGTATAGGGAAAATCATTGTGTTGAGCAGAACGTAATCGCTTCTCCACTTGCATTATTACTTTATGGGGCCATCTGCTGCATATGTGCAGTATTACACGCAGATGAGGATAGCAACTACAATCCAACCATCTTTCGACCACTTATTCTTGACAGGGTCGCGGGGGGTGTTGCCAGAGACTTTCCCATGCGGTACAGGGCACAAGACACGCAGACAAAAAAAAATCAGACATCACGTACAATTTATAGACGCAGTTCACGAAGCCGCACCTCTTCGGATTGCGAGAGGAAACAAGCTTGAAACATGGGGGGGGGGATTCAGGTTATACAAAGAGCGGAATCGAACCAATCAATCAATATCCTCACCATGATTTCGCTCATAAAGGCAAAGGACGACACAGACAGGCAATTATGCCAGTTCATGCAAAATAATTTAAAATGCGTGTGAGAAGGAAACCAGACACCATTTGAGGTTTACCTCCACATACATTACACCTACAACAAAATATAACCATTTCGCAATAAACGCAACTAAAGTGGTACTATGAAAATGTAAGATTTCCAGTAGTTTTGCTTTTTAGCTTCGTTTTCGGGAAATGACCCAGTGCTGATTGTGGCGACAGAAGGAAAAAGTTTACAAACGTTAAATATTGTGCAAAGCGTAGCCATGAACATGCATTATGGAAAATGCACCTATTTGTATACAACAACACTAAGTATCCGATTTAAATGAGTTGTCATTTGTTTTTTCGTTTGATCGTTTGTCGTTATTTTTGTTTCGAATCACGTGTATGTGTTTTTACTGTTACATAGTAATACCTTTCTCACGTATGTTTTGGGATTTGTATGTATCATTCTTTTGTATTAAATCGTTGAAAATCCAATTTCTTCGCATTCAAACCACAGCGTGGGGAGGCATATATGGCTTGACCCCTAAAGCTCATGACGTAATTTCCCCAAGACTGTAGAGGGAAAGAGGAAACGGCATTTCTCTCGTGTTAATTTTGCAGAGAGCCAGAAAGAAAAAAAAGAAAGGAGCAACAAAGAAAGAGAGAAAAATAGATCAGAGGCGATTTAGGTCCTCACTGCCGTCGCCAGATCGGAGGACCAAAAAAAAAAAAACGGGACTATTGATATCGATCTTTTAGCGATCTCACCGGCTGGCTAACTTCTACATTTATTTCTCGTTAGTCGGCTAGCTGGGTGTTTTATTAGTGGACGTTTCTTATAAAAGTCCCACACAGAGAACAGTTATTTGGTAGAAGCGCTGTATCTAGTTGCACGGAGAAGGTCGCTTTAATACAACAATATGGGGGTGAGTTTGTGCGTGTGTGTGCAGGAGTGAGTGACGGAGGAGTGAAATGCGTGCAGCGGTGTGAACAAAGAGCGTGCGATCAAGAAATCGCGACTCGCATCTGCCTGTGAATGGACGTGTGCCGATACTAAAATTTGCACGGATTTTAAAACTAACATCGCGGCCGCCGTTTCTGTTTTCCTGTCGGCGTTCATTCGGCCGATTTGCATTTCCCCCCCTTTAAGATCCAGACCGATTGTGTGTCTTTTCCCTCCGTGGATGTTTTGTTTGTGTGCTTTTGCACTTACGTGCAGTGTGCGCTCATTACGGGGGAATCCATTTTTATTCTGTTAGGCCACAGCTACGGCACGCGGAAGGATTAGCATCGCGTGCTCGGAGGCCGAAACAAAAATGGGATTTTTGAAAATTCCCAAATGCTGTCTTAGACAGGATGCAATATTACTCAGTAGAATGCACGCATATTGCTGTATACTTGCATAAATGCTTTTGTTACGAATACTTTGGTGTAGTTCGAGTACTGCCTCAACATCGTCTGATTTTGTGGCTCTGAAAGGGGAGAATACTGGAAATTTGTGCACATTTTTAAATGGTGTGAGATTTTTCTCTGAAGTTTCCATCTTCGTAGTAGTTTGAAATGGGGGGGCGGGGTGGTTCTGCGTACCCCTGCATTGCTTCAGTCCTGCAAATCACACCGCAAAACTATGCCGCTGAAATAACCCAGTTTAATATACTGCATGATGTAAATCATTTCCCGTTTCTTTCTACATAAGTTAATCTGCTATCTCCAAAGTCTAACATGATTACCGGAGTAGCAGTTTGATTTTCCTCTTGATATAATCATGTTATCAAGATAATTAATCAGCCTAATCGAATAGCAGTATATCATGTTGTCCTGGATACATGGGCCTGAGTATTTTAATCTTAAGTTTAAAAATGCGAAATTGATTTGATTTTCTTTGATATCCAGGATTTCCTGTGTATCTTCTGTTTTATGGTGTCTAAATGTCCATCGAAAGTCGGAAATTAACAAGTACTTTTAATTGCTTTGATTGCCTCTAATTGCTCATGATAAATTGTGGATTGCATATTTGGCGATGCAGGGCATCCAAAGTTTATATAAAAAAACGTGTCTGATGTAATAAATGTGGTCACGTAACACCCCTGTCCTGCCCTCTCCCACCTCCAGAGGAAATCGAATCGAGCAAAAGAGAAGAAGCAGAGGCGCCTGGAGGAGCGTGCTGCGATGGACGCCGTGTGCGCCAAGGTAGAGGCCGCCAACAAGGTGAGTGGCGAGTTGTGGGCTCCTTGGAATCTCCTGTTGGGGGGTTAGGGTGCTGTGTCTGCATCAGGAAGGTTGCTGGTTCAAATCCCAGACTGTGATTTAACCCTTGACTGCTTCAGGGATTGCCTGACCTTTCTTTCTCGAAAATGTACGAGGCTTTGAATAAAAGCGCATGCAAAATAAATGTTTTTCTTCTATCCATCCATCCTGGTCAGGGTGATGGAGTTCCAAAGATTCCAAAACCTTCTCCTTGCATTTGTATGATACCTCACAGAGCATCAATGCACAGCTATTTCCAGCTGCCGTGACGCGCAGATCTGTATGACACGGAGACGGTGGGAGGGAGTAGGGATTTTGGAGTTTGGGTTTAATGAGGAACAGACACAGTTGGTCGTTTCATATTCAGCAGGAAAAATAAGAAGCAGACCAGGCCTGTGGATGTAGCGAACAGGTTTTAGCATTTCTGTGTGGCCAGAGAGACAAGCAGGAGGCTGTTTTATGTCACTGGAAATGATCTATAGGTAAAGGAAGGGGCCGATCACATGATGCTTATCACATGACTTCACCCCTTTGCAGGATGTCCAGACCCATCCCCCCTATTACAAATAAACACAGTGGTTTGAAGGAGGGAAAAAAGCACTACTTCACCAGTGTTATATAGTGTGGCTGTTGGCTAATATGGGAAGTTCACTCACGATTCAAGAACTTTGTCATTGTGCAAGCAAATCATACATATGTACAAAGAATTGTACATAAGTAAGACAGGAATAGAAAAAAAATAAAATATATCAGCACAGTAAAGGTACAAATTTTCAGTGGTAAGTACAATTTACAGGCTAGCTATATATACAGTATATATATGTGTGTGTGTGTGTGTGTATATATATATGTAATTAGTGCTGTTAAACGATTTAAATTTTTAATCAGATTAATCACAGGTTTTCTGTAGATTATTTTTGATTAATCACGATTAAATATCATTCATTTTTAATCTATATTAATCACATTTCATTTTGCATGAGCAAACAGACTCAAGAAGAAAGGGAATAGATATGCACTTAACATGTTTATTGAACGTTCATATAAATCCGACTAATCATGAAATCCAATTCTAGGCCGGTTAATAGCCATTGTTAGCAATATCAGTTGATAACACATTACGTATGGTGCTTTACGTATGAAAATTTAATGAGCCACAAATGAGAAGTAGTGCTTAAACAGTGTAAAACTACAACTTTCCCTTCTGTTGATAAAGGGCACATCCATCTTGGATTCTGAACTCGGTATCCCCTGTGCTGCTCCAAGATATTTCTCGGATCTCCAAGAAACGGGAGCGCGCATGTCGTCACTTATGACTTCAAAACTCGGAATCCGACTCGGAATACGAGTTCCAAGGGCAAATGGAACGACCAAAACTGCCCGAAATGCGTTGACAGAGACATTTCAGGGATTTTGAGTCATTCTGCGCTGCAGATGGGTTAATTGCGTTAATATTTGTGTGTGTATAAATTTTATTCATATATATATAAATAAATATAAATAATGTGTGTGTATATGTGTATATATATCTGTGTGTGTAGTTAGTCGTATATTATATATGACTAAACATTAGGGTGCAAAAAACAGCAGCAGTACAGTAATGGCACAGTAGACAGTTGTGGAATAAAAGTGAATTAGTAGCGTTGAATAACACGTATGGCTCATATGAAATATTATACATAATTGGTGCTTAAAAAAGATCTATGAGGGTGCTTTTCCACCGCACCGAGTATGGTACTTTGCAAAGGCAGTGATTTTAAACAAATACTAGATGATCTATAAAAGCAATAATTAAAATTGCAAAGCTTGCTAAGGTTTTATATGACAGAGTAACAGTAAAAATGTTTTAGCGAAACTTTAACCCCCTCTCCGTACAGAATTGAAGGTAAGAAAAAGCCTTATTTTAATATAGCTGACTAGCAATGTAAGAATTCGATGTGCATAGCATGCGATGTTGGTATTAATATTGTACATCATCCAGCCCTATAATATACTACAGCCATTTTTGGATTTCAGTACAAAATACCCCGCCTCGTGTTGTGATGTCTTTCGGTGCCGGTACCAGTTTATAGTAGCAGCACATCAGTCTGTCAGACTGAGATTTTGGAGTTCAATTGTAGATAGAATATATAGGTATTAGTCTTCACTCTGTCTCCCCTTATCTTTAACTGTCAATAATTTTTGTTTTGCACATGTAGCAGATGCTTTTGTTCAATGTTAAACAAAGTTAAACAAAAAGCGCAATACAAACATACGGCTGTGGAGGAGTCAACTAGGCATAAGCGCAGCTAGGCTGAGCTTCCAGTGAATGTCCAGGTACGAGTGTAAGCAGCACCGGGGCAGGAGCTACACAGCGTTATCCAACGAAAGCTAATAAGACTATTCAAGGACCAGAAGTGCAACATAAGAACATTCAGGGAACATTAGAGGCATCTCTCTAGTAGAGAATAAGTCTTTAACACTGTAAATGTTTTGTCTTATTGTATCCTGTACATGGCTGAGGTGACCGTAAAGTTTTACTGGATTATTCTTGACTCGAAAAGGCAGAATCGATGAACCGGTTTTGTCTTTGCAGCTCGAAGATCCTCTGACTGCTTTTCCTGTATTCAAGAAGTATGACAGAAACGGGTGAGCACCCCCGAGTGTCGGTTGTCTCTCGGTATGTAGAACTGTGAAACGATGGCCTCGCGTATAAAAATGTTCAATGTTACTTATTGCATTGTTCTCTCAGACTGAATTTACAGATTGAATGCAAGCGTGTCTCTGCCTTGGCCCCCAGCGCTGTGGAATGGGCCTATCAGCTCACCAGAGCCAACATGCAAAGCCTGTAAGAGCTATGTGATTGTGGGCTGGTTGGGATTGGGACCTGTTGGGTCTTTTGTTTCTGACCTCTGCCCTTCCCTTTTGCTATCCAGCTATGAGCAGAGCGAGTGGGGATGGAAGGAGCGGGAGAAGAAGGAGGAGATGAAGGACGAGAGGGCGTGGTACCTTCTGGCACATGACGCCGACTCCAACCCCGTGGCGTTCTCCCATTTCCGGTTCGACGTGGAGTGCGGCGAGGAAGTTCTGTACTGGTGAGGCCATGGGGTGGCGCAAGTGTCACGGGGCTCGGTTTCTGTTGGACAGGTGGCCAGTTTGGCCTGGACCAGGGTCATCGCTGGTGGAGGGGGGGGGGGGGTTTCCGGGAATGGAAGGGGCCCAGTATCTACTGATCAACCCCCCCCCCGCACCCCCTGGGTTGGCGGTCCGAGTCCCAGTCAGATTCTGGACAGAGGGCTTCTAAGATGACATTCCTTGGTACGCCATTGGCCAAGACTGTCATATTTTTGATCGACGGTAAATGGGAATTATATGCAAAATGGAAATAATATGGTAAATGGGAAGTGCAAGTCTCCGGCAAGATGGTTCTAGAAAAGCTGATTATAAAGATTTAAAAAAATTTATAATCAGTGGTTAATTTTCTGCATTCCTTTTCTTGGCAATATTCACTGAAAACTCCTACACCACTGGTGGCCAGGACTGGCCTTGGAATGTATTATAGTATTTTATACAGGTTAAACATTTGTCCGGACGCCAGCTTTTCAGTGCTGTACAGATGTTTACTTCCACCAACAATTTGGCAAGCAGACTAACAGTATGCTTAAAATAAATTTGGCGTATCCTTATGTACATTAAATTTTGATAGCAGAGCACACCACAAGCTATTGTTTTAGCAAATTATGGAAGCGATAAGTACTGACAGCTCAGCAGTCATAGTATGTTTTAAAAGAGGAGATATTGTGGATAAACATGTTAAAAGGACGCCGGTGGTGTGGCAGTACCTTTTGCAGTTTAAAGTCACACGTTTATTAAATATAAAGATATGACAAATTTGGATGTCAATACTCCTCTCCTTAAAATTTTAGGCACGCTACTAATCTGCTTACCAAATTGTGGGCATAAATGTCCGTACAGTACCGAAATGCCGGCGTATGGGTAAATGTTTCACCCGTGGTGTAAAGCCCTGGTGATTGTTGTGTGCGTGACATATAATTGCAATGCGATATCATGCAGCCTTACTTAGCAATATGTCTGTGTTCCAGTTACGAAGTGCAACTAGAGAGCCGCGTCAGAAGAAAAGGACTAGGCAAGTTCCTGATCCAGATCCTACAGCTAATTGCCAACAGGTATCAGCCCCTTGGTAAACCGGAGTTACACCTCATCTCTTTCCAGTACAGCTCTGTTCTAGGTGATATAGTCAGCTCAGTTTACTCGTAAAGTAATGCTTTTGACCAGCCGCTGACTGAGTAGACCTCCGTGGCAATGCCGATTGGGTTTTGCTCCTGCCTTTAATGACAGTGGTTTGACTTAATTCTATTTCGGGCAACATTTGAGCTGGAGCACTGAAGATAAGAGCATGGAGGTTGCTGTGGACGTCATAGATAAACTCTACCCCTGCTTTTTTGCCCTTTAGCACACAGATGAGGAAGGTGATGTTGACAGTCTTCAAACACAATCATGGTGCATATCAGTTCTTCAGGGAAGCCTTACAGTAAGTTCTTGTACAGGGTCTCTGTCCTTGATGTCAAGTTTCTTCCCTACTGTGTTTCCAAACTCTACATACATTGCTCTCTCTTTCCTGTGTAGTTTACATGACAAAAGTTAAAAACCATTGGGACCAGCTTGTTGTCCTATATGTAAAACTTTTACCGTTTAACACATTTTATTGTACGGTCCTCCTCCTAACTCCATTAGTTACCGTTTTACTGACTCTTTCAAAGAGTTTTTTAGTAAAGTCAAGCCTGAGGCCTTTTCTAGATTTTTATTTAAAACTAATCTTAAGCATCTTTATTTAGAATGTTTTAATTGTTTGTTTTATAGTTATTTATATAGCTTTTACTTTTTTGGTTGCCATGAATATAGCCCTAGTTGCTGGCATGGTATGAAGCACCAACATAACTAACTATGCAACTTCTATGATGCATAGTGATGTCATAATTAGAATATATGTGCAGGTTCTGTGGTGCATAGTGATGTCATAATTAGAATATATGTGCAGGTTCTGTGGTGCATAGTGATGTCATAATTAGAATATGTATGCTATCTTTGCACTTCAGGTTTGAGATTGATGAGACCTCGCCCAGCATGTCCGGTTGCTGCGGAGATGACTGTTCCTATGAGATTCTGAGCCGACGGACGAAATACGGGGAGGTTGGGGGTCACAGCCACAGTGGGGGCCATTGCGGGGGGTGCTGCCACTGAAGTAATACGGGTTCGGGGGGTGGGGGGGGAGTTCCTGTATCTTTAAGGATTTAAAAACTGCTCCCTACCCTACTTGGAACCAGGAACCCATTTAAAGAAATCTCCCAACATTTATATAAAATAGGTCTGCACACAATCCCTGATAGTGTAGTATTTAAAGACACAAGACACCATAAAGCAGCTGTGTCACTATTCCCAAAGAAAAGCTCTGTTGGAATTCAGGGGCATGTCAGAGTCTAGCGATATAATATATTCAAAATAAACAAATTGTACAGAAATACAGTTGCCCCAATTTTTTCCACATGGGACAACGTTCTTGTACATAAGACTGTCCTTGAAAAAAATTTTTTAAATTGCATTTTGCGAACACACAGGGCCACTGTCGTTTTATTGCTTATGACAAATTTAAAACTGGAAGTGCATTAAACTTCAGGGCTGAAATTTGCTGTTGCTGCATTTTACAGTCCATTCGGATTATGAAGCACTTGAGAGTAAATGTGATTGAAAGGGTAACTATGGTTACGTAACTTTAGAATCTCCGATGTTCCTGATGTTCTGTGTTATTTTGCCAGTTTTACTACTATAAATATTTATCTCTCAGGTTACGAAAATGGACTGTGTCAGTCTCTCAGTGTTTTTCCCAGTGGGGGGGGGGTGTCAAATGTGGATTTGGGGGGGCTGGTTAGATGTTTTGTGGATTTCAAACTGATACTTGGAAAAGTGGGGGTTTGGCTGTATCTTACTTTATGGAGATTAAAAGCTGTCGTCTTTCTCCTTTTGATTTTTTTTTTGGTTATTATATGATGATGTTGCTATCCCATGGTCATCTTCGATCCCCCACCATGTTATATACCTCTGTTGGGTATTCATTTTTTTTTGGGGGGGGGGGGGGGTAAATGATACAAATTTAAATATTTAAAG
>JAODKC010000065.1:696883-713523 GCA_026777985.1 Mormyrops attenuatus | reverse complement strand
TTTTGCTACTAGTTAGAATGCGACTGCTGTATTGTAATGAATTGTCCGTCAGACATTGATCATGTAGCGTCCCCTTTCGTGTCCTCTTCAGCCTATAATGCGAATATCTTATACATACTCATTGTATCTCGAGTGCAAATTAGGGGGGTGGGGCTAGTCAAAATGGATGAATCAAATTGCATTACATGGGTCAGATAATTCTCATCTGCACATTTTCAGAGCCAGTAGATGACGCGGCCGAAACACCTTCATCACAAGCCTTGGTGCCAAAATTGGAAGAGACTGAGGCAAGTAGTGAAGCAGGAGACTGAAGTGCTGTAGGAAGTGTATCGCATTTTGATTGCATAGATTTTTTTTCGCCCTAAACCATCCATGGCAGATATTGGGATTCTGATGGATCGTCACGATTGGAACAATTGTTTCAGAAAATTTTGAAAACTTTGGAACTTTTGAAACGTCGCTTTATATGGTGACATCTAGTGGTCACATAGTAGCATTTACCAAATACAGTCGAACCCACTTATCTCGACCTCGGTTAACTCGCCAACCCTATTAAGTCGGCGTTTTTGAAGTGGAACCGCCAAATTCCCTCTTTGTCTTAGCTTTTTGTCATTGGTTATGTCGATTCTTTTATGTCGCTGAACCCTAATATCTCGAGCACAAAAGAGGGCCAAAATCGCGGCAACGCTTTTGTGTAAAAAAAAAAAAAACACCAAAAACCCGTGCATGTACATTCTCATTTATTAACGCACATCATGTACATAAAGAAATTTCAAGCATATGTTACTATATTGCCGCCATATTGGTTTTCGGTTATCTCGATCATCTGTTATCTCGATGCTTTTTGGTAAACCCCTAGGCCGGCGACATAACCGGGTTCAACTGTAGTACATTTTAATTTCCGCCTCATACCCCCTAATTGGTACTTTTGAGGTCGAACTCAGGTTATCATTACTGAGAAACATTCACAGACCTGTACTGAACAGCTGTGATTGCAGCCTTGCAGCTGACTGAGAAACTTGAAATTTAAAATTTACTAATAACTTTGGCTGTCTTCCTTAGGTCTGTTCCAATGGTTCTCATTCCTTTTGTTTCTTGTTAACAGCAAGCTATGTCGACAGACTCCCCGCCTTCCCCAGGTATGAGTGTGCACTTGTTTTACATTGTCCTTTTACGTTTAATTCGACGGAAGTCTGCATAATGTCTATGCAACATATGGGATGTTCAGAGAGATGCAAGCTGTTCACCGGCAGTCCCACGTCCCATTGAAAACGACTGTTGGTTTCAGCAGCTCTTACCTGCATGCAGCTAGACCATTAAAATACATACAGAATATTTTGCTACTAACTAGAATGCAATTGTTGTATTGTAATGAATTGTCTGTCAGACATTGATCATGTAGCGTCCCCTTTCGTGTCCTCTGCAGCCTGTAATGCGAATATCTTGTACATACTCATTGTATCTCGAGTACAAGTTAGGCGGGGGGGGCTAGTCAAAATGGATAAATCACAATGCATTACATGGGTCAGATCATTCTCATCTGCACATTTTCAGAGCCAGTACATGGCATGGCAGAAACACCTTCATCACAAGCCTTGGAACCAGTATTGTATGAGATTGAGGCAAGTAGTGAAGCAGAATTTTGAAGTGCTGTAGGAAGTATATTGCATTTTTATTGCAATGAATTTTTTGTCTCCCTAAATTACTTTTCAAACGTCGCTCATGGTCGCCTGATAAGTTTTAATATTAATAATGTTTTTAATGTACCAATATACACAATCAATTGGTGCTGTTCAACAGCTTTGAAAACACAACATATGCCGGTTTATGCAGGTGGAATTATCCTCAGAATCTGAAGAAGAAAGGGCTTCGAATGTGCGGAAACTGGGCACTGCAAAAAAAAAAGGCTCCAAAAAGAAGGTGAATGGTCTGATTTTTACTTTTAGCATCGCAGATGTACAGTCCTTTTCTATTCTGGGGCAGCCTGCTTTTCAGAAGCTGATTGAAGGAATAAGTGGTGAGGAAGAGTTATGTACTTTCGTGTCGATATTTTATTAATGTTTATGCTGAAAAATGTAATTTAAATGTACTCTAAAAGAATTCTGCATATAGCACTTTCTATGTATTGTAACGGAAAGAATTACTGAATAAATTTATGGGAATGCATTCAATATTCAGCCATCACTACCCTGATAATGATCATGATTATCAGTATTGCGTGGTATTGTGGATTACGACAATGTACAACAGGAACATATAAAAACTGTAGCATGATGGTATAGTCACCAGGCTCTACAAAGTCTACATAGTTCACATTGGGTTCCCACATTTTATAGAACTGGCCTCTTTTTGAATGTCTGTTTTTGAATATAGCTGTATGATACTCTAATGACACTAAATCAAACTTCACTCTCTGCCAGCCTTTAACAGTTGGTACTTTTTCGTTAATACACTGCAATTAAATGCTCTTCCTTGCAGCTTAAGTAAGAATGCAGTATAATCTCTTGTTTTGTCATGCAACATATCTGCTTGTGCGGCCCAGGATGAGGGATACGGGGTCCGTCTCTAGTTCATAGCATAATATTTTTCCTGTTTCAGTCAGCACATTAGACCATCTTTGCAGCTTACGGCCTGATGAAGTTAGCTAGCATTTTAGCTCCCCTGCTTCCTTTGGTGGTTTATGCTGCTCATCAGCTTTTAAAACACAATATATGCGGGTTTATGCAGGTAGAATTACATTTTTTGCGTAATTTTCTTCCATGGTGAAAACTGTGAAAAAATATTGGTTATTTTGGTATGCCTACCTGGACGTTTTTTTGTGAATTTCACAAAGAGCTAAAAAGATTTAATCCCTGTTCTTTTTCATCCCACCAGAAAAAGCATGTTGAAGTGTGTAAAACAAGGCAAAAAAAAAGAGTTCTCTCAGATGATCAAAGCACAGACAACTCAGAATCTGAAGAAGAAAGGCTGTCAAAACGACACAAACTGGGCACTGAAAAAAGACAAGACCCCCCAAAAAAGGTGAATGGTCTGATTTTTACTTTTAGCATCTCGGATATACAGTCCTTTTCTATTCTGGGGCAGCCTGCTTTTCAGAACCTGATTAGAGGAATAAGTGGCGGGGAACAGTTATGTCCTTTCATGTTAATATTTAATTTATGTTTATGCTGATATGCAAAAAGTAATTCTCAAATTCACCTCCCAGAAATATGGCAAGAAGGAACCAAACAAATAACGATACTGCACGGCTGTTTTACACGTGCATTTTCAAAAATGTAATTTAAATGTATTCTTAAAGTATTCGGAATACAGTGCTTTCTAAAACATAAAATAGCTAGCTAGCATTTAGCTCCCCTGCTTCCTTTGGTGGTTTATGCTGCTCATCGGCTTTTAAAACGCAACGTATGCGGGTTTATGCAGGTAGAATTACATTCTTTTCTCGTTATTTTCTACCATGAATTTTTTGCATGGTGAAATCTGTCAAATAATATCCATTTTTTTGGTATGCCTACCTGGACGTTTTTTTGTGAATTTCACAAAGAGCTAAAAAGATTTAATCCCTGTTCTTTTTCATCCCACCAGAAAAAGCATGCTGGAGAGTGTAAAACAAGGCGACAAAAAAGAGTTCTCTCAGATGATCAAAGCGCAGACAGCTCAGAATCTGAAGAAGAAAGGCCGTCAAAACGACACAAACTGGGCACTGAAAAAAAACACGGCTCCCATAAAAAGGTTAATGGTCTGATTTTTACTTTTAGCATCGCGGATGTACAGTCCTTTTCTATTCTGGGGCAGCCTGCTTTTCAGAAGCTGATTGAAGGAATAAGTGGTGAGGAAGAGTTATGTACTTTCGTGTCGATATTTTATTAATGTTTATGCTGAAAAATGTAATTTAAATGTACTCTAAAAGAATTCTGCATATAGCACTTTCTATGTATTGTAACGGAAAGAATTACCGAATACATTTATGGGAATGTATTCAATATTCAGCCATCACTACCCTGATAATGATCATGGTCATCAGTATTGCGTGGTATTGTGGATTACGACAATGTGCAACAAGAACATTTAAGAAGAACTGCAGCATGATGGTAGAGACACCAGGCTCTACATAGTTAACATTGGGTTCCCACATTTCATTTCAGGATTGGTCTGTTTTTGAATGTAATATAGCTGTATGATACTCTAATGACACTAAATCAAACTTCACTCTCTGCCAGCCTTTAACAGTTGGTACTTTTTCGTTAATCCATTGCAATAAAATGCTCTTCCTTGAAGCTTAAGTAAGAATGCAGTATAATCTCTTGTTTTGTCATGCAACATATCTGCTTGTGTGGCCCAGGATGAGGGACATGGGGTCCGTCTCCAGTTCATAACAAAATATTTTTCCTGTTTCAGTCAGCACATTAGACCATCTTTGCAGCTTACGGCATGACCAAGGATAGCGAGAGTTACCAGTCTTTGTCTTGCCTTTAAGACATGGGTGAAAGAGTGGTGTTTAAATGATGTATATGGTTGGGGGATACATGCTCTCTGTGTATTATCTTGAACTGTATTGCTGTAGCATGATTGCAGACGTCTGTGTGACCGAGTTCCCTCTCCCATGTCCTCCTAAGCCCTTTTAAAGCACCAGGGGTCAAGTACATGTAGCTTCGCTATGTTTAGTTTTATTGACTAATCTTATTTTAGTATTTTAATTAACTGAATGGGAGTGTGTGTAAAGCTGTTCTCTTTGGACCATGGGAATTCTTTGGCATTTATTTATCTGTTCACATCCTAATGATTTTGCTTGTATATTATTTTCCTCATTTTTTTGATCTTGACCATTGCCATTTTCGAAATGTGGTGATTTTAGCTTCAAAATGTTAGTTTTTTTTTTATGTTCTGGAGTGTTAGCTAGAGAACTTGAACCCCAAGAAAGCATACCATATTAGGCCCCCAACCCACACCAATCCAATAGTGTCAAATTTTTTTGGGGCCCGGGGCCCTTGGAATCATCCTGGTGTTTCATATTCCTTTTATTTCTCTTGTTTCCAGGTAGACCAGCTTTCTTCCCAAGGTATGAGTGTGTGCACATTTATACCGTGTTTTTTGCATGTAAATTTTTCAAAAGTCTGCCTAACCTCCGGTGTAGGACGATATATCATTTCGGCATGGTCATCACAATGTGCGCATGTGCAATTGTCATATCACAGGACATGCGGTGTCAAGTAAGACAAATGTAGCATGACTCGTTTGATTTCAACTATTTAGCTGCTTCATGCAAAAGGAAAACTCATGGTTCTGTAGGAGAAGTCGGTCTCAGTTTATTCTGTTTTAAGGGTTCTTGTAGAGCTGTACAAGGTTAATTATCTAGGTTGCAACCATCAATAATTTAAGCTGAAACATTTTTTAGTCATTGGAAACACCCAACATGCTTTGTAATCTTAATGGTTGTTCCTTTTCAAGATTATGTATTATGTTACAAAATTAGGCTAAAGTTTACTGCCGTCGCACGAGGGTTTACACAAGTGTTGCATGTGCTGTCTGAGCCATAGTCATTTCTGTCCCTGCTGTCAGACTCGCTCGCAATGCGCTGCATTTGTGAGAAATTTTAACAAAAGTGACTATGGCTCAGGAGCAGGAGAAAAAGCAAACATGAACTGGTGACCAAAAGACATTAATCTTTTGCATTCCATAGTCATGATACTGAGCTAAAGCAAATTTGTCAGCACAATTATGGGCAACACTACCAAACTAGTTGACACTCATTTAAATCGTAATATATATCATAAAAAGTTTTAGATATGACGCTGTGATTTTTTTCCCCCCAAATGTCGTGTTGCCCTGCTCTGGTGTCTTGTGTAGGTCAAATTTGACTCACAAAAAATGTTTAATATATGAAGAAGAGAAATCATTGTTTCACCCTGAAACTTGGTGTCTATTGGCTCTTTTTCCTTGAATATCATGAAAATGGACCCATTTTATGTAATAGTTATCCTACACCCCTCTGCACATTTGAATTCCCTATAAAGTGCCTGGGTCAATTTGACCCAATGGTAGTAAATGGTGGGAAAGTCAAAACAGACTGATCACGTTCATCAAATTCACAGAGACACAGAGACGCACAAGCACAGAAACCAGATAGTTTTGATGCATTGTTATATTTTCACTAGACATTGCTCAAACAGCATTTGCTTTCCTGTCCTCCCCTCTTCTACATTTTCACAATATCTTGCATGCAAATTGGGAGGGGGGGGGGGCTAGTCAAAATGGATAAATGGCAATGCATCGCATGGGTCACATCATTCTCGTCTGCACATTTTCAGAACCAGAATTGCAGGAGGAGTCTAGGAGTGAAGAGGACCACGAGGATGCGTTCGAATGGGAGTATCAAGAGGACATTGAATGTGAGATTGATGCAGAAGATGAACTTAGTCTGAAGTACAGAACTAGAAACTCTGCCATACAAAAAGCCCCAGAGCAACCCAAGCAGAGACCAAACAAACTATCCATGCCCACTAATGATATTAAATGGTCATCATCTCCAGATGTTGCACAACCTTACTGTCCTGTTACATTACGGAAGGTACCTGGGCCCACAAAATTGGCAGTGAAACAGGTCAGTGACATAAGGTCAGCATTCGAACTATTTATTTCCAAGTCAATTCAGAAAGACTTTCTGACAATGACCAACCTTGAGGGAAAACGCGTTTACAGTAAAACATGGAAAGACATGGATGACATAGATATGCATGCCTTCTATGGGGTCCTCATCCTCGGAAGTGTCTACAAATCAAAAACTGAGAAGATTACGAATCTGTGGGATCCCAAGACAGGAAGACCTCTTTTCAACGCAGCAATGTCAGAGTCGGACTTCCAAAAATGCATAAGTACCATCAGATTTGACAAGTGGCAAAAACAATGTGACAGACAACAACAGAAGGACAAGTTGGCAGAAATACAACCTTTGTGGGACAAGTGGGTTGAGCAGCTTCCACTTATGTATAATCCTGGATCCAATGTGACTGTGGATGAACGCCTTGTTGGATTTAGAGGTAAATGCCCATTCATGCATTATATGCCGTCCAAATCACAAACAAAACACTACGGCATAAAATTCTGGACTGTGTGTGATGCTACGTCCTCCTATGCATGGAACATGCAAATCTGCACCGAAAAGGCAAAGGTTGAAATCTCAGAGAGAGACCAGAGAATTCAGGTGATGCGCAGCATGACACAGGGCCTCAGTGGCCACAACATCACTTGTGGTGGTTTTTTCACATCATATGACCTGGGACAAGAACTCCTCAAACGTAACTTGACTATGGTTGGCCCAGTCTTATGCAACAAAACAGAGCTGCCACCTGAGTTTTCCACACTGAAGGATAGGAAAGCGAAGTCCTCAGAGTTTGTATTTACAGCCAATACTACTCTGTTGTCATACGTGCCTCGAAAGGGCAAAGATGTGATTCTGATGAGTACGCTGCATCGGGAGGGACAGATCAGTGGCAGAGAAGACAAGAAACCACAGATGGTTCTGCATTATAATGCCACAAAAGGAGGGGTAGACAGTTTAGACAAGTTGCTGGCCTGTTATAGCTGCCAACGAAAGGCTCTCCGGTGGCCTCTTGTGGTCTTTTATAACATGATGGATATATCCGCATACAATGCTTTTGTGATCTGGCTGGCATTAAACCCAGACTGGGAAAAACGTAACTCCAATAAGAGTTGGAGATTGTTTCTAGAGGAGCTGGGAAAGCAACTTGTGTTCCCTCGCATCCAGAGAAGAGAGAGAATTTCAAAGGTTCCAGCAGCTGCTATGATAATAAGAAAGATTCAAATGGAGGCTGCTGTGATTCTCGATGCAGGATGCAACCCTCCACTGCGTACAGTAAGTGTGAGATGCTGATGTGAATAGAACTGTAGACATTTTAGGATGATTCAAAGACTAATAAAACTATCGTTGCAGGCTAAAGCTGGTGGTTTAATAAGGAGACGCTGCCAGGAGTGTCCCTCTTCAAAGGACGTGAAGACGAATTCCACGTGCACCACCTGCAAGAGATTTATCTGCATTGAACACAGAGTGATGCTGTGCTTTGGATGTGTGGAGTAAGCGAAATATGAACATAGGGGCCAAAACATTATGACCTCTCCCGTGTGAAGCGACTAACGTTGCCTGTCTTGTAGAAACAGCTGCATGTCAAAGTCTATGTATATTAAGGTTAGTTGATACTTCACTTTTTGGTCTGTGCTTTCAGACTGTGGATGGTAGTGTGCGCTGATTTTAGAATGACGGAATAATGTTGATTTAAAAAATACTGTATACTGCAGTATAATGTCTGGATAGTAAAAATTCAATATGCAGATACCCTCGCATCTCCAGCAACTCTTCTGCTTTTTATTGATTGAGCTCTGTTGCCACCTGCTGGAAATGCCTAGTCGATTATCTTGCAATGTGCAGATGACAGAGCATTGTGTTCTATTGTAACCTGCAATTTATGACACGTTGTAACTGCTCACTGGTTAAAGGCTCTTGTCTGCAACTTAGACAAAAGTTTCAGGGCATAATTGTTTTTGACCCAAAAAATGTGGTTCTGTATTTCTGTTGGGAATGATAAAATCAATTATCCATAATTGCTTCAGAATTATTATTTTGGTCAAAATAGTTTTTGTTGGTCTGTTTCTAATCGCTATTAATAACCATTTATTGTGTTGTAACTAATACTTTTTCTTTAAGTATACTGAAGATTTGTAAGAATACAGTTTTGTATATCTGTACTGCATTAAAATCACAAATATGATCTGGGTCACTTTAACCCAGCCCAACACTACCAAAGAGTACAATATCTCAGCACATGCCCAGTTTTAAGCTTTTACTTTTTCATTTTTGTAACCCGAGAGATGAGTAGTAGTAAAACCATAGTTATTCTTTGACACCAGCTGAGATACTAAAACAGCTCTGTTTTTCACTGTTATGTAGTGTGCTTGTTTCATTTTTCACTATTTGATGCTGCTATCCCATGATCATCCTCGATCCCCCAGCATATTATGTACCTCCTTTGGGTTTCCATTTTTTCGGGTCACTGATATTAAGTTGAATATTTCCTGCAGACTAATTAGCATTGAACGCGTGAGGTTTAAGATGATTAGCCTTGTTAATGTTTTACTTGTATGTTACAAATAAAAGGAAGCCTGTTTGTCTGAGATGTGTAGTTTTTCCTCAGTATTTAGTGCCTGGTAAATATATTCTGTTCTTAAATAGCCGTCAGGAACCGAAGCATTCTGTGTGCATATGTAGGATGGATGAATGTCACATTTATATACAAATTAAAAAGTTTGTGAACCTCTTGGAATGTTCTATATTTATGTCTAATTCCCATATAAAACATGGTCATATCTTCATGTATCAGTTTCGTATTTCTGTAAGGCTTTAAAATCACAAATATGATCTGGATCACTTTAACCCAGGCCAGCACTACCAAAGAGTACAACATCTCAGCACATGCCCAGTTTAAAGCTTTTACTTTTTCATTTTTGTAACCTGAGAGATGAATAGTAGTAAAACCATAGTTATTCTTTGACACCAGCTGAGATACTAAAACAGCTCTGTTTTTCACTGTTATGTAGTGTGCTTGTTTCATTTTTCACTATTTGATGCTGCTATCCCATGATCATCCTCGATCCCCCAGCATATTATGTACCTCCTTTGGGTTTCCATTTTTTTGGGTCACTGATATTAAGTTAAATATTTCCTGCAGACTAATTAGCATTAAATGTGTGAGGTTAAAGAGAATTCATGCAGTCCTGTGCTTTTTAGTTTTGTGTAAAAAGGGAAACTGTAACACTTCTGCCTTGTTAATGTTTTATTTGTATATTACAAATAAAAGGAAGCCTGTTTGGCTGAGTTTTGTAGTTGGAAAACTATTTGTGACTGGTAAATATATCCAGGAGGCCAGATTTGAAAGGGCCACAGTGGGAAATTTTAGCCAGGACATCAGGGTTTCACCCCTGTGTAAAAATGGACATGGTAACACTTCTGCCTTGTGAATGTTTTATTTGGATGTTACAATAAACAGGCTTCCTTTTATTTGTATGTAGTGCTTGGTCAATGGATCCAGCAGTACTGAAGTAGCTGAAGCATTCTGTCTGCATAAGTAGAATGAATAATTGTTACATTTGTATGGCAATTTTCAAGACATCCAAAGCATTTTACAGGACCAATGGGGAGCCCCTTCATCCACCACCATTGTGTAATTACATATACACTGGAACCCTGTTTTAGTCCCTGTTCAAGACTAGGTACTTTAATTCAGACAAGAACTACTGGGCAGGGAATTTACAGCAATAGCTTGCTGATTGGTTGACCACGAGCACCACTGATAACTTGGATGTTATGTGGAAGTGCATGGAAAAGAGTTTAATTAAATATGTTGCATGCATAAATTAATAGTGGTGTGCTGTTCTGATCACGATCAATACCCCCACTAACTAACAAATAACAAACAAAATGACTTGATCATCTTCCATTGTTTTGGTGTAGCGGTGTAGCTTCATAATGAATTATGTGTGAAATTTAACCTGTGAGCATTTTTCATCTCCATGGTAATTTAACATAAGAATTCCCAGTTCCTGTTGTGTGACGTGAAAGCTACACACAGAAGTGGCCAGGAGCTATAAAAGTTCCCAGTTGAGGCAGCCTAGGAACTTGGAACTGGGTTCTGGAACCTTGATGTGAAAGTACCTTTTCAAAAGGTGCCCACAGATCCTTTAGGATCTGCACATCAGTTTTATATTTCATTTGATGGATGGTGCCATTTTTACAGCACAGTGTCCCCATCACTGCATGGGGACATTGCGATCCACACAGACCACAGGTTGGGCTCTTATGTGAGCCAAACCTAACACCTCTTCCAGCAGCAGCTCAGCTTTTCTACTTGGTCTCCCAGCCGAGATCTAGCCAGAACTAAACCTGCTTCACTTCAGATGGATTACTTAGATGATATGACTGCTGACCAATCCTCCAAAAGGATGGTCAGGGATACCTAAAAACACATTAATTCAAAGAATTTTAGCGTTTTCTCCATTTCTGTACTCTTTTCCTTACAATCATGTATTTAGTGACAGTGAAATAATATTTATTTCGGCATGGACCTTATATGAGTTTGGAAAGATCCCTTGTCATTAGCATGACATGCCTGCACATACTTTGAGAAATGGATTAAACTCTGAAAATATTTTGGCTTAATGTGTTTCTGTGGCAGAGAACATGCAGCAGCCACACCACCTGCAGTTCAAACTAGGCAATCCATCTGAAACTAAGCCAGTTCTGCCCTGGCCAGTCCTTGGATGGGACACCTATTAGAAAAGCTGTGTTACCTATTCTAGTTTGTAACCCTGTTGCCTTCGCTAGTCTTCCCATTTTGACCCCGCCTCCTACGCATTCAGTTCCCTGCCCAGTGGGGACCAATCCGCCTGCATCCCATGTTTCCGGCCCAAGAGGGGTCACACCGCCCAAACCCGCTTGGAGGGGCCCGGAAGAAGTCCCGCCTGAGGACTTTGGATGCGACCCTCTGGGCTTAACCCTGAATCCCACTCCAGTGGCCCCTGCCTGAACCTGGTGTTAATGACGACAGGGCTCTAGTTCCTGGGGCACCTGCCTGTGTCGGCATGGGCACCGGAGAAAGGCCGGCTGAATCTCCATCTCCCGGAGAGGGAGGCAGGGACACAGACTGAAAATAATTTTCAACCATGGCACGTCCAGTACGCAGTAAAATATTGCATGCACGACAAGCATGCACGACAAGCATTTCAATGCCATGACCAACATCTAAGAAAAAGACCCACTTGAATGCAATGATAATTGACAGAGAACTGAATAGCTGCATCTTATTTATATAATTATATTGACCGTCTGCTGATTCGAATGATTCCAGATTTATATAGGCTGGGCGAAAATTCTGGGATAAGTTTGAAAAAACCTGTTTCAGACTCATATGAAATAGGACAAAATGGAAAGAGTTAGAAACATGTTCTGTATGTTGTTTGATGTAGCATGCCATGCTGAATTGGCAGGGCATGAAATTTCAGCAGTAAGCTTGACAGATCAGGAGAAACAGGCAGAAATTGTCGTTGGGGTTCCCTCGGGCTCCCCATGTTCTTCCACCACGATAAAGTTCACATAATTGATATGAGTTGCAGTGTAGCGTTTATTTATTTTAGAAGACCATAATGCTTTGTAAAACAACGAAAAAAAAACATTTAAGATATTACAAATGATAAAAAAGTCAATTGTAATTTAAATCCTATAATATCAAACTCATACAAGTATAGACTTGTAAATGCAATAACCAACTATTTTGCACAAACGTGTCAGCCCACAAATGTGTGTCAGTGTGCATAGATTTCTAAGAAAAAATCCCAAATAAGGAAACATTTACGAATGTCAGAATTTTCATGAGAACTGCGTAAGTGGGCTTTAAAGAACAATTTTTTTTAAACAATGGTCGGTGAGTGAGTTCTATTGTTCTCTTTTGAAAGCGCACGCTTTCAAAGGTCAAAGTTATTTATTTTTTATTACGTAAAAAATTAAACATCCGTATATTTTCTGATTTGCAAAATGAAACAATACAAAACCAGGAAACGAGTGTTAATATTTGGTCGTTTATCGGTACTCGAATAAAATGTATAAGAAAAACAAAACAACTGGCTGCTGATGGCAGGGATCTACTTCCGGGGTAAATAATTCGATTTAAAAGCGCAAATTCGGCAGTGACGGTCTGTTTGCGCTGATTTCTGCTTGAGGTGTGTGCGCCCCTTCTCTTTTGTATATAATTTAGTATGTTCTTCCGAAACTATTGTTCGTACAGTCTTACTGCTTATAATATTCTTGCATAATCTTACTTCAGTTTGAATTAAATGAATGAGAGCGTGTATAAAGCTGTTATGTTTGGACCATGGACATTTTTGGCATTTATCTGTATACATCCTAATAATTTTGCTTTCATTGCTTTGCTTACAGGCAATCTCCACGTCCTGAATGGGAACCCCTCCCTAAATCTAAAAGTTAAATTTGTGGGTAAGTTGGAACCATAATAATACTACAGTACATAATGAAAACAACAGAGATCCATCCAGTTTGGACACTTAATAAAAGAATTATAATAAAAGTAAATACATACGGTACTGAACTTGGAGCTCCATGATATGTTTTATTCTTTTCCTTCGAATTCCGTTTCTTCTGATATATTTTGATCTGCTTGGGATTTTAAGTTTTTATAAATTGCAGAACCGAAAAACTGCCTTTTCATAGTATGCCACGTTGCGCTCGATCTCTTGTCTTGACTTTTGTCTCCTTAAATGCGCTTTTTCGGCTCGGCACCTTACAAAAAACTTAGTTCTGCGATATTCGGGTGGTTTGCAGGCGGGTCAGTTTAAATTTAAGCGAGTCGGGCATAGTTGTGCCTTTATTAATAGCGGATCGAGTCGCACTCCTGTTGATTAAAAGCATCGGCCGAGTTCTGGTGGCGCGTTAACTGACCCTCACATCACTGGTTCCTACGCCGTGATGGCGCTACACAAGGCTGCAATGGCCCATTAGGGGGTCACTACTGTAAACGCTGGAGCCACTTGGGAAGTGCACCGAGTTCCTGCGGTGGCGTTGAGCTCGGAGGCTTACTACTTTTGTCCGCAGACGCGGGTGGTCGTGGTCGGTGTATGCATACAGCTGTGATATTCCACCAGACCAGAAGAGGGCAGTTTGCTACCAATACAAGCAATGTAGTGGAACGGTAAACCTTTTTATGACCAGTAGCCTGTACTACAGGGCTCAGGTTTAAAGCTGTTAGTTTAGGCTTGAGAGGTACGAAGGTAATATGGCATACAACGGTATTTTTGAAATCCTTATGACAGTTTTTGTCTGTGAAAATACAGCTGTCTAAAATGGCATGATCTCATTTGTTTAACCTACAGAACTAAGAACACAGTTTTTTGTATTTTAATGTAAAATGCGCAAAACATCACAAAAATGAAAATAAACACTGGAAAATAAGAAGTGTTCTATACTACAAACAGCCTTAATGACAGCATCGAGGTTCTTTCCTCTACACCTGACTCATATTTAGGCAAATGTTCTGACACAAGGTGAATTACTATCTGAACATGGCTAATGTAAAAACCAGGTAAACATTATTGGTACATGCAAACTAATTGCGTTTCACATACTGAGTCGTATTGCTGCATAGCGAGAATGAGGTAGTTTGTGTGTGTGTGTGTGTGTATGTATGTGTGAGAGAGAGTGAGTGTACTGTCCTGGTGTGTATGTAATATTAATGTGTGTGTGTGTGAATTAGTTTAGTAAGTTCTGAGTAATTCAACACTGTGATATACTTTATCTGAACATGGCTAAGCTAAACTCTCAAAACTGGTACCGGTGCTGAATGACATCACAATTTGGGGCGCGGTATTTTGTACTGAATTTGAGAAATGTCTATAATATATTATGTGTACAATGTGTGGTATTAATACCTTAACATTGCTTAACATTTTTCTGTCATAGGGAAAAAAACACAGCAAATGTTGCAGTTTTAATGACGATTCCTTTTCCACATTATCTAGTATATGTTCAGATTAATGTTTCTCTGCTGCTTTTGCATGAGCGCTGTATGCGTTCTCCAAGACACTTATAATCATTTTCATCCTTGCTGTTTCAATAGCTGCTGGATGGGTTTGTGAGAAATTTCTTGAACTCCTTTTTAGCTTTACAAATACCCCAAAATTTATTACAACAAAGTCTCATTATAATGTTTTCCTTTACCAGTGCTGTTATAGTACATTATGCAAAAATATTTTGTCATGCCATCCTGACCTTGCATGTCCTCTTCCGACCATATTGCAATTTAAGCTTGGGTCTCTTCATTCCTCCACACATCCATTAATACCTTTTATTTTTTTTTTCTTTGTTTATCCTTGTCCGTATCCTGAGTTTGCAACTTTTTTTCAAGATGGCGGTTGTATTGTGTTTGAAGCGGGCTATTTGCTTAACCAACTGACACAGGAAATCCCATCCTGAATTACCAAAAAATACCCCATTCGTATTGGCACTTTTGGTACTGGTGCTTGATTGGAAAAAGGAAAGTACCGTATGAAAAAGTATGGTGGGAAAATCACTCTGTGATTTCTCAACTGATTGAGAAACTTAAAATGTACAAATAACTTCGGCTGTCTTGAGTGGGTTTATGCCAGTGGGTCACATTCCTTTTTATTTCTTGTTTCCAGGTATACCTGTCGACCAGGCTGCTTTTCTTACCAAGGTATGAGTGTGCACTTATTTTGCGTCGGCTTTTCACATTTAAATGTTTAAATTCAGGGAAATCTGCTTAACGTCATGGCAACATATCATGTGTTCAGGGAAATACGTGCAATTTACTGGCAGCCTTATTGAAAACGACTAGGTGTTTGTAAATCCTACCTGCGTTCAGCTACATGATTTAATTACATGCACATCATTTTTGCTTCTAGCTACAATGCAGCTACTTGTCCTTCAGACATTGTTCAGGCGTCTGCTTTCCCGTCTTCTCCAGCCTGGAATGCGAGAACGTTTTAGATTCCAAGAGTATCGCATGTGCAAATTGGGAGAGAGCTGGTCAAAATAGATAAATGGCGATGCATTGCATGGGTAACATCATTCTCATTTGCACATTTTCAGAACCGGTAGCCGACATGGCCAAAAGAACTTCTGCACAACGAGACTTGGAGCTAGTATTGCAGGAGACTGAGTCAAGTAGTGAAGAGGAAGATGAAGATGCATCAGAATGGGGGAGTAAAGAGGTGACTGAATCTGAGAGTGATACTGCAGACAAACTCGATCTAAAGCGCAGACCTCGAAAATCTGCCAAGACTGTCGAGCAAGAAGCCCCACAGCAACCTGAGCAGAGACCAGGAGAAATATTCATGTCCAGGAATGGTCAGATTGAATGGTCATCATCTCCAAAGGTTGCACAACCTCACTTTCCCACAAAGTTAAAGATGATGCCTGGGCCCACAAGGATGGCGGTGAGCCGTGTCCATGACATAAGATCAGCATTCGAACTATTTCTGTCGGACTCGATCCAGAAAATTGTTCTGAAAATGACCAACCTTGAGGGAAAACGTATTTTCCGTAAGCAATGGAAAGAGGTAGATAACACAGAGATGCTTGCCTATTATGGGGTCCTTATCCTCGCAGGTGTCTACAAATCAAGAGGAGAGTCAGCTGCCAGTCTGTGGGATGGTGAGAAAGGAATTCCTTTTTTCCAAGCAGTAATGTCATTGACCAGCTTCTCTAAGTTATCAAGAGCCATCAGATTTGATGAGTGGGCCACAAGACGTGAGAGACGGCAGAAGGACAAGTTGGCAGAAATACGAACTGTGTGGGATAAGTGGGTGAAACGACTTCCACTTATGTATAATCCTGGATCCAATGTGACTGTGGATGAACGGCTTGTTGGATTTAAAGGCCGTTGCCCATTCAGGCAGTATATGCCGTCCAAACCAGCAAAGTACGGCATAAAGATCTGGGCTGCATGTGATGCTGCTTCCGCCTATGCATGGAACCTGCAGATCTACACAGGGAAGGTAAAGGCTGGAATCTCAGAGAGAAACCAGGGAATGCGGGTGGTGCTCGA
>JAODKC010000065.1:659643-670658 GCA_026777985.1 Mormyrops attenuatus | reverse complement strand
AATCTCCACCTTCCTCTCTCTTCATCCTCTTCTTCCTTCCTCCTCCAGTTTTCTTCTTTTCCTCATCTTCACAAAGAGCTATTTCACTTTTGGTTTCTTTGTGCCCCCCCGCCCTTCTTGGTTCCTCCCCTCAGACATGGTGCGCCATAGCCGAAACCCCCATTTCCAGCTTTTACTCACCAATAAATCCCCCCACCGCTCACTAGTTTTCCCACATGTTCCGATACTTTTTCCCAGTGCAGATTTTCTAACATTCAGAATTACCATGTAGTCAAGTAGATGTGCATTTGAGGTATATATTTAGTTGTTTTATATATAAATGTATAAGCGCAGGTCTCCCCCCCCACCTCACTTATACACCCACAGAATCTGCAGTGATGTCATTTACCACACTCTCCTCCAGCTGTTTGTCACTTACAGGATTATTTTAAACCAGGCTTTTTACCTCATCCAGTAATTATAAAGCGCACGATATTTATCTTTTGCCCATCGGTCTAATTAAAGTTTTTTTTTCTTTTTTTAATTATCTTGAACTTCTCGCCGCGAGCGTCACATTAAATGTAGCAGGTACGTATTCCCAAATTTTACAGGCAAGGTGTTGCAGGCCATCGCTGCGTTTTGGATGATGGGCTTGCCCATCCCGCCCCATAGGGGGCGCTGCGACTGGCTACTTTGGTCCCTGTAAAAATGGCAGCCCTGTACAAATGGCCCCGCATTTTCGCCCCCCGTACATGTTCCCCGGGGAGTACTTCACAGGTGCAGCTAGCACGTTCTCTGACTACTCCCGCCGTGAGCGTGACTGGCGAGCCAGGGTGCTTTCTGAACACCGTGTTCTCCTCCCCCGGATGCGCCGGCATGGTATAACCCGGTCAGTGTCTCCCTCATTTTTCACTCTGACCTCTGGGTGGCTCTAAGCACATAACAGCTGCAGAAGTAAACACATGACTGTTCTGCATAATTCAATTACCGAAACCATTTTTCGCACGGTTCAGCAGACCGGCGTGAAGGATGTTTGAGGGGATCCTTCGTGCCCTGTACTGTAACTGTCACCCCCATCGTTACATTCAGTAATTAATTGATCAATTATTTAATTGAATTGCATTTACGTATAATGTACACTTGTTGCTATGGTTGGCTCCCAGTGGGGACATTCTCAAATATATAAATTTGTGCATAATAAATATACACAATTACGTGCATATTAATTAGTTTTGTTTTTTTATGCAAATTGGGAATATTATTTTAATCTGAACATGGTAGCTTTAATTTGACTCGATTAGCGTGTTTTTAAACGAGCCTTCAATATGTCATTCTGTAGCCATGAGTGCTAATGTCTGTTTATCGATCACTGCATCTCCAGGCCCTGCTGTAAAAGCAGTAATGTTTTATTGATGCTGGAATATAAGGCGCACTGTAATGCCGCGTTATTCTGTTACCGCTTCGTCTCTTGTTTCCAGTCGCCTTCGACCATCGTCTGGGAGCACTCAAATGCCGGAGGCTGGCCCTACGCTGAAGGGTTAGGAGCGCTTAAGTCTTAGATTAGACATCCTTCCTAAACAGTGTCATTTAGCCTGAACACCTCTGAGATTCAGTCTGTTGTTTTGTCATGGGAACATTATAGAATCATGTAGTCATCAAAATGACCTAATTCTGTTTTAATTCCACTCCTAATTTGTTTTAATCCTAATTCAGTCGGACTGTTTATAGAATAGAAGGCTCAACAGGTTTTATTTTCAATAAATGTAAGCATATGTATGTACTCAAATATACTATATATACACTATTTTATATATGTATATATATATACCTTTATATACTATTATATCCATCCATTTTCTGTAACCACTTATCCTGTTCAGTGTTGGGGCAGGGCGGGGTCCAGAGCCAATCCCAGAGGCTATGAGTGCAAGGCAGGGAACAACCCAGGATGGGGTGCCAACCCATTGTTAGGGGGGCAGGGGGCGGGGGTTTGGATGGAGTACTTGGAGGAAAGCCCACGGCAACACAGGGAGAACATGCATACACCTAGAACCCGGGTTCCAGGGGTGTGAGGCAACAGTGCTAACAAATGTGCCACCGTGCCACCAGTGGTCGTCTACTGGTAATTAATGCATAGCAATTAATGGAGTTCAGCTGCAGCTTGATGGTCTTGGTCTATTAGCTGTTGACCTGTTGTTAAAGTTCATCACCTTCTCATGTAAGTGTGCACCTGATTCGTTTGGGTGTAGGTTAATCGATTCCTGGCTTCTGCGCGACCTTTGGCCGTCCGCGACCCCGTCGCCGTCCTTCCTCTGGGTGACCCGCCTGTCCCGTTCTGCCCTACTCCCCAGATGCCCCCGCGGCAGAGCTCCACGACCTCTTCTGCAAGAAGCTGCAGCAGTGCTGCGTGCTCTTCGACTTCCTGGACTGCGTGGCCGACCTCAAGGGCAAGGAAGTGAAGAGGGCAGCGCTCAACGAGCTGGTGGAGAGCGTGGCCACTGGCCGCGGCGTGCTCATTGAGCCGCTCTACCCCGAGGCCATCAAGATGGTGAGGAGGCGGCAGGCGGCGGGAATGATTTCAGTGACGCTGCATGCATATGTTTGTGGAACTGTTAGCTGTGTAGCATTAAGGTAGAGGTCCATCCATGCATCCATCCATGCATCCAGTAGAAGGTTCTAGGTTCATCTCATGATGGGCACAGGGCAGCAGAGCTTCCTGGGCTGGATGCCAGTCCAGCACGCATAAAATCACACTATGGTCGATTTGGATATATTAATAATAGTAATTTATTCTAAATAATAATAATTGTTGGTGTGCTTTCATCCACCTTCCATAACTGCTGTCCAGTACTGGGTTGTCTTCTTCATGATAGGTGGACAGTAGGTAAAATTTTTCACTCCCACATTTGGGAGTCCAGTTTGTGTTGGGGGGTCAGGTCACAAGTCTGTCTTGGTAAATGTGTGTGTGTGTGTGTGTGTGCTGCCATTCTGTCCAGAGTGTGACCTCATCTGGGGTTGAGATAGCGAGGGAGGGACTAGGCAAATGGAGTTTGGTGGTGAGCGATTTGATTCACAGATGTCTTCTGTCACCTCAGATTTCAGTGAACATCTTCCGTACCCTACCGCCCAGCGAGAATCCCGAGTTTGACCCTGAGGAGGACGAGCCCACCCTGGAGGCCTCCTGGCCACATCTCCAGGTAGAGACCCCACCCATGTCTGAATCCGGCCTCCTGCCCGAATGTCACATCCTTCCGTCACTGCCGCTCCCTGACCCTGCGCGTGTCCCCATCTCCCTGTCACAGCTCGTCTACGAGTTCTTCCTCCGGTTTTTGGAAAGCCCAGACTTTCAGCCCTCCATAGCCAAGCGTTACGTGGACCAGAAGTTCGTCCTCCAGGTAAAGACATGAAGAGAAAGTATGGCATTTTTGCTGAATGTGTGTAAGAGAGAGAATGATTTACGACCACCTTCTGATATTTGCTTGCATTTGGTTACTGTGTGTTTTATTTGGATAAATCCGCACCTGGCATGGAACTGGCAAGGTCACTGTGGTGTTGTGCAGAAGGTGTCAAACCCATCGTGATCCATGAGTTCCTTGTGAAAAACTTCCCTAATTAAGATCTGACATATTATTTGGGGACATAGATCAAAATATGGGCTGCGTTACATCAAGAACTCAAAAAATCTGTTTTAACACGACACTTACGCCTGTAGTTAACTCCTTCACAGAACATATGCTTGTAATATAATATACTTCACTAGTATGCTGCTTTGGATAAAAGTGTCTGCTAAATAAGTAAATGTGAACATATTTTTGGAGGGAATCTATGAACAATATAGATAACTACTAAACCAATCAGGTAGACCTGATGAATGATTGATGTAAAGGCCAGCCAATTAGTAGTCTTCCAGGAAGCAAGTGTGACAGCCCATGTAGACTAGCCACTGGCACTTATCTGGCCTTGTAATCGAGGTCAGCGGCGACGCCACGGTCCTGTTCCCGTTCTCATTTGCCCACCCTCTCCGGCGCCCCCAGCTGCTGGAGCTATTCGACAGTGAGGACCCGCGGGAGAGGGAGTACTTGAAGACAATCCTGCACCGTGTCTACGGCAAGCTACTGGGATTGCGAGCGTACATCCGCAAACAGATCAACAACATCTTCCTCAGGTGGGCGTGTGTACTTGCGCGTGAGCGTGTGTGCTGAGGGAATGTTCCTTTAATACAAAGGGATCCGTGACGAAAGAACCCAGCACTCGTCTCGGTAGATTTCCCGAGTGTGTTTGCCTTGATCGTACACAGTAACGTTAAAGAAACAGGAAATAAACACCCCTATATGTGTGGAGGAGGGATTCCGAGGCACTGTCTAGGATGACTTGTGTGTTACTTTTCTCGTTTAGCGACGGTTGGCTAGTTACAAAATCATGGAGCGATCTGCTCAATCGTGGACGAGGGCCGTTGGGTGCGAAGATCATTATCTTAATTAATAAGGGCTGGTGAATCTGTGCTATGACACTGAGCCATGGGTCTGTCGCTTGTTACTGGGAGTGGTGTGTAGCTCTGGGTTGGGATGCCGTGCTTGTGATCAGAAGGTTCATTGGTTCCAGTCCCAGTGTTACCAGTCATGTCACTGTTTGGCCCCTGAGCAAGGTCCTTAACCCAGAATTGCTCCAGGGACTGTCTGACCCTGCTCTCTCAAAGAATGTATATCGCTTTGGATAAAAGTGTTTGCTAAATAAATGTACAGTATTGTGCAAAAGTAAAGGAAATGACTAAAGCTGTTTATCTGGGTAGTAAGTGTTTATTTGCTCAGAATAAAAACATTAGTTGAAAAACTTATGCAAATTAAGAGTCATGTAATGACTCATTTTCCCCAAAAAGTTACTGAAATCTTGTGGGTTGCCTGACGAACACCGCTTCAGTTCCCGAAACCTCTTCTCAGTGGCGCCCCAGTCATTCCATGTATTTGTTAAATTTCACCACCAGCTCACTTAATTAACTTGATTAAATAACACAATGAGGTATTGATTAGCCAAACAAGGTGGGGTAGTGGTACAGTCAAAATATACATGGGTGTATTAGACGGTTGCTGCAAATATTGGGGTGACTTTTGGAGAGGTTTTGAAATGGCTAAGTTGACATACTTGGATATAATATCGCAGTTTTACACCAACGTGAAGATCATTTAGACATTGTTTTCTTTGACTGCCTAAGACTTCCGCACAGCACCGTAAAAAAAATTTAGATACTCTCGGCCATCGAGGGAGATGTGGGTAAAGAAGGTATGATTGCATTTTTACCAACGGCAGATGAGCCCTTTCGCCCGGCTGCCTCTGTAGATCAAAGGGGAGTGACGGCGGTATAGAAGACCAGACTAAACCGGATGTTACAATGCGATACAAAAATGCGATTATTTCCCTAATCTCCATGAAGTCTAATTTACATGAGTTCCTGAACTGGAACCACTGTCGATGTGGCACAGTGCATTGTACGTTGAGTATAGGCAGTGTTGGGCACTTCGGGTCCAGAAGCTATAAATCCAGATCAAGATTTTGTGTCTACCAACCCGCTGAGTACTCTGTGACTGTGACTCTTTATGCTCAACTGGTTGGTAGAAACAAAACCTTGGTCTGGATTTGTAGCTTCTGGATCTGAAATGCCCAACACTGCCTACACCCAACATACAAGGCACTGTGGCACATTGACAGTGGTTCCAGTTCCAGGAAGTGCTGGATCTTGCGTATGATGAAGCTGTATCTTTGGGTTTTGAGACCCATAGTCTTCGTTAGTAAGTCAGAGGAGTTTGTATGATTTATATTTATCATGGATATTGCTTGATCGCTGTTCCATGGAAAATGGCATACCCCAAAATCACACCCAGCAGGTGGACACAGGTAGAGACTGGCCTAAGAAAAGATTTTCTGTGCATGTTGGACTTCCTGGGCCACCATATATTTTCATTTTTTTTAAATTCTTTTCTGATTTTGTTGTTTTACATCTTGTTATTTTCTGGGGAAAACGCAACTTAAATCACAGGCTGAGAAATCTTCACATGAGCCGTCAAGTTTCATATGACACACGCCTCAATTCTCTTTCAGCTGTTTCCTACTGTGGTAAATGTCACCACATTGGTACATATCCGTCAAAATGTTCGGTATTGCGTTGCCTCTTACTCGATGATGCACGGTGCTGAAAAGGCAAGCAGCTCCACTCCTAAATCACACATGGATTTTGTGTCATGAGTCGAGTTTATCGTACAGTGAGTGAGAGACCTGGTCTGTAAAGACCCATGACGGCGTGTTTTCATGCTGTCTTTGGCTCTAATTTCGGACGGACGTATTTTCCCAAGATGCTGGCGATTAAACGCCGTCGCGCAAATGTTGACACACGTGATGGCCAGAGGGCTTTCACCCAGCAAACAGCCTACTTCCCGCTATCCCAGAGCAGTGTTTCTTAACCCAGTCCTTGGGGACCCCCTGACGGTCCACGTTTATGTTCCCTCCCAGCTGCCAGCCAATCAAGAACAACAAATACCTGGTATAAGCGTGAGTTTTACGTACACAACAACGTTCTGAGGGAAGAACGAAAAATGATTGGTTCAGAGAGATATCCGGTCAGATTGTATAGCGGCTATGTCCGAGCAACTACAGGAGGCAGGACCAAGACATCTGATTGGTCGGTCCCGCATTCTCCAGTTGCTTGGACCCACCTCCTCTACAATCTGATTGGTTAACTCTCTGGACCACTCATTTTTCGTTTGGCCCTCAGAACATTTTTGTGTAAGTAAAACTCCCATGAGCTTTGAAAGCTGGGAGGGAGCAACAATGCGGACTATCTGTGGCGTCTCCAAAGACTGGGTTGAGAGTCCTTGCTTAACGTCCATCCATCCATCTCCCATAGCTGCTTATGCCCGGACACGGTGGGTTGCTATGCCAACACATATGTGTCTACGATCATCAAGATGGTGATACCTCCAATAACCTCACTAAGTGATATTTATGGAAAAGTATAGCTTCAGAAACTCTATTACGTGGAATTTAAGGGTTAAATTCTTGCACTGCTGCCCCCCCCCCCCCCCGCCGCACACATTCCATGTGACATCCTCGCAGTAACATGTCACCCTGTCTCCTTCTCCCCCATCAGGTTCATCTATGAAACCGAACACTTCAGCGGTGTGGCAGAGCTGCTGGAGATCCTGGGCAGGTGAGGCAGCCGTCACAGCACAGTGACACGCTGACACGCCACGGAGATCCTGTCAGCAGCCCCCCCTCCCCTACCCTGCTCTACCCCCACGGGATGACATTATTCTGCCGTTCGTTTCTGACACCCCATTTTCATTAGGGGTGGGGGTGGCATATGTGTAGCTTATTTATTGTTTATTCACAAATGTCGGCATAGGACAGGGGAAGGATGAGTCAGTGTGAGGGAGGAAAGGCTTGGAGGAGGGGGGGGGTTATTCTGATTTCATTGTAATGCTGATATTTTTACCTCCTCCCACGTGGCTCCCAGGTTGGGGAGATATCTGCCTTTTCCGGGTGGAGACGTGGGAATAAGGGGGGGTGGAGTGAATTAAGATCTTAAAGACAAGGAGGATGAAGCGAAGGGGGAAAAATGATAGAAGATGATGAGAGTCAGGTCCTGATTGGCCCGAGGTGACTCGCGAGAGGCTCCGCTCACCTGATAATTAGCCATTGGTCAGGTGTGTGACCATGTGACGTGCTGCGGGGAGCTGGGCGTGAGTCACAGGATCGATGATGTCATAGTGTCTTACATCAGAGCTGCGCTGTAATGCAGTTTGATGGGTTTCAGGCTCCACGGTGGAAAACAGTATGACTGAAAGGGTTTTCGGACACGCTACGCTCTCCTTTGTCCACCATATTGGCAATGCACAGCAAGTAACGCTTCGGCAATCAGGCATTCATGCCGGGTAACCTGTTGTGACTTGGGTGCTGGTGTGTCGATATTAGTTGACGTACAGCGGGGAGGGGGTGTGGCCAGGCTTAATGAGCGTCTGCCAGGGGGGTGTCGGAAGCATTTGGAGAGACCCCCCATGTGACTGTGTACTGAGAATTGAAGGGAATGTCTGATAATATGCTTGTTAAGCCGGTTCTTACTCCCCTTCCCCTTTCTCTTTCTTTTTTGTCCCCCCCCCCCCCGGACAGCATAATCAATGGTTTTGCCCTGCCGCTCAAGTCAGAGCACAAGCAGTTCCTGGTGCGGGTGCTGATCCCTCTGCACACGGCCAAGTCCCTCTCCGTCTTCCACGCACAAGTGAGCACCACCTCCCCCCTCTTCTGTTTTCCTGTGGCTTTTGAACACTAACGGCTATAGAGCAGTATAGTCTGCGTGGCGATCGGAGGAGACGGATGCCGTGTACCAAGTTCCCCAAACAGGTGGGGTCATGGACGGCCACAGAATGTCACGATCAGACTCAAGGTCACGGATGGATGAGGTTACAGATCCAAGGTCCAAGCCAGAGCCTCAAGGTCACGAACAGGCTAAAGGCATTTAAGACCACCCTGTTTCTCCCATGCATATATATCTGTACCGGTAAATGAGTAGGTAAAAACTGACCCCATGATGGATGCGATAGGTAGTATCAGATGGAGAACCGCTATCTGGCGTATTTGCACCCTCATTCACCACGTGTGTCACTGTGCAAAGACATGTCTGCTAGTTCATTGCAGGACAGACATACACATACACGTTTGTATCCATATCTTTGTGGGGACCGTCCATTCATTACTATGGGTAAAACCCTAATCCCAGTAATGGCAACCTTAACTCCTACCCAGCCCTAACCTTAAACATAAGTAACCAAACAAAACACAAGACTTTTGAGTTTTAGTTTTTTGATTGTAGTCACAGATTTTTATAAGAATTGAGTTTACCCTAGTGGGGCCTGAAAAAATGGTCTCCATCACGTCAAAACAACAGGTTTCTATCACATTGTGGGTACATTTGGTCCCCACAACGTAATATACAAATAGCACAAACAGCAGAGGTGGACTTCAGACCCCCAACACTGGAGGTGTGACAGAACAGTGCTACCCACTGATTCACACACCACATGCATAAATAACATTAGTTGACATTACCCTTTTTTTCAGTGTATATGATGTTTTCCAGTGAATGTTTTATGATACATACATACTAATGTTTATTTGGTATTATCATTTCAGTCAAGTTTTTTCTATAGGTTCTTTTCTAGTATAGTTTCCCCAAAGCATCTAGCAAACGTTTAGCAGAAAACTCCACAAATGAGACTTTCCTGCAACCAAGGCAACATACAGACTATCACTCTCCTCCCACGTCAGAAGAGGTGCATAAATGTGCATGAATGGAGTGTGTATAAATAGCAGTCCATAAGGTGGGGGCGACATGTAGCCCAGTGGGGTGGGACGCAGTGCCTGGCATCAGAAGGGTGCTGGGTTCAAATCCTAAGGTTGGCAGTGTGATTTCATTATATGAGCAAAACCCTCAGCCTTCAGTCGCTCCAGGGACTCTCTGACCCTGCTTTCTCAAAAAATATGTACATTGCTTTGGATAGGAATCAGCTAAATAGATAAAATAAATATCGCTTGAACGCCACTTTAGTATGCAGTGACTGCGAGCCCCTGTCAGGTCAGCTATCAAATCACCTTTCAGGCTAACAGCAGTGATCTTTTAATTCCTTTAATCACGTTATTGATTCATGCGCAAACTTTGCCTTTGATCCCTAAAGGGCCCTTAATCAATATCCCGCCTTCTCTCCCCGATTGGCTGTCTGCAGGTGCCCGTCTCATTCAGCCTGCCTCCCAAATCACGCTATCTCACTGGTGTTTTTGGGGCCGATGTGGGGGAGCAGATATCTGATATCTGGGAACCACGTTTTATCTGAACGTGCAATTTAATTAACAGATGTTGCAAAATGTCATAAAATTCCTGCTGCGAGCTCTCCTTGTTAGACTGTAAATAAATTATGCTATCAGCTTGCTTTTCTTCTGTTACAGTTGGGAAATTTGCATCGATGATGGCACTTTCCAGTGACAGAAAGTCTGCCATTTTACAAAATCTTAATTTCAAATCTTTTTAGTAACAGTTCAGTTTGGGTCTATGCACACAATCTCATGTCATTAATCTCCATCACCACTAGAGTGTGATTGTGAGTTACTGTAGTGTATATTGTGTCTGTATTTATCTGTATCAGTAAAAATTTTTAGCAAATCCAAAACCGTCACATGCTATCCCAGTGAATAATGTTATGTTACGTTATATTTATGTGGCAGTCATTTATGAGGTGTAGCTTAAGAAATTTATAATGATATATAATCATATTAATATGTAAGCATGCCCCACAACACTGCTGAGTATGGATGGATGGATGGATGGATGGATATATTAATATGACATATTTGGACTAAGAGAAAAGGTTAGGGGAAAGTATTTTAGGTATGTGAAAATGGGCCAATCAGAGTCCACTTAAATAGGAAGCAGTAATGTTTACAAGAGGCACCACCCCCTGGGCTCCTGAATAAGCTCAGTGCCTGACTTATTTAACATCCCCCCTCACCTGATGCAGTACATGCCCCCCCTGCTGTGTTCAGAGAGCAAAGCCCAACCTCGATTCCCCCCCCACCCCCACTGTTGTGAACTTATGAGTGTTAAATTGGGTGGGCGCCTGTATCAATAGACTCACGGCTACGTGTTTGCATTTCATTTTAACGTTCATTCTACCGTCACTTCATATGGACTTCTGAGAGAGAAAAGAGAAAAATACATGCCAGCATTCTTTTTGACTTGAAAAATATATTTAAATGTGAACTTCTAAATCTAATACAAATCAACTCTTGAAATATTTTAGCGTGTTCCTGTAAACTTATATAGAAAATAATGGTTACTAAATGATGTTATTAAAATGTGTTTATGTGTGATTTTTCTGACTGTGATTGCAAAAATGCTTGCGCTGCTGGGGGGGGGGGGGGGGGGGGGCCCCCCCCCCCCCCCCCCCCGCCCGCGCGCGCCCCCCCGCGGGGGGGGGGGGGGAGGGGGGGGGTGGGGG
>JAODKC010000065.1:640349-652591 GCA_026777985.1 Mormyrops attenuatus | reverse complement strand
CCTCCCCCTTCCATGGATCAACAACTCAAAACACGGTCACGAAACGAGGCAGATTCCACACACGCAGATGCCATCACTGACACGTGCACACACTGTCACGCAGACACACACACCGGTACCCGAGTCAGAGACAAACCCCAAGGACAGTTCTGGTTCCATCTGATCCAACACACGTCCACTACGAACTGAACACGTCGGATTTTTTACTTCATAATAAAGCCGGAATGACAACGTCGATAATGGTGATGTAATAATGGGATTTATGACATCAATCATTCCCCTCCTATCTATTCTACTACCCTATAATGGATAATGTTTTATATACATATGTATGTATGACTATAGTAGTGGTGGGGGTGATTTTGTGTAGTTCTTCATTGCCTCAGCAGAAAAAAATGCTAGACTAAACTTGTTCTGATGTAAGAATAACTTATTCTAGTCTGTTCATATTCTCAGATCAAAAGAAGGGGGGGGGGGGGAGCTCATTATATTAGCAATATTAGTTTTCAAAAAGTGTGTGTAAAGGAATAGGGCGGGGCCAGAATTATCTATCCGTCCCCCGAGTTACGTACTACGTACAGTCTTGACAGGACTTCCTGTCAATGTGAATAGCAGTGGTTGAATTGATTTAATATTTATTTCATTGTACGTGCTTTCATGTTTGTCGCAGATATCGGGTTTTTGAACTATTTTTGCCTAAATTTGGGACTTAGAGGGTTAAAGAGGAGTTATGGAGGTAGTAAATCTAAGCGTGAAATACATGGTGGTGTTTGTGTGTTTGTGAGACAGAGTGGATGACGAGGGGGTTTGTTTTGTGAATGTACAGTTTGAGATGGACTCTAACAGGTGGTGGAGGTAAGTAAAGACATGACAGTCCGTCAGACCATTTTTATCGTTTAACGTTTTAAAGAACGGCCTTCTTTAAATCAAAATGCAAACACGTTGATGGCGATTTTCTTTCTGAAATTTAATGTGGTTTACATCAACAAATGACCGCGATGGGGGATATTAGTCCCTTTTGTAGAAATGACCTGGATATTGCCTGATGGGACACCTCGATCACTCACCTGGAACAAGCCGGTTATGAAACAGACCCGCGGGTTCAGAAAGCCAGAACAACGGCAACAATGTCCAGTTTCACCGGAGGCACGGGAAGATGTGCAAAAAAGTGCCTGGAGATTTGGAAAACTGACCTTCAAACAGGAATCAGGGAGAGGTTGGTAGGGCTTAAACTTGAAATAACACGCATTTTCATTGAAGCTGCCTTATGCTGTTAAATCTGTTCAATAAAACAAAATCTGTATGTTACGTCCTGTTTGCAGAAAAAAAGAGCCTGTATGAAACTAAGAAGCCGCAGTCGTAAATATTCTTATCAGTAAAAGGCAGACATAGGCGTGATTCTGGTACTACTCATTCGAGAAGAGCACTGTGTTAAATATTAGTATACAAATGGTTTGGGTGTGTGGCATGGATTCAGCTCCCTGTGTGAAGAGCTCAGGTGATGTGATGGGGGGGCGAAGCCTTCGCCCCCTTGACATTTCATAGATCGTTCATCTTTATGTCTCTGACCAGATTCTTCCTCTTGGTAATTATCGCCCATTTCTCTGAGAGCTTTCATGTCCTGAAACCGCTCTTTACATTCAGCATTTCTCAGCTTCCGTAATTGTATTTGCATCCCTTTTGTCCTACATCCCTTAATCCCCCATCCATTATTTGCTTTCTTGCTCTCAAGGCGTCTCTCTTGTTCTCTCAGCGTAGCAAGTCGATCCATTTCTCGTGAATAACTCGTCGAAATAAAGATGCTGCAGTAAATATACCCCCCCGAAGAGGGCGCCACTAAACCTTTCTCAACCAGCTGCGTTGCGTGGTTACGGGTCATGGGTGTTAAACTCATTAAATCCGACCTTTCAGCCGTGTACAACCCTGTGTCGGCTGTTTCTCCGTTTTACAATTTTTCAAGATTATTGTTTTAGATAGTCATAATTTTATCAACACTTTCTGGCAGAACGGAAAAAAAACAAAAATGTTGTATTTTATTCCAAATAAAGCGAATGCTCATTTAAAAATGTTCATTTTGTGTATTGTGTTAGTGTAACATGGCTCTTGACAGCAATTTGCAGGCTAATTTGTAAACAATTTTGTGTTCATTAAGTGAATACGAAATCAATTGTCAGCTATTTAGAAGCCAGATTGTTTAAACCCCGTTTCCCAATTTTTATGTCGGCTACACATTAAAATAGAGTGAAATATTTTTAAAGCAATTGAGTTGTACGCATTTATCTGTTTGATTCTACCGAGTAACTATAAAGATTTGCTAATCAGCATAGTTCCGGCACGACTATGAGGTCCATTCAGCAGTACAGCCTGCATTAATCGGTTATTAACGTAATTAACCCTCGGCCATTACGAGACCGGAGGGTCCGCAGCCTGTGCGACTCCAGGCGGAAGAGCCGTTTCCATGTGCAGACAATCATGCCTGTTAGTGACTGTAAAGAGGAGGAAAGCTGAGTGTGGGGGAAAAATTGCTTTCTTTGTTCCGGCGGCTCTAAAGTGGTTTTTGCTGGTACCTGAAATGGGTTGGTTTTGTGTTATTTTGACACACTTAATAAAAACGTATATCGGCGCGGCAATATCCCACGCATGATAGCGGTTGAGTGGGAGACATCGAATTGTCTCCTTCATTTAGACGTGCGCCTCCTACTCGCATCTACGTTTATGTCGTACACAAAACAATCAAAGCTGCCCTTTTATTGCTAGGTGTGTATTTTACGGTCGAACACACGTCGATATAATTTGGCAAGGGTATAAATCCGGCAGGACAATGGGTATTCTGCGTCATCGCACACCGCACATGTCAACCCCCAAATGATATTGTACCTTTACAAATTTGTTCGTCTGCTAATTTAATATAAATGTAGATATATACATGCAATATAAATGTAAATATCCTGAGATGCAGCTGTCGGCTGGCGTAAAGTAGCAGTACACGCAAGGATGTCTGTAGAAGGAGGTGAAATTGCAAGAAAATATAATCCAAACCGACGATCTCTCCCGAAATTACTGATTGGTCTGGCAAATGTGGAATTTGTTCCATTAGGTGAAAACGCTGGAGGGGATCGGCTCTTTACCTGCATTTTTGCGCATTTTAAATATTTCTGCTCAAAATTTTAACCTGAAAGTCTGGGACTTCCAGCAGGCAAAGCTCCCGTCGCCTTGGAAACAGTGCTGTCAGCCCCTGTCCGGGGTGAGCGGTAAATTTAACACGGGGGCCACATCAGGCTGATGAGTCATCCGCAGAGCCGCACAACACCGCCGCACCGCGGGTGCTGAAGTTCACCACGGGCGCAGAGAGCTCTGCGGCAGGGGCAGGGTGCTACTTTACCGATGAAATTGGAAAAAGGTCATAGAGGTCGCGCAAAACGTATTACAGCTGTGCGTGCATTGCTGTCGCTAGGTCGCAAGCGTGGGCAAGTCTGTGTAAATTTAGGAATTACGTTTCTGTTCTGCCTCTGGAGTTCGGCTTTTTCTTAGCGTGCAGTTCTTCTCGGTGGACAGCAGATGGCAGCATCGGACAGCGGTTCTTCTTATCGCCTCCGCACAAGTAACGGAAAGGGGATAAATCATCGCTGAAAGGCGCTTTTCAAATCTGCTTGAATGGGACAATTCAAATGAACCTCACATGACAAACTGATCTTGACTAAGCTTTAGAATTTGTTCGAGACCATCCCACCCTACCCCGAAACTTTTGTTGTTGTCGACCGTAACGCAAGGAACCCAAATCCTAAACCCATAAGTTATCTTTAACCCTAAACCAGATTACACCATGTTGAAATCTATTATATAAATGCATTACACGACCGAAGCATATTCTGCATGTCTCTAAATATAATACAGTGTGCAACTGAAAACAGGAAATGTTATCATAATAAATGTCACACCACCATGACTACAAAAATGCTTAAATGTTACAGTGAATATCTCGTCAGATGGTTGCCCTGAGTCACAGAAGACAGAGAAAAAAAAGAATGATGCTCACTGAGCATATCTGGGTAGGTTAATAATAGCATTGGCTGCGTGTGAGATGTACAAATGTGGATCATGGTCATTTTGGTGTAGATGTCCTGGGGCCAAGATGACTAAAGTAACTCAAGGAACCAATTTTAAAAATAGAATTGACAAAAAAGACAAGATGTTGGCAGTTGGAGGCGTAATGCAGCTTTGATGGTTTCTTTCTCAAAGCATGAACACCAGTCTCCTTGTTTGGCTTTGCATTCTCCATTGCATTCTGGGTACTCCAGGCTATTTGATCATGTGATGGAATCTGCGGTGCCACCGCCTTTGGAATGAATGAGACTAGAGTGCAAAAAATAAATACAGGTGAATGCCAGCAGCCGTAGGTGCTGTGGGAGTGCGGACCTGGCTGTGCGTTTCCAGCAGGGGAAGTGTCACTTTTAAAGTGAGAAACTACTCTTAGTCTTCCCAAGGTCGCTCCTGCTGCTAATTTGTCATCAATAAATCCACACTATTCACGGCTTCTCAGAAAGCAATCATCTATGGCCACCTTGTTTGTCCAGTCCCCTTAATTCCCTTCCATGTCTCCAGTCAGGAATATCTTTCAGCGACAAAAAACAATAACGTTAAGGTTTGCAACTGTTTAAAGTCTGTGCACTCAGCCTGAGATTTCGTAGAAAGTTCGTAAGGCTGCATTAACACTTTCCAAATTAACTTTACTGGCCAGCCTGAAGGACATTAGGAGGCAATAACAGCCCCATTGTGTCTAACTGGATTACTTTTAAAGGTGTTCTTCCTTGCATGGCTCCTGAGAAGTACATAACATAACATGAGGCACGTCACCTGCACAGATAACAGGAAATCCTATTAAAAATGTGGGAAAGGCCAAGGCGTATCCATGGAAACTAAAATCTAGAACTCCCAGGTACACAAATCACCGAACTGGTGTTGGGTCAGGGATGGGAGGGGGTTCTGGCCAGAGACAATATGCCTGAAATCGAAAGGTTGCCAGTTCAATTCCTAGGATCGGGTCCATCTGCCTTAGGGTTTGGCTGGCCTTGTTTTCTCGAGAAATATTTGCTGCTTTGGATAAAAACCATAAAATAAAAATTTGAACACAATACTAAATAAGACACACAAGCACAGGAACAGGATGTGGTCATCGAGGCTGTTTTGTGGTGGTGTGAAATAACTGGAGGTTCAGAGCAAAAGGTGGTCTTTCTCTTGTCAGGTGGGCATCTGCAGTAACAAAAAACCCCCCAGCTTCACCATTAAGATAGAAGGACGCCAGCTCATCTTTCAAAATATGGAAGTTAAAGGAGATGTTCGGAGAGGAACTACAAGTTACAAGGCAGCCGAAAAAAAATGGACGATGATAAAGCACATGGGGGTTTTTGCTGAGCGAGAAATATTGGACTTGCATTTTTCAGCAACGTACCATTTGCTCCTCTGGAGAAGTTATTTTTCTGACGGAATGTGAGCCTGTAACAGCAAAACGATTTGCAACGTATCGCAATTTAGCCGACCTGCGTCACTTATCGCGCAAACGAGCTAAAACGGGCAAAGTCACGGTGTTTCCCGGTTCTCTGGCCGATAGAGTGGGGGTCGCTTTAAAGCCAAAGTTTTGCCCGACCTGAATGCATGTTAAAGTTTGTCTTTCACAGCTGGGTTGGAGGTCAATTTGGCAGTTTATAAGTCCAGGCAGCACTGATTAAACAGTCCAGGAGAAGCATCGATCACAAACCACGCTGGTGTGAGAGCTTGACTGCGAGGATGTGCCCAAGAGAGCAACGGGAACGGTGTTATACGGTGCAGTTGTGACCTCCGGACATATTGGACGTCCATTACATTATTATATTTGTCAAACAGATACAGTATTAATCTGTTAAAAAATGTTTTTGATCGGAAGGTTGCTGGTTCGTATCCCTTAGTCAGCTGAGTGATGTCATGGTCAGGCTCCTGATCAAGGCGCTTAACCTCCCAAATGCTCCAGGGACTGTCTGACCCTGTTTTCTGAAATACGTATGTCGCTTTGGATAAAAGCACTTGCTAAATAAATCAAATCCATCAGGAATTTGAACCTTCCGTCAAGAGCATGACTAGAGCGGAAGCAGATGTGGGATTGACTGGATCAGCATCCTGGCTGGTGATCTGTGGTGAACCTTTGTAGATCCCACCCTGAGGAGCAGCAGCCCCAGAGACGACCGCGGGATCTGGTCCGCCCGAGGAACACATGGACACCACACGTCGCCTGTGGCATCAGGTCTCGTCCTTGTTGGGTGTGATGATTCACGTACCAGAACTTTCTGAGGTGCAGACCATGTCATTCAGTGAGTGGAACAGATGGCTGCCCTGACAAAACCGGGGTCTTGGTCCTACGTAGGTTGAAGCTCATGTGGTTCTCTAGACAAGATACAGCACTGGGACCTACCCCCCAAGCATCACCACCATCTGAAACAAAGTGAAACTGGCTCGCTAAAGCAGTACCCCCTCAGTAGATGGTACCCTAGGCGGCCGCCTATTTTACCTAATGGGTTGACCTGCACTGATAGCACCGATGCGGTTGTCGAACAGCCTGTAGCTGGCGATCATCAAGCACGGTCTGAGCACCAATTTAAAGCTGCCTTCACGAGCCCCAGCCTTTTAGTCACTCTCTTAAAGATATATCCTGTTCCCAAATAGTCACACTCAGCCGAGTGAAACTGTCCATTGGCTGTACTTCACAGGGATGAGTCAGGTGGGCCTTTGTAGGTTTAAATCAGCGCAGTCACAGGCCGTTATATTTAAATCGCAGAACACTCATTGGTCAGCTGGAACATGCTGACCCCCTGCGCCTTGCTGGAATGTTCCGCATCCAAGAGGCTACATTTAATTCAATCCTACATTTATCTCCAGCATCAAGAGGCTGTCGGAAAAAAATATATATATTTTTTCTTTCTTCTTATGCATGTGCGTGGATTTATGTAACAACAGTGAAGAGATTTACTTTGATCTTTGGTAATCCCCGCCTCATTCAGCCATTTTTGTTCAAATGTATTTCCCTATACTGCCCTACCACTGTGGATTTCCGCGGAAACAAGGGAGTATTTATAAATAATTGAAGTGGCGTCTTATTGGTGAGCAGGAGCTCCTGGGTTCCCATGGCACAGCACAGCATTGAGTATAAGTGCACCGTCCTTGACGAAGCTCAGGCTGTCTGTCTGGTCGTCGTTCTAAGCATCATGCTGTGTTACAAATTTACTAATGTGTATAAAAGTGCTACATAGTGCACCATCAGTATTTTTTTTTTGTCATTTTTTTGGGCCACTGTTTTTAAGGAGACTATATTGATCCTTCATCTTGCTTCATGACACAAACACCCATGAGAACAAGCTTGGCAGTAAAGAGCAGCCACTGATTATAGGCACAAAGGTTTAGTCTGCTGAGGCACACGTTGCTTTAAAGATGGGACATGTCGGGGAGTATCAGAGCTGGGGTGTTGCCGCGTCCAGTATCAGTGAAAGCCATGCGGCGCCCTAGGCACGCTTTCCCGCCAACGCCCCCTGTCTGCGACAACGCGAAATTGGCTGCAGGTAAACGGACACCCTCAGCAGGAGATAGCGCCCTTGGCGACAGCCTATGTGGCGTAACGGGTTTCCGGCACTGACAGTGTCTCTCGTGTGTTAACAGATGGTCGGGTCCTCGTCTTGACAGAAGACGGGAAAGTTATTCTTCACTTCACTGTTTAGTCAATACACCCTTGTCCGCTTTTCTCAAATAACAATCGCCCGTTTTCACAGTTTCCACGGCAACACAAAAACTTTGGTAGTACAATAAATCAAATAATAATCTCGGGTCTTTGTAATCCTCGTTCCTCGGACCAATTGGTGTATAAGTCAATTGGTGTATAAGTAGTTGTCAGAACCATTTTTAGCAGGTAAATTAATGTGTGATGAAAAATATTCACTCCACAACGTGATCTTCCGTATCAAACTATTTGAATAATTTACCGAAAGGCTGGTACTTACTGGCGGCGCATGTGCCAGCGGGCTTAATTACTCCTGTTGGCCCATCATACCTCGAATTCGCCCTAAATTTTGTTGCGCATTATTATCGAGGAATTCGAATGTATCTAAATAGATTCGTCATTTCGATAAGCGCTTGTGCAGTACTGTACTCGATGCAGAACACAGCACCGCATCTGTTAATCAGTCTACAGCATCCCCTGCTCCGGGATAAGCGTTATATGTGCTGCATGCTTTCAGATCACAAGGCAGCGCGATAAGCACCGACATCGGCTGGTGTGGGGGGGGGTCTCTCCAGCTTCCCCCCTAACCTCTGCAGTCTTCGCTCCCCCCCCAAAAAAACCCCGGCTTTTTTCTTCTTTTCTACCGTGCACCGAGAGACGGACCGGGAGAGATCACCGCTGTTAACAACACCCCCCTCCTTCACCGCCCTCCTCCCTCCCTCCCTCCCTCCCTCGATCCCACCCTCGTACCTTCTTTGCCATGATGCTGATGCGAGTGCATCGCTAGCGTCTTTCCAGTCAGCCGCTCCATCACTCACTGGCCTCCCAGTCTCCCCTCCTGCGTCTTCTTTCCACGCTCATGCTGCCACGACTCTCGGCGGCACTTGTTCAATCCCGTTCTAAATAAATGCCAACCAACCTTATTTTCATTCCCCCCCCCGTGTTTATATTAATTTTACGTTTTGTCCACAAATTATGATTTGTCAGTTTTTTTTTGGAAGAAATTGATCGTCGGTTTTGAATGAAGGTGCCAGCAGAAGACGAAGGGAAGTAAAACAAAAAAGAGGGAAAAAAGAAAGTGACAGTTTTACCTCTCCTTACAAGTTATCATCTCCAAGATATGAATCATCGCTTCAGCCAGTCTTAGGGAATTTGGATGCAGCGCAGGTAACATCAATTTTCCGCACTTGGCGGGTGTGAATGCTGTGCTGTTAATTGACGGGGGTGTGTTAATATGACCGGAGTTCGGGGCAGGATCTCGACGGTGCGGGAGGGGGTATTCTGCGGCTGCACCTTCCCAGGATCAGCCGGGGAAATGAGGCGAACTACGTGTCCGCGATCGTGCGACGCCGACGGTCGCTTTCTTTGTTAAACCGCAGCATTTGGTGTTGAAAGTGACTCACACGTCGTACCCCAAACCCCGCCGGACAGTGGGGTCCGTGAGCAGGAAAATAGCGGCGTTTGGGTGAGTACTGCCACTGTGCTGGGGATGGATGGTGAGGCGGCGGGGGGGTCACTGTGAACACCCACTCAACAGGAGTGGAAAAAAGGCTACGCGTATCGCCACGGATGTGTTTCGAGCAAGGAACATTTTTTTTATCTGGGTTTGTGAGCAGTATCGAGGAAATCCAGCCGGACTATTGGGCAAATATTATTGCCATCTTCATTTTGAATTTGCACGAGAAAATCAAGTCATTGGAAATTAAACTTAGGCATGTCATATTAGAGAAGAGGTTTGATATTAGACCGTGTTTTTAAATCGTAACTCTCGGCAATTAAGTACAAGGTTCCTATTATGTATCATCTAGGTCCAGGTTGATCTCTGAATTTGCTCTTAATTAGAAGCTTAAACTGTGGTGTCAGGATCACCATACCTTTTCCCGTTAAGCCATATCGCCTGGATTGTTTTACTCAGGTTTTCCGTGGAAAGGTGTTGACCTGCGCTGAGGGTACCTGGATATTCCCTAACCGAACCCCTCGTCCCACTTTCGGCCCTCTTAGAGGTCGGGGGAGGCTCTTCCCCATCTCCTGCCATATGCAGATACCTGGGGGAATGACCCCCCACCCACTTCAGAGAAACACCCCGTGGGAGTTCATGACCCAGGAACCCGGATACGCTTGCTAGCGAGCAGCCGGCTCAGGTGGGTGTCACGCTGCCTCGGGACACGCCCCCGCAGTCCGCCCCGTAAATAGCGGTGCCCGGCTTTGCGTCAGGTGCGGGCGTTGGCACAGTGTATTCTGGGTACATGATGCTGCTGATGGGTTTACAGTGATGTGGGTGGCATGACACCTGAAAGCTCGTTCATACTCTATTTCACATATCAGTGTGGACTGTGACTTATGTGTTTTGTACTCAGTCAGAATTGTTATTCCTGGGGGGGGTGAAGATCCCCCTCTGCCTTTTTAAATGCTGGTTTGAAACCCTATCTTTCAACCTTATGTCCCACTCCATCTGCCAGACTCTGAAATTATTTCTATACCCATACAAAGAGTCAATAGTAACAGATTTTAGTGTCCCGAATCCTTGGTCCCGAAAGATGTGGTATTTTCTGTATCAATGTCTGAATAACTGCTAGGACCATATGTACTATAACTGGGGGCAGTGTGTGGCTCAGCAGGTTGGGATGTTGTACTTGTGATCGGAAGGTTGCTGGTTCAAATCCCACGGACACCCAAGTGATTTCACTATTGTGCCCCTGAGCAAGGCCCTTAACACCTAATTGCTGACCTGTTTTTTTTCAGTTGCACGCTTTGGACAAAAGTGTCTGCTAAATGAATGAAATGTAAATGTAAATTCAGCAAGCCCTGCATTAACAGTGCATCACCGCAGTGGTTATGTGTTGTACAGGGTCAGCTCTGATGTGTCCAGTAGCATGATAATGGCTGCTAATCTGTCATCATTGGTGCGGCTGGTGGCATCCTAGGTTATAATGTGTGTGATAAGTGATAATAGACCCAAGTTGGGTTGTGGTTTGGTGCTGTGTAAACTCAGCTGTGTTTGTAGATGGTAATCAGCTGCATTGATCGGGACCAACTGTGTGCAAGCATCACACAGACGGTGCTTACCTCCAGTGCATTTGGGGGCCCCCTGGTGGTTACAAATAATCAGTACACTAGGCTGAGACTGGGGGCCCTGAAGTGACCTTATGAGTGGGAGCCCCCTGTTGGCCACAACCAGTCACTACACGTCCACGTGTGGGCGGTTGTGTTGAGTTTGCTGTCCCGCTTGTGCCGCGATCTGCATTCCGGTCCCGCCGCCAGCCTGCTCGCTCACCAGCCGCCGTTTGCAGGTGCACACAATGGATCTGCCGCGGGAATGCTGATCACACGCACTCGCTGTGCCGCAAGCCACTGCTGCGCGCCTGACATGTCTCCCCCCGTCTGTTCTTATTCGTAACGATTAAAACCTTCGCGTGCCTATACGTGTTCGGTCTACCTTTTTCTACTCCCCACTGGGATGGGTTCCGAAGAAGTCGTCGGGTTTCTAAGGGAGACGAGCGGCGGTTACGTAAACGGGCCGGTCGTAATTAGAGACAGGGGTGGGTAGGCGGGCGCGTCGCGACCAGAGAGCTGTAATAGAGACACTAATGACGAGACCCCGAAACTGCACTGGGTTGGAAATGAGAATGATGAATTAGGAACGAAGCTTATCGCGCTTGTACCAGCCGATGTCGTCTCTCTGTATTAATTTGTGTTTTTGCTCTGTGGGTAATTTCCCCCTCATTAAATACCAGCGTGTCTTGTTTCTGGGATGTGGTTTCATGGTCCACGTTCTGAGTGTCTCAGTAAAGTATCCCCGTTATCATTAGCGTCGGACCGCCGGTTCGGGGGGTGGGGTGGGAGCTAATCTGGGCTCCCCTAATGCCGGGCCGGGATGCTCCGTCGTCCCCCTTCTGCTAACCCGCGCTACACGTTACTCACACCTGGGACGCGGCTCGCTCTCCGAGCCGAGGCGAAATTAATCCCTTTTATTGCCTCTGGTGAAAACCAATAATTCGCTCCCTATATGAATTTCCCTCTGCTGTGCTTTGTAATCTGTCGTACTTGTGAGGATCGACAACACGATGCACTGTACGGTCGTTAAACACACACACACACACACACACACACACACACACACACACACACACACACACACACACACTCATAACTTTGTAGGGACTCCCCATTCATTTCTATGGGCAAAACCATAATCCCAACAATGACAACCTTAACCCCCACCCAGCCTTAACCTTAACCACAAGTAACCAGACAAAATACGTCTTTTGACATGTTTAGTTTTTTGATTGCAGTTATAGATTAAAATAAGTTATTCGTTAAATTGAATTGAATTGAACGGTCCCCACAACATCAAAATAACAGGTTTTTATCACAGTTGGTCCCCACAATGTAATGTATACTTGGACCACACACACACACACACACACACACACACACACACACACACACACACACACACACACACACACACACACAAACATACATCTATCAGTTCCTGTTGTAT
>JAODKC010000065.1:627131-640249 GCA_026777985.1 Mormyrops attenuatus | reverse complement strand
CTCTATCTATTGTATACACGCTCCACACACACACACACACACACACACACACACACACACACACACACACACACATACATACACACACACTCTCTAAAACTGAAAAGTGTCACATAGGCTTTACACTTTATAATGCATTCACTAATTCCAGTTCCCTGCCACACTTGGTTATTTTTTATTGTTTATAACTCTTTTCAAACGAGTAACAAAAATTCATTTCCTACATCTAAATATTCAATACATATTTCTAACAAAATCAATGCTGAAAAAGTTCAAAATTCAATTCCTTTACAAAAATGTTAAAAAGCCCAGATATCAAACCATTTTTTTCTGGAATGAATATTTAAATATATCCCAGTGCTTTGCCAAAAAATTCGTAGATATGATATGAATCATTATGTCTTTGTACCTTGAAAGTTCTTTTTGGGTCATTCCTTCACGCCAGCATATCCTGAAGGATGGATGGATGGATGGATAAAAGAATGTCTGTATCTTTAAATCTTACTGCATGGGGTATTAAAATGTTCAGTTCAGAGGCCAGAAACACCTGTTACCTTCAGAAGACTTCACCCCTCTTAATCAATTACAAATCGATTAAGGTGCAGTTATACTGAAAGATTAATTGTCAGATTTCATTGATGATTTCAGTGAGATTTCAGTGATTTTTCTGGAGCTGGTCCAATGGTGCCAACGTAGTTCCTAATGCTGATGTGACGTTAATCGTTTGGCTGAAAAATGGATAAGTACCAGAGAAGCCTGATGTTTACCCATGTGGAATGAATTTCGGTACTCAGTGGATATTAATATCCAGGGCAAATTACTCGATTCACGAGTTCCCCGTTCAAAAGTTAAACAGACTTCTCGTGTAAGTACCAACCCAAACTGTGCAACGCCTACTTGCATCAATGACTCAAAAGACCACACAAGGGAACAGAGGTAATCAGCATGCAACTTCTTACTAGAAACTACGCTACCTGAAATGAGACACAGTTGATTTGGTCTCCTGTGAGGTTTGATGTGGTCAGGAGTCTGTCCCAGGAAGGGTAATGCGTAAGGTGGGGTAGACCTAGATTGGAATGTCATCTGATTGCCCCCCCTCCCCACCCGAATTTGGCGTGAGACGACGACCACATACCGCTCCTGTTAGGTCAGTTTATTTGTACACATGGCCTTTTCCAACATGGTCACCCACGGAGTGATTAGCATGCGGGGGCCAACAGTGATACGTGTCAAGTTTAAGTGATTAAAGTTAGCAGCACTGCTACGAAAGTGGTTAACATTATGCATTTTTAAAAGGCAGCCAATAAGCTGGCTGGCGCTACAGAAGAGGAATGGAAAAAGTCCTCCTGTAGACGCAGGATCCAGGCCCGGCCGATTCCCCGCCGTTCCCCATATGTGCTAACCTTAAAAATCTCATGCTCGCTAACCAGTGTGTGAAATACAGGGGGGTCCGACACCCCTGATTAAGCCATGAGACCCCCCGAAAGCCTCAAAAGCAACATTTTAAGGGGGTCTCAAGATTGTGGTATTGTGCATCAATAGGGAGATGGGGACCCCCCCGAATATTGATGGGTATTTTGCACACTGATGCTAACCTTAAAAAAAACAACAAAATGCGCCAGTGTTGCGCCAGTGAAACAATGAGCAGTGAGTTAGTGAGCCAGAGGAAGAAATTTACTGGTAAATTGGCTGTGAGATCCAAACCTGTGATGCAAGGCAAGACCGCTGAATGGAGCGGTAGCTAATGCAACCCAGAATCTCCACAGAAAGCCAAAATAACAAAATAACAATCCAACATGGTTTAAATTCCAGTACTGAGGACTGTGTAACCAAGGGCAAATTCATACCGATAGCAGAAGAGGACACTGTGCTGCGATTCAGCGTTTTGTGTGTTTGTGTGAGCATGTAAGAGGCCCATGGGATCCCCAGCGATCTGAACGATGGGTTTAATAGTAGGGGTGTTGGCTTGTCTGAATCACCATGGATACAGGAAATGACGCAGTCGGGAGGGGGCGGCTATACCTCTGCTATGCTGTTTCGCTGCCGTCACCACACCTTCACCCTCCTCATAATCCTCGAGGATAGGAGACAAGCTGGAGACTCGAGTGGGTGGCTCAGAGGTTTTATGGCCGGTTGCATCACCTATTGCACTGCTGGCACATTTGTGTCCTTTGAGCTGGTAGACAGCTCCATGTGACACAGGGTTTGAAGGGAGAAAGGAGGTTTATTGGGTGCCTCTGGCATGATAGTGGAAGAGGGACCGGGTTCACGGAAGGTGTGGCTTGGACCTTACGGGGTGTACCAGGGCAGTGCGTAGGGTTTCCAACCTCCAGTCAGCCCTTGGCCAAAGAGGATCAAAGATTTCTTAGGAAATGTTGGCATGGGTTGAAAAAAGGACCTGATTTTCTGTCCCCAGAGTCCCCGTTGTCTTCACCATACCAACACAACAGTTGGCCAGAGGCAAAATTTATTGAACTTGTCTACAGCCAATTATTAGCTTTCTGGTCTTGTGGGACGCTGCTGGTAAGGTGCTTGACAGGTGACAGCGTTCACTGTGGAATCTAGGGATAGCATGTTGTTTAACACGGATGAGAACCGTAACATGATGCCTGTGATGCTGACAGTATCCTTGTGTTGCTCTGTATAAGTGGCATGGTGACTGAGTCAAGTCAAGTCAAGTCAAGTCAAGCCAAGTCAATTCATCCTTTTTGACATGCCATCCATTTGCTGGAATAGAGTGGGACCAGACTGGTCGCATCCAAGCCCATCTTGTAACTTATGTGAAGGACAGAACCCAGTGCTGGTCAACCAATTAGGCAACACAGGAGGCCACCTAGGCTGCCATCTTCTAAGGGGTGCCGATTTATCACAGCAATTGCACCTTGTCTCAGACATAGGACGCCGGCGGTGAAGCTTGCTTAGGGTGACAAATGTGCTTCAACTGCTACTGATACACAGAAACATGCATAACATGACCGATAACATGGAAGCATAAGGTAGACAAGTGTAGAGTGACACAGTAAAGACACAGGAGAGTGTAAATAGCTGCACATGGCACATTAATTATTTGTGACAGCGTAAAGGTATGTGAGAGAGACTGCAGGCCAACGGCAGGAGAAATTTATAAACATTGTAAGCATGAAATCAGGAGGAACAGAGTTAATGACATTCTAGAAAAAGAAATAGTTGTGCAGTAAAGTGGGTAGTGGGGGGGGGGACAATATAGGGGTCAATAAGTGCCTGAAGCTGTGACGGGAATGTTATTTATTCAAATCTCGAGAGGTAGCCTGCCGCCGTGAACCTGACACAGCCTCTTAGCATGATCCACTAACGTCTTAGCTTATGTTACATTGCTTTGGTTAACCATGTCTGCAAAGCAACAGGACTAACCAAAAAAGTATAGCACAATATCAGGGGTGTGCATCCTCTCTCTCTCTCTCTCTCTCTTTCTCTGTCTCTTTCTCTGTCTCTCTCTCTGTCTCTCTCTCTCTATCTGTCTCTCTCTCTTTCTGTCTCTATCTGTCTCTCTTTCTCTGTCTCTCTCTATCTGTCTCTCTCTTTTTCTGTCTCTCTCTCTCTCTCTCTCTCTGTCTGTCTGTCACTCTCTCTCTCCCTGTGTCTCACTGTGTTCTAGAACATCTCTCAGCATCGCTGCGAACAGGGATCCTTACTCTTCCTCCTCTGCTTCATTCCATCTCTTGCCTCAAACATGCTCCTGTTCTTTTGTTTGCTGTGTTTCCCCCCCCCCCCCCCCGGCACCCCTGCCTCTCCTCTGGTGTCTGTCCCCTTACCCACCCCTCCCATCCATCTTGCCTGGTGCTAAATGGTGCACAGCGAGGGTTAGGGACAGCAATGCAGAGACCGCTGGGGGGCATTTTCACACATGACTGAGCTGTCCTCACGGGTCTGCTCTGTGCTGTGCCAAAGCCAGAGATTACCATGCTGCAACTCTGCATGCAGCTCATACACAGAGCACTTTGTGTTGCACATTGCGTACAGGGCACTGAACACAGAGCACTGCACATTCCACATTGCCCACAGAGCAGTGAACACAAAATACTGCACATTCCTCACTGCATACAGAGCACTGAATGCATAGCACTGCAAATTCCACATTGTTCGGAGCTCTGGACACTGAGCACTTACATACATATCATAAGGGGTTAACATAAGTGTTTTTTTGTTGCATTATTTTGGCCATGACTATTTTTGTTGTCATCTGTCTTGTTATCTATTTAGTTCCAGTACATTTTAGGTCAACTAATTTAGTCTTTTCCTGTTTTTAAAAATGGAAGTTGCATTTTGTACTTGTTGGTTATATTCAAAGAATAAAGTTATTTCCACAGAGGTAAAACACACATACACAGAATCCACCCTAAAGCATGTGGATCTCACGGCCCAAGATAAATTAGCATCAAAAGCAGTCACCCTAAACCACAGTGGGATGGCATGGTGTGTCATGTGCTTAACATGAGCACATGCACACGTCACACTGATAATGTAAGGCAGAGAGAATCAGGCCGGGATGAAAACTGGAGTCTTTGCAGTGAGCACTTCCTCTGCCCCTAATCTTAGCAATAAATGCACTCATTGTTTGCGCTCTGATGCTTACAGTGAGTCACCGGTCAATTCTAGGATTTTTTTAAAAGTAGGGTGCCATAAGAGGGGCAATAACTCATGCAGAGGGGCCAACCTTGTTATTAGCAAATGATATGTTTTGAATTGCTGAGTGACAGGGGAGGGGGTACTCCAGGGGCCAATCAGCTTCAGCTAGGGTCAGTGCCCTTGTGGCCCCGCCCCTGTGTATACCCCTTCATGAAACGCAGCTGAGACAAAATTCACCTGGGTTATAGATATATACAGTTTAGCACCGAGTCTTTTCATTATACTTTTAAAACAGATCCGGGTCAGGGGGTGTTGATTGGCTACAGGAAGTGAAACGTGGAGATGTTTTATGTGGGGGGGTGGCGGTGGGGGCGCAAAGACGGGGTCATTACAGACCTGTGAGCTGCTGCGCTGTTTCCGGGAAGAGTCATGTATGCCCCTAGGTTTGCTGACCGGCACTGCGCTCAGGTTTGCCGGGGCAGATGGCATGGATGTGAGGAGGAAGAGGGTAGAGAAGTGAATAAATGGTGTTTCTTTTCCCTGGGTGTGCCCTGATCCCTCTCTTATTTATTTCAGTGTGAAAGAAACACTCTCTAGAGAATCACCTGTGCTGTCACGCTTCCGATGTAGCTGTGTCTGTCTCTCGCACCCGTGCCTGTCCCTGCAGGAATGACAGCCAGTCATCTCCCAGCAGGAAACCCCCATGCTTGACACCCGAATGGCCCTTAAAATAAACACATATATAATTCAAATAAACATGTATATATTATGCAAATGTCGAGGCAATTCAAAGGCCCACTAAGGGGAAATAAAACGATGCAGTAATTATATAACACCGGAGGAGATCTTACCTCAAAATAAATAGTTTTTTTTTCGTTGCAGCACTTGAAACGGGTCCTGTTTTTTTTCGGGCTGAGATGTGTCACTCGTCTCTACGGCTCTTTACTGCCGTTTCCTCTTACAGCCCGGAAACATTCATTTTCTTTGAGGCACAAAGATAAATCTCGCCGCGTAGCAGCAATGCGGCACTGAGAAGAATTGCGCATAGCATTTAAGACCCAATCCTATATTTGAACGTTCGCTGTCGGTACTTTAATCCAAATTGATCTTCAGACGTCATGGAGATGCACAGAGTACAATCAGAAGTGTAATTTTGTTTTATTATAACTTTTATAGCTGTTTACCTGGCAGGCGACAGAGTAACACTGGTGCTGAGCAGAAGAAAACTTGTCAGAGTTGTCAAGTTGTCAGTACAAGTGGGTTGCTGGGGGGAGCGTGGGGGTCTGATAAATATTTTTCCCCCTGCAGGAAGATTCAGACCTACATTTGTGACATCCATGCGTCTGTGCTCCACTTCGTTCACACTCCTTCCCTGGGAACGAGCAGCCTTCGAAAGTACAGATCCGATTCCCCCAGAAAAAAAAAAGAGCGTTGCAGAGCGTTTTGATCGGAGTACGTTGTTTTGGGAATCTCTGCAGGACACAAGTGATATTCAGCCCGGAATACAAAACTGGTTTGGGAGCCGTTAGCAGTTGAGCAGAGATGTGAATATTGACTGGTAGGCGCCGGTTTGGCGGGTGGGGGAAGGCTATCACAGAAACAGCGAACTGGGCAGGGGTGCAGCTAGGGATTATGGACCCCATGAAAACATGCCGTCTTTGGCCCCCAACCCAGACCAAATTTTTTTGGGCCCCCGCCACTCAGACGCCCTTGTATTCATCCTAACTGCCCCCTTTTTTACAGCACCACCGAAGCTGGGAGAGAGTGCAAAAGATTGATATGCCAATTGAGATGTGTTTGGGGAGGGGCGGATGAGGGGCAGACGAACCGCTGATTGCCCGAGGCGGGGTGGCATTAACTAAAAAACATGAAAAAAACAGGTGTTTTTTCACAATTTTCTGAATTTGACTGTTGGCCTCCATCTGGTAGACCGGATGCCCTTAGCGAGGTCATCGCCCTGGCTTCCCTTCCAGGCTGCTGCCCCAGAGAGCTACCCATTCCCAGCATGCATTGCGGCATCTGTGGTTTTGAGTAAGGAGCTGTGGGTACCGGGATGATGGTTAAGGGCCGGGATGATGGTGGGAGGTGCTTTGGTGCCGTCTGCCATGAGCTATAAACCGTTACAGTAAAATATCTGAACTTGGCAAAAAAAAAAATATGCACGACATCCTGAAGGAAATAATCTGATAAGTTAAAATAGAGATTTCTGATTTTTTTTTCTCTAGTCTGAAGTGGCATGCTTCGCAGATCCTGGCAAACATTGAAACCAAGAGATAACAAAGCATAAAGGCACGGAAAGCTATCCGTGCTAATCTCGCTGGCCGGCATGAGGGCACACTGCCACTCCAGGGCCAGCACAGGTGCACGGCACTTGTAGGGGTGGGAAGGTTCAAGGTGTCCTGTGCAGAAGAGAGTGTACGTGTGAAATGAACTTGGAAAGGAGCAGAGGAACACACCCGGGTATCCTTGACGGAATTCTGGGTGTGGATTTTTAGAGGTTCATTAAGGATGCACCATAGGTGGGGAGGGAGGTGTGACATCGATCCAGAAGACTGACAGAGGTACAGCAGCTCGCAAGAGACAAAAGCTATGGGTAGATCATGGAGGTCAGGTGGAAACGCATGGATGCATCGTCATACCCTTGGGCGCTGACTTCCTGTGAACCTCTCATTAAAAAGATCAAACACTTTGTACCAGGTCACTCTTTGTGCACATCATGGCTGTGGGGACCTTCCTGTACATGCGTCATCACTGGCATGTCATTTTTGGAAAAGATCTGGAAATAAGGACATGTTTTAAGGCTGTATCTCTTGATTTCTCTTCTTTCTTCCTTTCATATGCCCTGCTATTAATTTACTCATGAACTGTTCTGAGATGGCAGCTTGCCGCGAAACACCAGAGATGGAACTTCTTACAAAATTTAATTAAAATGTAATCAATTCTTAAATGTCCCAGGTTCGGCACCCCCTGGTGGTCGGAGATCGGCTGACCTGTTTGTTAATCCTCCTTGAAAGAAACAAGGGTTGTGAGCCAATGGGGGTGGGCTTCAGCGAGCTTACGTGTTTGGACCTATTACATTATTAAGAATAAATTAGACCAACTGGGAGGAGAGGGGGATTCTGGGAGTGAAGGGCGACATCTGCTGCAGCTGAAATAAGTGTCCGGCCTTTGCCAAGTTTAGGTTTTTCCTATAGGTTTTCCACAGCCTTGTGACAGGCAGCTAATTTTTAAATGTAGAAATGGTTGTGCATTGGGGGGCAGTGCATTGGTGTGCAGTGCCTGTGATTGGAAAGTCACTGGTTCAAATCCTAGAATCAGCAGGGTGATTTCACCACTGGGCCCCTGAGCAAGGCTCTGGAGACCATCTAACCCTGCTTTCTCAAAAATGTGCATTGCTTTGGATAAAAGTGTCTGATAGATGAATCAAATGTAACTGGGTGACTTCATTGCTCACGAACAGAAGTTGCTCCGAGATTGGCCAAAGAGGTGGGGGAGAGTCCAAGAGATGTGGAGATGATCACGGGGGGCGGGAGCAGAGAGAGAGCAGGTGGGGGCTTTAAGTGTGACCAGCAAACATAGATTACTTGCATGCTTGGCCTTTGGGCCCAAAAAACAAGGGACATAGAAATGAGTTGAGAGGTAGACAGGCAATATCTGCAATTCTGCTCGCCTTTTCCTTATGGTGTCGAGAAAAATTACACACAGCCACCAAGAAATCACCATGCCTTTTCGAATTCAATACTCGTTATTCTGACACACAGTCGGCGTGTTGAAGAAAAGGAATAAGCCCTGGGCCGGGATATTCCGGAAACGGATCTCATTCTCTGCCTCTTCTCATGCTGCCGAAAGCTGCTGACCCATGTAAACGCATTTTTGCCGCACATTAAACCTGAGCCACCTCACACACTGCATTTCTGCAGACAGGTAATGACTCCCAAAAGGCCCGTGTTACTTTCTGTGTGCGGGAGACAAGCTTTAATGGCTACAATTAGGCTTTGCGCTTCTGAAACACAGCTCTCTCTGATTATAGCACAGCTATTCCGAAGGTGCAGGCCTGCGTGCGACGATCTTCCCATTTGCAGCTGCCATAATTCATGAAATGCTCCTCTGTGCATCATGAAATATCTATACTGAAGTCTCACAACTGCAAAAGACGGATAGAGTCATTTCATTTGGTTATATTTACCAGTGACAGTTATATTTTAATTTTATATTAGATGGTGGGATCCTGCTTTGAAAAGTGGGCCTAATATCGATTCCCTATTTTTTTTTGCTACCCGCAGACATTGTAGTGGTAATTTATATGTAAATGCTGAGGGCAGGAAAACACACATTACGCATTAGGGGAACGTTCTGGAAACATCGACCAGCCTTCTCTTGCCATACCATTTTTCCTCATTATAGTGAGTGTTCGTTATCCACCAACTGTGATTCCTGTAGGAGTTCGGAGGAAAAGCTGTTTAGCGAATGAGGAAAATTAATATTATATTCTGGCCCGTGGCTGATCCTTTCACTTAAACGCGTTTGGCTGAGCGCGTAATTCAGTTTAAAGGCGCTTTCCGGAATGACCCGGCGTATGCTGACAGATGTGAGCCCTTTGTGTTCATGAATACATGCACGGCCGATTCGAATAGCGCGCCTGCGAAATTTTATGGCATGACTAGCAGCCGGTAATGAAATCTGAGTAATTGCATGTATTTATTACTCATCGATGGCAGTTTACATTCACTTGTTAAAAAATGTTGGTGGTAATTGAATGATATTCACGGGCTGCATTCCCGTCTCTTCATTCCTGCCAGTATCCCTCAAACTGGCTCCCTCTCTTTTCTCTCTCATTCTCTCTCGATCTCCCGCTCTCCTGCCTCACTCTCTCCCTCCTTTTTGTCTCTCTCTCTCTCTCCTTTCTCTCTGTCTCCCTCTCAGCTCGCTATCTGCATCTTCCTCTCCCTCCTCTTCCTCAGCCTCCATTTCCCCCTCTTCATTCCATTCTTCCTCTCTCACTTTCTCCCTCTCTCCATCTTTTCCAGTCTCCCTCTCCTCTTCCTCAGTCCTCCTCTCTCATGTCTCCCTCTTCTCTTTCTCTCCATCTTCCTCTCTGTCCCTCTCCTTTCTCCATCTCTCTCCTCCCTCCTGTTCCTCAGCCCTCTCTCTCCATCTTCCTGTCCTCTTCTCTCTTCATCTTCCTCTCTCCCTTGTCTTACTTTCCTCTCTCCTCTTCCTCAGCCCCCTCTCTTATTTCTCTTGCCTCCTGCTGCTGATAGTAAGCATGAGTCACACTGTCAGGCCTCTCTCTCTCTCATTCTCTCTCTCCCTCTCTCTCCCTCCCTCCCTCTCCTTCACTCTGTCCCTCTTTCTCTCTCTGACAGAGGCACCTTCTCCAGCCTTTAACTGAAATCACTATTTGTCAGTGCAGAGATGCCGTGAGAGAGGAAAGAGACAGAGAGAGGGAGGAACGGAGGGAGCTGAGAGGAGGGGTCAGAGGTCGTGGCCTGTGCCAGGTGGCAGGGAGGCACTCTGAGAACGTGGCCGGCGGTCTTAGCGCTGGTGTGAATCTACGTCCCATGATGTAATCTCGTGTGGGCACACACGTGTGTCAGTGTGCAAGAGCCCCACGTTGTTATGGCGATGCGCTGAGTGGGAGCGCAGCGTGGACTTGGATTGCCAGTAACAGTAGCTAAGGAATGCTTTAGCCTGGAATGGCTGTTAGCATCTGTTTCCCAGTGCAGAATCACTGCATGGTATGAGGCAGTGACATGGAATTGTACTGATGTCTGTTTACAAGTGAAATGGAACTTGTAATGAATTTCTAATAACAACACAATCAGATTTTTCTGGTGACACTGCAATGAATGCATTTTTAATATTCCTAATAGAATGTATAAAGTCGTGTCTGGCTTCCGGGAAGGTAACCTTTCCACTAAGTCCCTCCGTTGCCCTTTAAATTTTAATGGCCAAATTAAACAAAAAAAAGTGAAACACCTTTAAAGTGTAAAAACATTGCCAAGTAGTAGCTTTCCATTTCATAGCAATTACCCATAAACCCACTGCAGGATGCTTTGTGCTCCCTGTGTGTGTGATAAAGAGGTCAGGGGCAGTGACTATGGAAGGGCAATGGACAACAGGGCTATTTAGGTGGGGGGGGGTCATCCGTGGGGCCCCCGCCTTCTTCTTGGCTGAGCGCTCATCAGTCTTAGTTAAACGTCTGTTTTTGTTCTGTGTAGTGGGTCACAGTCTCTCAGAACATCTTCCTCAAACCCGGTTAAAAGCACACAGAGCTTCTTTCCATCGATGTCTACCCTGACTGGACAGAATGTGAGCTTTAGGACGTCAGCTTGGCCCGGGCGTTCCGGAACATTCCGTTTGGCGTGAGCTAAATTAAGGTGGACGGGAGGATGTGTAAATATTGACTACTCCATAATTAAGCTGGGAAGATGTGGGCACAAATATTGACCCGGTTCGAAACAGCGACCCAGAGAATCCCCACAAGCTGTCTCGGGCCAGCCTGTGTGGGTCCGCACCGTAGGTCTCAGGCGTACGATGTTTTTCGGGGCCTGAAAGGGATTCATTCATAAATAAGCAGGTGGTGCAGGTCCTGATGAATTTGCATGACCTTTAAATGTAGCTCATGTCGTATTTTTAACTGCGTTGAAGTTCAGTTATGGTGAAATAAGCTCGGAGCGGGAGGAGAGGGGGAGAGAGGTCAGTTTATGGAGGGCTGGTGGAAAGGAGGAAAAGGGGAAAATGGGGGAAAGCGGGGGATACCAAAACGATTGATGGGGGTGGGGGGCAAGGAGGAAGTGAGAGAGGAGGACGGAGAGGAAATGGGCAGGAGCGGAGCGCTGATTGCAGGGATGGAGACGCTGTCATTAGAGCCCCGAACGGTGACAGATAACAGCCTTCGCCAGTCAAGCGCGGATCACGCCAAAGTTACAGCTGTGTCGTCGGGTGGCAAAAATAGGAAACCGTCCCGTTAATTGTGAGACTCATGGAGCGGAGATTCAGTGTTCTCAAGCAGTCGGAGTAATCCCGCCACAATCACTTCCAGAAGCCTCCTATTGCACTCACGTCTTATTGCTCATTAACGTAAAAACATTAAGAAATTGTCTTTGCTTTTAGAGCCAGACACATGACATTATTTTGTAAATTCTTTAAAATCTGACTTAAGCAACAGATTATGTAGATTTAGGTTACTAACCACATTTCTGAGGAAACTGGAAAATAAAAATAGAAAAGGGAACTGGACGTGAGAATAGGGTCTGTTGTTGATCCCGATGGCTGTGTACGTGTATGCACGCACGTGAACGTGTCGAGGGTTGTATGCGCAGACGTGCATGCATGTGTAGGAGTGTTGGCCGTGCTGCGCAGATACCTCAGCTGTCCATTTAGCGTGTGGGGTGGTGAGGGTGTGGCGGGAGAGCGTGCACGGGCTGTCTGTCTGTGTGCATGGTGCAGACGGAAGTCAGAGGGCCAGAGCTGGGATTTGCCCTGGGAGCAGCAGTGGTCTGCGCAGGTGAGTGTTGTGGGTCTGCAATTGGTGGGCAGGGCTCCGAAGCTGGTGCTGATCGCGGGGAAGGAGGGTCTCTCCTGGGAGAAGCCGCAGAGCAAGATGGCGGACTCTGAAGTGCTGAGCACGCTGCTTTACACCCATGGCTGTACAGGTGGTCACGAACGCAGCCAGTCGCAAATATGCACAGTCGTAAATGCGCGGCCGCAGTGAAGTGCAGTCACAAACACAGGCGAACATGCGCAGTTGTGAACAAGTGAGATTACAAACATATGCAGTTGCAAGCGCACAGTCACTGTCGCTTAAAGCAGGGGCGGCCAATCTTATCCGCAAAGGGCCAGTGTGTGTGCAGGTTTTCGCTGCAACTCCCTAATTAGGTCACTAATTAGCAGACTGACTGGCTGAAGAGTCCTCACACCTAGGTTTGAACAGCTGAGCTAAAGGTTATCCCAAAAACATGCATACACACCGGCCATTTGCGGATAAGATTGGCCACCCCTGGCTTAAAGTTTAACATCCACATAAAATCGCACGCACATAGAATACCAAATACACACACGAGTATGCTCACACCTGATCTACGATCGGTCTAGGTCACGCAGGATTGTTCAGTGAGACTCGCTGCATCCTTTGATGCTAGAAGACAGGAGATACATTTGTGTGTGGTTTGCATAAGTCCAGTAAGCTATGTGTGTGGTTTATCTGGTGTTGAGTAGGTGGTGCAGAGGTGGAGCAGGGGATGAGTGTTGAGTAGGTGGTGTGAAGGTGTAGTAAGTGTTGAATATGTTTTGTAATTCTGCTGTTTATTTGGCTGTAGATTTGCAGTGAGACTTAGCTTATGCTTAAGTGTTAGATCTTGGGAGCCTGTACAGTATATGAATGGAATGAAGAGGGGGAGATGGAGGCTGAGGAAGAGGAGGGAGAGGAATGTATGTGTTTCTTTGTGCCACTGCTGATTGGCTATGTACACACGTGCAGGGTTGCACACCATACCTGTTGCACTCCATAC
>JAODKC010000065.1:607331-623055 GCA_026777985.1 Mormyrops attenuatus | reverse complement strand
AAAATTTGCTAAAAAGAAAGGTTTTAAGTCCTTTTTTAAAACTGTCAGTAGATTGGGCTGCCCTCAGAGTGTCAGGAAGGCCATTCCATAGGCATTCCAAATAGATATATTGTGAAACTGGCTACCCTAGATTTCTCATGCATGCTAGTAACTGTGAGAAATAAGCATGTAGGTGTAGCACGGAGTGGAACAGTGCTCCCATCTCCATTCTCCTGATTGGACATCCAGCGATGCTCACCAAGCCCCACCCACCAGTATGTCGGTGCGCCCATGGTGCAGACCACTGGAAGATGATTAAATTAGCTTTAGCTAATTAGCTTAGCCTGATGCTATCCAAAAGGTGTTTCATTTTAGTGGCTGGATGTTTCGGCTTATGAGGGGCAGGGTGGAGATGCTGATGTCACTGTCCTGACCTGGGCCCCATATCATCACAGGTTGACTATCGCACAGAGGACGGGACGGCCAATGCCGGCTCGGACTATGAATTCGCTGAGGGTACACTGCTTTTCAAGCCTGGGGAGACGCTGAAGGAGCTAACCGTGGGCGTCATCGATGACGACATCTTTGAGGAAGATGAGTACTTCTACGTACACCTCAGCAACCCCTGTGTGGTCCATCAGGCAGAAAACGCCATCTTCGAGCCTGGGCCCATTGCTCCAGGCAACTGCCCAGCTCTGCCCCTGTCCTTGACCCCGGGAGCGGCTAAGGCGGCCCTGGGCGCCGCCCACACGGCCACGGTGACCATCTACGACGACGACCATGCAGGCATCTTCACGTTCGAGGGTGCGTCAACACGTGTCAGCGAGAGCGTGGGCACCATGCACGTGAAGGTCCAGCGAACGTCAGGGGCCAGGGGGAAGGTGGCCGTGCCATACCACACTGTGGAGGGCACCGCCAAGGCAGGCGAGGACTACGAAGAGACGGCGGGCAAGCTTGAGTTCCTCAACGACGAGACCATGTGAGTGACGATCCGTGCGGATGCATGTGTGGGTGGACCAACCTAATCATTAGCCAACCATATGTCTTGAATCGGTGAGTGACAGGGGAGGGGTCATTCTGGGAGCCAGTCACCTTTCAGTTTTGCCCTGTACCTCTGTGGCCCTGCACCTGTATACCCCCCTGCACTAACCAGAGAGAGCAGGAGCTAGCAGCTTTCTTAATGAATGTCGACAATGTCAGAGGAACGAGTTGCTATTTTTGGCGCGGACGGAAATGTGCCTTTAAAAGCTGGAACGCAAATGCGAGTGGGACATATTTTAAACATTATAAACACCCACTGTTATAAGTACTAAAAGTGTCCACCGTTCATAGATGTGGCAGCAAAGCAGGATGGGAACAGACAGACAGTTTCAGAATTTCAGAGAACTATCATAGGTAATTAACCCCTGCAATAAGTGAAGCGGTTATATATAGCTCCATATTTACGTATTGCATTTTTGTCACATCTGGTTTGATGGGGAAATGTGCGGAGATTTTACTGCGTGGAGTCTTTGCAAGCGAGATTCTCTTTCTGAAAGATGCCAGAGACTCTGTTTGATGCTTACGTCTTTAACTGTAAACTTAGACAGTACACAGTAACCCTTGAACCAGCAGTTTACACAAGGGTATAGATTTGAGTGTGGACTATAGGGACACGTCCCTGCAAATATTGTGGGGGCACCGTGTCCGTTTAGGGGTGTTTAGCTTTGAGTACAGACAGTCTAAGAATCTGCTGAGTAAAGCCATATATACAGCTGCTGGTCACTTTATTAGGTAACCCAAAACAGTACCAGGTTGTATATAGAGCCGCTACATAAGTTTACGCGTTATAGATGCCTTTCTGCGTACCGCTGAGGTACTAAGCTGTTATTTTTGACTGGAGGTCTTCCTGTTTCCATTCCTGTTAGCGTCTGGCAATTCTCCTCTGACCCTCTCTCATTAACCAAGTGTTTCACCCACAGAACTGCCCTTGATGGAATATTTCTTTTTCATTCTTCACACTCTCTGTAAACACTGGATACCGCAGTGCGTGAAAATCTCAGGATGGCGGCTGTTTCTGAGATGCTGGAACCAGCACAGCTGCCATCAACAGTCACGCTACATTCAGGACCTATTAGGGTAGCGGTCTTTACCATTCAAAAGCCCAATCAGACAGTCAGACTTACCCTCCTGACCCTGTCTGCGTGTCTCATTCAGTTGCAGCCATGTGATTGGCTGTTTACAGGAGCAGGCATTAATAAGCAGGTGATCCTAATTAACTGGCCCCTGAATGTGTTTCCTTTTGAGATGGTGCACAGTAACTTGGACTCTTCATCAATTCCCATCGACAAAGTTCTTCTGCAGCACACTGACACAGTTTTTAACCGTTAACACGCTATTTTCGTCAATGAGCGGTCATTAACCTGATATTAATCCATTGTAAAGTGTACGTGAAACTTCAGAGTGAGAGCCCATTGTGATTCCATTTACGTGTGGATTTCAGTTATTTATTGGGACACTAAGCCTGTGATCATAAGATCACTGGGTCAAATCCCAGAGTCGGTGGAATCATTTCACCATTGGGCCCCTGTGCAAGGCCCTTAACCCCCTAGGGACTGACTGACCCTGTTTTCAATTGTGTGTCGCTGCTAAATAGATTGTGATTGAGCCCAAGCTGAAGATTTTCATGGAGATTAACAGCAGAATTCGACCTCCCATACTGGGGAAGCCTTACAACAGGGCTGTTCAACTCATGGTCCTCATGAGCCAATCCTTGCTGATTTTGGCCAATCAGGCCAATCAGAATCAGTAATGATTAAACTAACTACCTGGGAGAACTGAAAACACGGTCTGGATTTGGAATCAAGAGCCATACCTTACAGGATAAGTATTTCCTGCATAACAAAGGTGTTTTTCCAACTATGCCTGGGCTGATCCCGGTCCGGTCCCTGCCTTGGCTAAGGTTACCGCCGGTATTTCTTACGGCGGATGCTCCCTCCTTTTATACCTCCATGACATTCCATAAATACACTGCCATGCTCCCCTGCCCCCGGGGTTAATGAAAGAGTGCAAGCGGCAAAGGTCCTTCCCCCCGCCCCCCCGCCAATCTCGCCGCGTCCCGGGAGTAAATCAGAGAGCAGCTTTAAAGGCTCCGTCTCCCAGCGTCACTTGTACTGATACGGCTGCTGGGATGGAACCGTGCTCAACCCCACTGCTCCGGAAACAGCGAGACCTGCTGGGACCGGTCCAGGAGGGGGAAACACTGCAGGATTCTAGGAACTGGGGGTGCAAATAAATAGCTTGGTCTGTTCCTCATTCCCTTGACCAGTGGTGGATATGTTGTTTCTGGGTCCCCACTCAAAAAAAATCTATCTGGATGTCCACCCCCCAGTGTAGTGACTGTTTGTGGCAAACAGGGGGTCTCCTAACCTCAGGGACCCCACGCAAATGCATGGTCCAAATAGTGGTAAGCATGACCGCTGGCTATTGGCTATGCCCCATCGGCACTGTGATGATACCTGCTTCCTGACAGAAATGTAATAAAGAAACGAAAGTTGCGTTTCCTGAAACTGATGTAACCAGGGTCATCTGAGATGCGACAGTGTTGTCGCTGATTCTCTGTGTAGGACAGGGCCTGGTGGGTGACGGGGATTAGCCACAGGGTGGACAGAAGGGGCCACTAGATTACCACTGGATTACAGCTGGATTATCGCCGGATTACTGCCAGTTAAGGATGGTAGGAGCGGTGTGACGCGACTGTGTCAGACGACGTGGCCTCAAACACGACCAGCGATAGATGAGACAATAAGTGTGAGAGCAGAGATCAAAACATTATGGCTCCTTTGTCAAAAGAGAGCAGGGAGCAAAAAATAGCAAGTTATGAACAACAGATTTCAATGAATCGAGACTTCAGTGACGTCCCATAATGCTAACGACAATAATACAGTGTGTTATGTAAATCGATGCAGAGCATCTGCTTCTCTATGTCGTTTCTGTTCCGAATAACATCTCCTTTCTCTTTTCACACGTCCTCCTTCCTCCTTTCCTACCACTTTCTCTTCCTCCTCCAGCTGCCCTCGTTTTGTCTTCCCTCGCTCGCCTCTGACTGTTTATTACTTGGTCAGTGGTTAAAAGGCATCTGTTTTGGGACTTGAATGTGTGATGTGTAATTATGTGCATGGGTACCCTTAAACTGGGAATTTGGTGTGTCTGAGTATATCCCCTTTCGCTGCCCATGTCTGTGCACATCCCCTTTAACTCCCTGTGCCTGTGTATATCGCCTTTCACTGGCTGTACCTATACACATCCCCTTGAAGCGTCTGTGTACATCCCATTTAACTGTCTGCGCCTGCGCACATCCCCTTTATCTGCCCATGTCTGGCACATCCCCTTTAACTGTCTGTGCTGGTGTAATCCCCTTTAACTGCCTGTGCACATCCCCTTTCACTGTCTGTGTCTGTGAACATCCCATTTCACTGTCTGTTCCTGTGCACATCCCCTTTAACTGTCCGTGTCTATGTACATCCCCTTTACACTGTCTGTTCCTGTGCACATCCCCTTTAACTGTCCGTGTCTATGTACATCCCCTTTACACTGTCTGTGCCTGTGCACATCCCCTTTAACTGTCCGTGTCTTTGTACATCCCCTTTAACTGTCTGTGCCTGTGCACATCCCCTTTAACTGTCCGTGTCTTTGTACATTCCCTTTAACTGTCCGTGTCTTTGTACATCCCCTTTAACTGTCTGTGCCCGTGATGGTCCTCCTTGACCATATAAAAAAATATCTAAATGTCGGAATGAAAAGCCTGGAGGCTCTGTCTGTCTGGAGCTGAAGAGACTGGACTCATTTGCTCAGTGTTTTGGGGGAGATCTATTTTAGCAAATTTCATACCTATATTTTCAGCTTTCCTGTCAGAGCAGGGGGGGCTGGACAGGGACAGAAATCATTGCAGTGGGTTTAAGACACACCTCCCTGTCCCAGAGCCACTCCTATTGGCCACTCTTGTCAGGTGACTAGACCAAGGCTGTGGGATTTCACCTTCACTTGCACAAGTGGAGCATAAAGGAGAAACTATTGAAATTCTACAATAAATGGAGTCTGTGAATGGATTGGAAAGGGAGCAGGGGCTCACAGAAACAGTTTAAAACAAACCCCTAGGCCAGGCACCATCTGTAAAGCCCGGGATGAGCTCCTATCGTAACCCAGGGAAACGTCTTGTAGGTGCAAACGGCCAACGCCATTGGCCAGCCTCCTTGCCGCCCACCCACCACAGCCTATCATGTTACGGTGCACCAGCTGGCCCGCAGGCTCACATACCAGCAATAATAGGCTCACCGCCGCGCGCAGTAATTACGAGAAAGTGATACCAGGACCCCAGTGAAATTTGGGACATTTGGGCTGACGTTGGTGCAGTTAGGGGGCACGTAGCACGGTAGCAGAATGGATCACATTGGAGGTGCCCAGTGCGTAAGTGGAGGGGAGGGGTGTTCGAGAATGCCCATGAGGGGGAGGCTGAACCAAACAGAAGTATCTCTGTGTTTCTGCATCGCTGTGTGTGATATTCAGGAGGCGCGTCCTACTTATTGACAAGCCTGTGGGGGTGCCGTTACGCTTCGTGACACATCGTTCCTTCCACATTCTTGTCTTCCTCTCCCGTTCCCCCCGTTCCTCCCTCTCCGCTCTGTCTTCCATCTCTGTCGCCCCCCATACTGTGCCACAGGATCTGATTGGCTTCTTGGGATCCGTAGAGGAAATGTGGGCGTTGCCACTAATTGGAACATTAAGAAACAGAAACCAGACTTGCGTCCGACTTGCGATTGGCTCAAGTTACCAATTCTGAGCCTCACATACGGCCAATCCACAGACCACAGACCTTTCTTTTTTTTCTCCCGGGACCGCACGCCAAAGCCACACTGGTGAGGTCAAAGGTCAGAGCAGCCCAAAGGTCAAATGGAGAAGGAAGTGGCCTTTTTCAGGAACTTTCAGGACATTCCCTGTTACTGGTTGGTGTTTGCATTGCTGTGTCCCTGTGCTGCTGGCCCCCCCCTCCCCAGCCTCACGCATCATTTCCTCCTCGCTGCATGCTCACTCGTAGGCGTATGTGCCCCTATATTTGTGTGCGCTGGTGTGCACCCGTCGCCTCATTAACACCAAGCCGCGACTCGCGCCGCCAGATCATTCACTAGCGGATTGTGTGGCACTTCACGGTACAGCGCGGAGCTCCTGGTGCGGGAAGCCAGTGTGTTTGTGAGTGTCTCTGTTCACAGGGGGCCAAGAATAGAGGAGCCAAAGGAAGGCAGAGGAGATGGATTTAGGGTCAGTGGACGTGGGCACTGTGTGTGTGTGTGTGCGTGACTGCGTGTCTGTCTGTGGATATCGGTGTGCAGGTTATGTACTGAATCGGATCCCTCTTTTTTACACCACACTCACATACGTGCAATTTACACACACACTCACACACAGTCAGAGAGACAGACACAGAAACACAAAGTCACATAGACACACAGAGTCACACACACAAAGACAGACATACAGATACACACACACACAGAGCGTGTCTACATGTCCCGTACTGGGTGGCCCACACCATGTAACCACACACAGGGAAATGCTGCACTTTTCCTTGCCTCCTCCCCGCTTCCCCAGCAGCCGCCTCCACTGCGCGGCGCGATTCGTGATGCAGGGAAAACAGACGCGCCGCCACGGTTGAGGGGACCTCATAATTAGGGATGGGGGAATTGTGGCCCTCTCGGGCTCCTGTCACCAACCGTCACCATGAAAAACAATGTCAGCTTAGCTCCCCAGCATCCGTCCTCCTGAGAGGAGATTTAAAACAAAACGAGGGCACAGAATACACATTACGTTGGCTTTCGGCTGTAAGGACGCTCATCTGCTGAGCTCGTTGGCCATTACAGTCAGAATAACAAGATAATAATGAAATAAGTCTCTTGGAAGTTTGCAGATGGCTCGACCCATGACCTTCTTTAAAGTCCTCCTGCCCAACAGGGGGAGTCAGTGTTCTCAGGTCCTCCTACCCACAGCGGGGGACTCAACCCAAACTCCCTACTGTGCATTGCACTATGAAGGCCCATAAGTACGATTTCTAGAAATTACATTTCGCATTTTCCCAGCACTTAGCAGTCACTTTCATCTTTTTTGTTCTTTGATTTATCCTTTGCTGAAATAACCTTCAAAAAATGAATCTGTACCCAGTGTTTTCACCAGTAACAAAAACACACAAAGAGAACCATTTCCTGTACGGATGTTGGCAGATCCTTTATTTCCATACCGATTTAGACGGTGAATTGTTATGGGACGCGGACCCCTCTGCTCGTTTGCTGCCTTTCCTGTCCTCTTATCAGTGATGTAGGGCTTTAATATGTCCTGTGCTTGTGGTGCAGCTCTACACCAGCTTGCGGAAAAACCTGCATTTTCCACTAAGGGACAAACTTAAGTTCCTGAACAGCTTCCCTAAATCAAATTTCACTAAATACTGATCCAGTCTTGAAGTATGGAGGATATTCCCTAGATTAGACCCCCATCCATGGAGGAACTCTTACAGAATGACATTGTCAGTATCAAAGACTTTGAGGTCATCACTGACAGATCTACAATGGAGTGGCATTGACATCATTATCGACAGATCTACAATAGAGTGACATTGATGTCATCTGACAGATCTACAGTAGAGTGGCACTGATGTAATCATTGAGAGATCTACTGTAGTGCAGCGTTGACATCATTTACAACAGACTTGCAGCATAGAGCCATTGATGTCATCATCAACAGAACTACAGTAGAGTTGCAGTGATGTCATTCTCAATAGCTCTACAGTAGAGTGACATTGACGTTATTATTGACAGATCTATAGTGGAATGCTATCGTACATGCAAATGACTGACGTTGATGATTTACAGTCGGATGACATTAATGATTTAGATGACAGATCTATGGTAGAGTGACATTGATATGAATGATCTATACTAGAGCCGCATCATCGATATGAATGATGGATCTGGAGTACAGTCGCATTGCCAATATGAATGATAGATCTACGTGCAGAATGTAAGCTTATATAAATCAAGCAAATCGGCTGTAGGCCATGAACAGCGCCTATGGCTTTGGTTAGCAAAAGCACAGTTTTGCAGAATGCAATCCTTCTAAACCTTCAATAAACTAATTATCTGCAGAAAAGAAACAATTCTCTGCATGTATGAAGGATGTGCTCCTTCAGTCAAAGTTTTCAGGTACTGAAGATAAAGAAATTTTGGCACCGTTAAAGGCAGTACTTTAGTTTACATCTTTCCTAATAATAGGAATAGTCATTTTCTCTGGGCTACACTAAAGAGGAAGGGATGGCACTGCTGAGAGTAAGGCGTAAGATCCAAACGCTTGCAGCGGTCATTTATGCAGAACTGAGTTATGTAACGTCCGACTTGATAATGCCTTTTAGGTGCTGATTTTTATGTCTTGGATCTCATTCATCTTCGTCTCCAGTCTTTGCAGAGGCTGTAGTGATTGGTCAGCCTAGACTCCTGATCACAACTGGCATCTAAGAGCGCAGTACTGAAGTCAAGGATGAATTGGTAGAGTTTATTATTATCTCCTGAGGTTAACTTTGAGTCTGTGGTGTGCTGATCTAAATGGAAACAATCAAGTTGAAGCTTTGTTCTCAAGGTTAATGGTACTGAAGGTCTCTCGATAGACCTAGAATGATTGCACTATTTTTTTGTTCGTAGATAACACAATTACAGGTAACTTGTACAGAGCAATACTGCAACTGCTTGAAAATATCTGAAACTTTCAAGGGATTCTGATCCCGAGACAAGATGTTCTCTCGCGAACCGTGACCCGTGACTGGTTCTTCCCGTTATAAGCCGATACGACTGCAAACTAAGCAATTGAAATTAATAGCTTTCAAGATCAAGGGAAGCTGCCGTCTTTTGGAAAGGCAGTACAGCAGAGATGTTTTTGGGGCAGATGCAATTGGCTGAGTGGCTCAGTGAGCAAATGGCATTTTTTTAAGCATAAGTATATTTATCCAAACTGGCATATATATATTTTTTTTTCTGAGACAGTGGTCTCTGGTGGAATTCAGGGCCAAGGGTCTTGTTCAGGGGTTCAACAGGGAAAGCACTCTGCTGACTGTGGGATTTGAACCCATGACCTTCTGATCACAGGCATGATGACCTAACTCGCTGAGCCACACAGCCTGTAACATGGTGTATTCCTCTCTCACTCTCTCACCCCTTTAATCCTGAACATCGCCTGTGGTGCTGTTATATTAAATGGGTTGATCCTAGAGATGAATTTTTAAGTTTGACAAGATAAAAAAAACGTCAGTGCTGGGTCTCCTGACCCTCCTTGTGCTCAGTACGGTGCGACGGTGTTGGGTTGGCAGCGGGACGGCTCTGGTCCGCTACACTTTGGAGCCACTTCTGTTAGATGTCTGATATGAAGACGTGTGGTTGTACCTAAAGTCCATTCAGGTGGTCAATTAGCTTCACACCGTTGAAACTCCTCTTTAACAGGAGACAGAGCAGCAGTCTTGGATTCTAAATTTCTTGCCTTCAGTGTACTTTCCAAGATACTGTTCCCTTTTCTTCTGAGAAGGAGACTTTGATACACTTTGATGCAGAGGCCGCCTCCAGTTCGACACGTTATATATGTTTAATCGGATGGTAGAGCCTCGTATGGTTGTCATGGTAACCAGATGTGTGACAGATGACCGTGGCAGGAGCCTAAAGGATCAATATGCAGCCACCCCTTTGCAGGGATGAGGCACCTCACAGCATCCTCTCGCTGGAGCCTGGGTTCAGTCTGTTCAGGAAAACCAGCCCAGCGGAGGAATTCTGTCCTGTCTTTGTTTTCCCAAACTGACAGATGCACGTGTGGCAGCCCATATCCTCCGACATTCCAATATCTGTTAGCTATTTTTTCTTTTTGCTTGTACGCCCTCAGCCGTACGTAGTCATAGGCCCTCAGGTATTTCCACGTGCTGATTGCTAACCAGGGTACTTACAATAACGAGCGTAAACGCTTCAAATCCATTGAACATAGAAAGTTCCTTCTTATTTCTCCCCGTCGTCCAAGGCTACATGAAACAACTGTGTCCGTATTTACTGGAAGCGCCTCTTAATGAACCACAGCTAAGAGCTGATTGGCCCCCTCCCCTGTCCTTCACCGATTCAAAATATATCATTGGCTAATGATAAGGTTGGCCCCACTGTATGAATTATAATACTGATTGGCCCCCTGCCCGTCACTCACCGATTCAAAATATGTAATTGGCTAATGATAAGGTTGGCCCCGCTATATGCATTATAATACTGATTGGCCCCCTGCCCGTCACTCACCGATTCAAAATATGTCATTGGCTAATGATAAGGTCGGCACTCTGTATAAATTATAATACTGATTTAATTAAACAAGAACCTGTTAATTTCTTATAAGCGAAAGCTAAGTATTGAATAGCATCACCAGCATCCACTTTCCAACCCTGAGCTGGAGTCCCAGATTGCAGCTATTGATCTCCACTGGGAGCCGGGAGGGAGCAAAAACGTGGACTGCCGTGGGTCGCTGAGGACCGGATCGGGAAACACTGCTTTAGAGGTTGCAGTTAAATAAAAATAAACCAAAAATAAATCAAATAAACATTTTTTTATCAGAAGTAAAGTTATAAGTAAGATTAAGGATAAATAAAAATAGTAGAATAAAGTAAGAAAAAATTGGATTGCGTCCATACTAACAGCCTTGAGCAGCCTCGCTGCCTGAGAGTCGAAGCCGTCATGGAGTCTGTCTGCTGATCCCTGACGGCAGTGAAATCAGTTTATGGGAAGGATCCTTATGGATAGACCTGGCTTTCTTAAAGCATGTGAAACTAAGCTTTATATGCCCAGGTACACTGGAGTGCTTCTTTTCACACCTCCCATCATGCTCTCCTTTGGGGTCCAATGGCCCAAAATAGATTTGACCATTCTGCTGTGGACGGGATTCAAACTAATAACCATCTACTCAGAGGCCTAACCCCCTCAACTTCTCTGGCTCTGTAATTAATTCTGCTAACACCAAAGAATATATAGTGCATTACTTTTATATGTTGTATTCATGTATCCGTACCATAACTGCTTATCCGATACAGGTTTGCGGCCTGGAGTCTTTCTCAGGAAGCACAGGGCACCCGGCTGGGGGCACCCCGCACAGGGTGACAGTCACACAGCGTGGCCGCATTCAGCCCAAACGTCTTTGGACTCTGTGGTCTTTGGACTCTGTGGTGCATATTTATATATGTATAGAAAAATGTAGAAGCTATGCAGTATGACCTGATGCCAGTGTGAGACTCCAGGTCCCCCCCCCCGACACCGAGGGTGTCACGTCAGGGTGTTCTTGTTGCCACGCTCCGCAAAACTGTCACCTCACGCACCCCAGCACCGACGGTTTCTCCTTCCTTCTGTTTTCTTCCTCCACTCCGGGGGGGTTGGGGGGTTATGGAGATGAAGGGTCCCCTCTCTTTCTGCTTCGGGGAGCTGGACTGTGTCGCATGTAATTACGTTCCTCGTCACTATTACCCGGAAGCACCTTCTAGCACCTTCTCTCCTGGTAATTACAATCTGCTCCGGCCTCAAGTTTGCGTCCCAGAGCTCTGTGGGCTCCTCACTGCGTGCAGTTCGCCTCACTTTTCCCGTTCCATTCATTTTTCAAATGACTGAATCGGGTGGATGTTAATTGGTTTATTGTTTTTGGGAACTAGGACACCCTAGTATTACATTTGAAATGTGGGATGCTTGAGACCAGCAAATTGTTTGGGGGTGGTATTGATTGTTCCTGGCACATTTTACCCGTGCGTGTCTGTGCCTATCCCCCTTTACCTGTGCGTGTCTGTGCCTATCCCCTTTACCCGTGCATGTCTGTGCCTATCCCCCTTTACCCGTGCGTGTCTGTGCCTATCGTTTTTTACCTGTGTGTGTCTGTGCCTATCCCTCTTTACCTGTGCGTGTCTGTGCCTATCGTTTTTTACCTGTGTGTGTCTGTGCCTATCCCTCTTTACCCGTGCATGTCTGTGCCTATCGTCTTTTACCCGTGCGTGTCTGTGCCTATCCCCCTTTACCCGTGCGTGTCTGTGCCTATCCCCCTTTACCCGTGCATGTGTGTGCCTATCCCCCTTTACCCGTGCGTGTCTGTGCCTATCGTCTCTTACCTGTGCGTGTCTGTGCCTATCCCCCTTTACCCGTGCGTGTCTGTGCCTATCCCCCTTTACCCGTGCGTGTCTGTGCCTATCGTCTTTTACCTGTGCTTGTCTGTGCCTATCCCCCTTTACCTGTGCGTGTCTGTGCCTATCCCTCTTTACCTGTGCATGTCTGTGCCTGTGTCCTATCCTCTCGCTCCTTGCCACCTTCCTAAATCTCCCTGACTGTCTCCTGTGCTGTTCTTCTCCCATTCCTTTAAGCCTTCAGTCACCTCCTCTTTCCTATTCCATTCTTTTCTGGATGCGTATCCAAGCAACTAGCTTGTCCTGCCTCTCGGTCCCTTTGCTGGATGCTTAGTTTCAAATTCTTTTAAAGAAAATATTTCTGTCACCTAGGGAATAAAAAACTTGTTTTACAGTTAATCGATAGAGTAGTATTTCTATTGAATTTGCAGTATACATGCAGTGTGTATATATATATTTTCTTACCCAAACTTGGTCCCATCACACTTGCACAGTGACTGTGATTTGATCTCTCTTTCTGTTCTCCGCACACATTCATATTTTCTCCGTTGCCCCCGGTGACGACGTGCTCCTCCACTCTGCTACTGTAACTGATGATATCGCTTTGCAGTTTTTTTTCCCCAGAGCCCCCATGCGGCACCTAGCAATTCTGCTCTGTAGTAATAAGACAGTGCGGCCGCAGACATGACGGCTGTGCGCTGGAGCGCGGTCACTGTGTTTCAGGACTGGCTCTGATTTATAATGAGCTTTTGGGATTTTGTGGAAAAATCCCCGGCCTTTAGTGAAGGGGCACAGATGTGATGTGGATGTTTTGACCTGCATGAAAACCCACCACTACAAATTCAGCTGTCTGGGTGGTGGGGGGGGGGCGGCATTGGAAGGTGTATAAATTCTGATTTGAAAAACATGGATGGAATTCACACTTTTATTAAACCAGCTTCATTAGTTTGATTTTAATTATTTGTAGGTAATTTTTTCATAATTGTCCATTACTGCATTCTTAATGATGCTCCAAAAGTTGAGTGCCCCCCCAGTTCTGGAGTACATTAGGGTGGGGGGTGCATATTATCACTTATTATCAAAGTTACGCATAAGAAGAGCCATCTCCCTTTATGAATGTCCAGCAGCCATTCGATGTTCTTCAATGGATTCATCTGCCTCTGAATTATGGGTAAAACCCTTAGTTACCTGACTTCTTGTTGTGAAATTGCCAGTTAATTCACTTGTTGCTAAAGTGTGTGTATGAAATTCACACAGCCCTGGTTCAGCATGGCTATCTTAATACTTTAAGGATTTCTCACGTTACGGTTTGTTTTTGCAGTTGAAATGTCACGTTTTAAATATTAATCCAGTTTCCCTCCCTTTGTTTGTGGCTGTGACCTATTGATTTTCAGGCCACTGAACCCTTGTTATTTTTGTTTTGTGAAGAATGGATATTTTTAATTCCATTTGGGGCTGGCGGTTTGAGTGGAAATTCCGAGCTCGGAACTTCAGTTTTCTCTCACTCCCCAAAGTTTCAGTTCTCTCAGCTGATGTGACAGACGTGCACCGGCATCGTCACGGCAACGAGCTCGCTTGACTGACAGCGCTGAGTGAGCGGAGACAGCGTGGAAACTGACTGAGTTTGGCATGACAGCATTGGGGGGAGATAGAGAAAGAGAGAGAGGAGGGGAATCAGAGGATGGTAGGAACCTACAGGAGACGTGGAAAGAGGGGAGGGAGGTGTTAATTGGTGATGGCCACTGGACTGGTGTGTGACAGAGGATGTAGCAGCATAAGACAAAGGTCAGCACACAGGTTTTCTCACATTCCGATGGAGAGGACGGGGAGGGAAGCAGCTGACACTCCCATGATGCATTGCAGGAAGGTGTAACACCATCTTTCTACACATGGAAGAGAGAAACACGTTTTTATTTAAAAACCAGCCTGAGGTCCACAGGGTTTATAACAGTTGTCGTAACACCCGTGACGCAACTGTCATAACTTATTATCATAACTTTACGACACAGTGAATGACAAATCTTTGCTTAAGCACCATGTTCAGAAAGGCTCTGCATATATAATAAGCTGACTCGGCCTTTTATTTCTGGCAATTTCACCGAACTGATAAAAGTCTGTAAAATTGCAGATGATAAGGTGACATGACGGTTCACATGAATCGCAATGACTTCTTACGGCTTTTCCTGGGTACAGTAAACTCTGCCTCTTAATCCGCCCATAATGGCGAAGGAGCAAATGCGAGCTGGGGGTGAATGAATGGTTGGAAACGTGAAAGAGAGAGTCTGCGGAGACGGGGGCCGAGGACACCCAGTGGGATTGATCTGGGTTCTGAGTATAGATATACGCATCCATTGGCAGTTGTATTGTTGCTGTGCTATTGATCTTGAGTTACACTTTAATTCTGCATGCCGGCTCCTTAATTTGGCCTGCTGTGTTCATCATGGTTTTTCGCTCTTGAGTCCCTTCCTTGGGCTGAGAGAAGCTCCCTCTGGCCCAGAGCTCCACATCCTCTGGACAGACTCCGCAATCACGACTCTCAGATGCCCAGCCGCATTGAGTATTATGACGGCTTCCTATCTGTGATGCTTTACGCGTCACTAAAATGATATGACCTGCAGGTGGCGTAGCGGTTGTGTGATATGTGTAATACAGTGTAGTTTTTTAAGGTATGCCAACAGGTTCCAAGTCCCAGCATGTGAATTTCTGTTGTACCTTTGAAGATGGTGCTTGGCTTGACTTGATTCCTGGATGATCTTTCCTAACGTGCTGTGTCATGCTTTAAAAATCATCTTTTGGAGGTAACTGTGAAACAGTAGCTGGATGTAGGGGGATATGGCTCCGCCCTCAGTGTGTGCTCTGTCCTATCAGCTCAAAGGTATGTGGGTTGTGGGAGGAGTAAGAGTGAGTCACTGTTCTTTGCTATTTTTGGGTGCCTTTCTGCTACTGATGTTATTTTTAAGGTGAGTAATGTCACTGGACTGAGGCACCTTTCTGCACCATTAATAACGATGGAGAGAGACGACGTGCAAATCCACACGGGAATTTCAGCATTCCGACAGGTGGGCAGCTACATTCGAGATTGTACAGGGGCAAACTCCGGTGTAAACTGACCTGGAGTCAGTACGCGTGGGCGCATTCTGTCTCTCAAACCAATCGCTCTAATGTCGTGGATGACTCACGCTGCTCGTTCTGTACGAAAAAGACATTAGCATGGCGACCCCGATCCCCTGATCGGCAACAAAACTTTGGGCTCTGTTTAGTCTCCGCAGATTCCATGATTAAACATCTCCTTCAGGAAAGAACTGGACTGGATCTCCCAGCAATCTCCTGCTTATTAAGAGTGTAATTGAATTCATGCTAATTTGATCTCTCTGTTCAATTTTACACTATTTTACACAAGTGTAATTAAGCAATTACGGAGGAAACTGCGCAGCCGTGTCGTTGCCGCTGTCGCTGTCGTTTCTGTATGCATGTGTCTGTGGCCACGTAACCAAACCGCCGTGTGTCTGTGGCCATGTAACCAAACCGCCGTGTGTCTGTGGCCATGTAACCAAACCG
>JAODKC010000065.1:577227-605032 GCA_026777985.1 Mormyrops attenuatus | reverse complement strand
GTAACCCCCAAATAATCAACCCCCCCCCCCCCCCCCCAATGCTCAACCCAAAGTTATGGCCTTGTTCAGAATAGCAGACTGTTGTGAGCGTAACTGTTGGTTACTTTATGAACTTACAAGTCTCTAACTTCAGAAATCCAATCCCACCCCAAATAAACAAGCATAAATAAATAAAATAGGCTATGATGTTTGTCAACCAGGAAGAATTTGTTCTTACTAAAAGTCAGTATTGTATGCTGTATACACTTTTTTTCTCCTCCATGCTGTGATTTTTCCTATTCAGCTCAGTGTGTGTACTCTTACTTAATCTTGTATTGAGCTTAGAAATAGTACATGGCAGTCTGCTGAAAATGAAATTATAACTACTTTATGGAGGTGGTGAGTGAAAATAATTGATATAAATAGACTAAATAGTAGGTGTGTCTGTTTTTTTTATGATCTAAATTGCTACAAGGTCGTAGTCTGCATACATCCATCTTTTAGCTGCATATCCTGCTCAGGGCCGCCTGGAGCCTACCCCAGGTGACTCTGGGCATAAGGGTACGGTACCCCCCAGGATGGGACACCAGTCCCTCGCAGGGCGCGGTGGACTTTGGCCTGAGCCGTCTTGCTGCCCTATAAAAACACACCTTACTAGAAATCCATGACTTTGGTCTGAACATTTTATAAATTTAGATGATGTCTGTTTTTAGCTCCGTCTGAATTTGGAAAAAGAAACAATATGCTGGTTCAGCGTTCCTAAATGCAGACGCACTCTTCAGAACGAATCTTCCTCTGTACCACCCCACTGTTCGGCTGCTGGCTGTTGGTCTCCTTTCCCCTCTGTTTCCCAGAAATTCCTCTCCACCGTCTTTGTTGAGTCACATGGCTCGCTGTCTGGGTCGGCCGTCACAAAGACGCGCGTCGGGCTGACAGAGAAGCACTGGCTTGTATCGCGCACGGCCACTGCAACAGGAATGGCTTTTTCTGGTGGAAAGCTTCTATTCAGACCTCTTGGGGGGTTGCAGGACTTCTGCATGAAGAACCGGTATCAGTCCCAACCTCAAACTGAGATAAGCCTCAAATCAGTTTTGTTAGCAAAAATATTCCTATGAATGAATGTGCTGTAAAGTTCAGCAGGGCAATCGGCCCGGATCGGCCATCTGAATGGACCAGAACCATTTAAGTGCATTCGCAGACCATTCACTCATTCGCTGTACAACCCACTTTGCAATAATATGTAATTCTGAGCTGTTACTACGGAATTCTGCGCTATGCTTTCCCTGACATCCTTTGCACTGTTACCATTTATTAATGTTGATTATTCATTATAATAATATTTACTATTACTTTCCATAAATGTCTAAATGTCTTTTTAGTGTCTAAATATGCATGTGCTACTGTAAACGTGCAATTTCCTTCAGGTTTTAATATTTTTTTTCAGGTGTTATCTATCTATCTATCTATCTATCTATCTATCTATTTATCTATCTCCTGTTTTGCTTACAGTTCTACTGTAGATCTTCAATGGACTTTTTATCAGATAATTTTGAGGAGTCAGTAGGTTGGGCTGACTTTCTTTTCTCGGACGCTGAGATAAATGTTAAGGGAGATAAAGATGGTTCATAGCTTTTTACAGAAGGCTTGTTGTTCTGGAGAGAGTAAACTAGTGCTTCATTAACGGTTCTTAGGCTGCTTTGAGGTGTTGAGGTCTTGCCTGAATGGTTGGTGAATTTCTCGCAGTCGATAAGGATGGTGACTGCCCCGTGATGGCAGAAGACCGCCTCTGGTCTAGGTTTGGTGTCGTAATCTGACATTACCAGTTCTGTGCGGTACCGGTTGAAGCTACACTGCCGGCGCTCCCTGTCTGTAGGCAGTGCCATAGGCAGCCTCCTGTGTCCCTAATTGGTTGATTGGCATTAGGGAGCATGGGGGTACAGCTGGCTGAGCGGTGGTCGGATGTCTGAGTGTCTAACTGCGTGGGGAATCTTACTTTGTGCTCCGTCCACAGGAAGGTGATCGAGATAAGAATCATCGATGACGAGGAGTACGAGAAGAACAAGACGTTCACCATTGTGCTTGGGGAGCCGGTGCTGCTGGAGATCGGGCAGCGGCATGGTGAGCTGGGGACACACCGGGTTTGCGTGAGTGCAGGGGTGTACACAGGGGGCGGGACCACATGTCCCAGCTGGCAGCCTATTGGGCTGAGAATTCCCCCTTTCATGTCACTCACCGATTCAAAACATATCATTGGCTAATAGTAAGGTCGGCCCCCTGTATGAATTATGACCCCTCTTATGCCCCTCCCGCCTCATAAAATTCTAGCATCGCCCCTTTGTGAGTGCCTGTTATCACAGAAACACGGCCCCCTTCCACTGAATATACCTGACTGTAAACAAAGTTTTCCACTGAACTTTCCCATCATGCACCCTGCCGCTGCTCACCGTGCAAGTTGGCAAAAATAATTTTGCAATTCTCAAAGGGACAGGTGAAAAAAAAAAGAAAAGTAGGGATATGACATTGAGAGTTTAGAAAAAAAACTATTACAAACTACAAGCATATTTAGAAAAAAAAATTATTAATTTGAATCGTTTGTAACCCGAGGAGAATTTCATTAAGACAGAGAGCGATTGGTCTGAACTGCAGGGGTATCTATTACTGCATTGTCTTCAGGGCACTTTTAACACATTTTGCATTAATTATTTAGCTTACTGGTGATGCGGCTCTAATTTAATATACTTCCTTGTGTCATTCAATTTTGGATCTATTATAAGGTTTTATTAAATGGGGTTCTAGCAGGGCAGCATGGCTGCTCTGTGGGTGGAACGCACCGTGCCCTCACTGCCCCAAATGTCCAGGCATGTAGGTTCGAATCTAACCTCAGCTACGGACACATGGAATTTGTCTCCTTTGTGATGTTGTGCACTTCCTCCTGAAATCCAATAAGTATAATTCCCAGTGCTATGTCATGTGATGAACAGGGCTTTGAAATCAGTGGGTGGGATTACTGTGTGTTGTCAATCACTGTTTTTACCCATTGGGAGCTACTACAAGCAACCAATGAGAGGCAGCCTAAACATTCTAGAATGACAGTGTGTGGATGCTTTTCAAGCCCCACCTTTCTTCCTGTAATACACACTGGGTTCGGAAGGTTGTTTGTTCAATGCTGTTGAGTCATTGATCAAGGCCCTAAACCCCCAATTGCTCTAGGAACTATTACACCCTGATTTCTTAAAAATGTACATTGCTTTGGATAAAAGCACCTGCTTAAAAATTTCATTTGAGTGGTAGGGTCTGTGTCGAGTCAGACATTGTAATGTTTTTTATTTCGGGTTTTGCAGTTGTTGAGTCGTGAGTGTTGAAGCCCCGCCCACTTCGAACCTCTCAGTGCATTTTGGGTAAAAATTCCAAAGGATTTCCCATGAGCCTTTGAGTGGGCACCGGCGAGACACGCCGTGCACAGGCGCTTTACCCATGTCTTTGTCTCCGCCCCCATTTCCCAGGAGACACCAATGACAACAAGCTGATGCTGGGGGCTGAGGAGGAGGTGGCCAAGATGGGCTGCCCCTGCCTGGGGGAGCACACCAGGCTGGAGGTGGTGATCGAGGAGTCTTACGAGTTCAAGGTAACAAATTGATACACCGAACCCCCCCCCAACGTCGTTTTTTTCTGCGCCATGTGGTCCATGTTTTCACGTGGTCCTCTCTGCCCGGCATACATGAACCTGTCTAATGCTGTGCATGGCGACGTGTGGCTGAATCGACCTGAGCGTTTGCTCGGAAATCCCCCAAAAGCTGTGACAGGCCACCCTGGGACTGCTAGCAATGCCATGGCTAGAGCCATGTAAATGCCGCTTTGAGAGGGGAAATTACATCTGACACTAACATCATTTATATTTAAAAATGCGACCGCGCATGCTTTGAGTTAAAGGATGCCTAGGTGACGGTCCCTCGACCCTGAGGTTAGAACATGTATGGACAGATAGATGGATGGTTATATGGTTAGATGGATGGATGGATGGATGGATGGATGGATGTACAAATGAATTACAACACTGTTGCTGAGTTTGACATGTCTGTTGTGTGTGTGTGTGTGTGTGTGTGTGTGTGTGTGTGTGCCTGCAGAACACAGTAGACAAGCTGATTAAGAAGACCAACCTGGCCCTGGTGGTGGGAAGCAGCAGCTGGAGAGAGCAGTTTGTCAGCGCCGTCACTGTCAGCGCTGGTGAGTCGGCCTCCTGTGCTCCTACGTCAGGAATGAAGGAAGGAAACTCGGCCCCCCCCAACATTCATTCATTCATTCATTCATTCATTCTCGTCCATTTCCTGCTTGTCAGTGGTTGTTGAATGCATGGTTACAAATGTCTCAACTGGGTCTTTGAAAATTATGCATCTTTAAAAGTTTTGCAGATTCACTCAAAGCTGTAAAGTTCAGAGTCACAAAGAAAGGAGCTTCAGTCCTCTCGAGTTGCAGAGTCTGCTTCGTTTCCGTCTATCTCAGCTCTTTTAATCCTTTGCTGAAGTAAGTGTTTGAACGGGAATATGTAAATGAGGCATTAATTACTTTGAACAATATTGGGCTGCCCTTCGCCAGGCCTGCAGCTGTCAAACGCAGGAACAAAGCGGTCTGTCAAGCCTACAACTAAATGATAATGAATGAAATATGTAGCCAGACACTTCTGATATTGATGAGACACAGGGAACCTGGTTACTATGTTGCAAGAGCCCACTTCTGGTAAGCTAATCAGGACACAAACTACTGCTACTGTCTAACCAAAGGGGCCCAAGCCATGACAAATAGCTCAACACATGTCCGGTGCCATGGGGCGCCTTCCTGTGATCTGTAGTACCTACACCAGCCACAAAATTGCTCCATATCCAAGTCAACTCATGGTTCTGTCCATGAACACTGCTGGGTGTTTGGGTTAAGTGCCCCATTTAAGGTTACCGCAGCTGAGCCTCTCCTGAGTCTTGAACTGGTCACCCTTTGGTAGATTAGTCTGTATTTTGAACATTCTACCATCTATAGTACAACTTATTGAAGTACTTATTTTTGAATGGGGCAGCGGGTTGCAGTTAAAAGACGGGAATTACAATTGGATGGTCATGTCTCGGAGGTCCAGCTGTTGTACCTCTGTGGGAGGTAACTTCTTGGTGCCAGTAAAACAACCAGATGTGTACTTGGCTATAAAAATCGTAAATGACTTTGGAGAAAAGCGTCATCTAAGCAACTTTCATGTTAAATATATGATAACTTTCCTGCACCGTCCTAGTTTCTTTGTGCTGGCTTCTAGAGTCAAATGCAGATACTGTTTCCTTCCCAATCTGGCTACCGCGGCGACACGTCAAAATCTCTTCCTCCCGGTCTCCCAGGCGACAGCGACGAGGAGGAGAGCGGCGAGGAGCGCCTCCCTTCCTGCTTCGACTACATCATGCACTTCCTGACGGTGTTCTGGAAGGTTCTGTTCGCCTTCGTGCCACCAACTGAGTACTGGAATGGCTGGGCCTGCTTTGTGGTGTCCATTTCGCTCATCGGTGTCCTGACCGCCGTCACCGGCGACCTGGCCTCCCATTTCGGCTGCACGGTGGGCCTCAAGGACTCTGTCACCGCTGTGGTGTTCGTGGCTCTTGGTACCTCTGTGCCAGGTTAGTGAACTTTTTGTTGGACGCTGTGCCTGTCATTGGAAGGTCATAGGTTCAAATCCCATGGCTGGCAGAGCGATTTAACTGTTAAGCAAGACCCCTAACCCCAGTCACTCCCAGTATTGCCTGACCCAGTTTTCTCAATTATACATTATCTTATATAAAACATGGGCTAAATAAAATAAGTTGTAAATCGGACCACAGTCTCTTTCTGGAAGGTTACAGGTTCAAGTCCAATTGGGTCTGGAATCCTACCGTCGAGCAAGTGCTTTAGTATGATAGAAAACCTTCAAATACAAATGCAGAGTAAGATTTGCGGATGACTTTGGAAGAGGTTCCCGTTATGCAACTAAATGGTGCTAATTTGCGAGTGTTTTCTGTCGCAGATGAGAGGAAAAGCTTGTGCGCTTAGAGATACAGATTTATTGATTACAGCAAATGCCTGAGAGCAGCCGGAGTGAGTTTGTGGCTGTTTTTAGCTTGCGGGGGGGGTTCTGGTGAAGTGCAAGGAAAGCTTTATTTCTTAAAGGCTTTTCTGGGTTTTTTTTACCCCCCCCCAGACACATTCGCCAGCAAGGTGGCGGCCATCCAGGACCAGTACGCGGACGCGTCCATTGGCAATGTGACGGGCAGCAATGCAGTGAATGTCTTCCTGGGCATCGGCGTGGCCTGGACCATCGCTGCCGTCTACTGGCAGAGCCGTGGCGAGCAGTTCCGTGTGGAGCCCGGCTCACTGGCCTTCTCCGTCACACTCTTCACCATCCTGGCGCTGGTCAGCGTGCTGACGCTGCTGTACCGCCGCCGCGCCTCCGTGGCCGGGGGCGAGCTGGGGGGGCCGCGGACTTCCAAGCTGCTCACGTCGCTGCTCTTTGTCTCCCTCTGGTTCTTCTACATCCTGCTGGCCTCCCTTGAGGCCTACTGCCATGTTCCTGGTTTCTAAGGCACAAAACCCACTCCCCTATCACCCCTTCCCCCTGTCGCTGCTCTTCCAACCTTGATGATCTGTCAAGATAAACCAGCGTGTCACCCCCCACCCACCCCCCAGACCTAATCCAGCCCATCAAATCTCTATGGACCAATCAAATTCAGAGCTCCCGCCTGCACAGATGTGTCTCGTTCCACTTTTGTATCTCTTAATAATGTTTTAATGCTGCTTCTTCCTGCGTGTTAATTAGCACCCCCTTCTGGCTGCGGTGTTCTCACCTCTGCACAATAAGCTCACTCGACTCATGGGAACTCCCTCTCTGGTGCTGGGGGAGTCCTTTCAGTGTTGCCTATACCTAACCCTGCAAGAAAACTAAAAGAAGAATTCCTTCTTTATCTCTTTATTCCCCGTTCTACCCAACTTTTCTTCCCTTTCTTCTTTCACCTACTTTTTCTCTTTTGCTTGTCCTACACACAACCTATAATTTCAATGTCAGGTTTAGTTATTACTTTGCATCCAGCCAACATGCAACCAACGACCCAACCTGACGTCCCAGTTCAAAAAGACGTCAAGGACTGAATAGCTGTCACCAGACTTGTGTTCACGTTGAGTGACGCTAACGCTAAATCACAACACAACCCAAGAGACATGCAACCCTAACTCCACAAGGTTTTTTTCTTTGGGACGATGACAAAAAGTATGGGAGTCGCCAAACCGGCAAAATGCACAGATTCGATGACATTTATGGTTCTTGCGACCAGCAGAAAAGCACCTGTATCCTGAAACCTCACATTTAGCATTAGCCTTTCTTTTAGCCGTGTCATGTGATTGTCTTGTCGTTGTGGAATTTTATCAAAGCGATGATTTTATGAACAAACTGCACTGCAGGACCGGCTAATGGGGAGACAGTGGCCATGTGCGAAGCCTTCGAGGTAAGCAGAACCAGACCTATAAAGGCAGCCTCAGGTTTGTGCCACCATCGCGGTCACAAAAACTCCCTTGGAGGCGGGACTGCCATGGGATCTGCAAGGTACCGGCTGATTTATGATCTGAAATAGCCACGAACTTGAGACACGGATCCTTAAGCAGGATCGAATTAGGACGGATTGATAATGTTGACTATTAATACCACTTATGACTAATATTTGTTAAAATGATGTATTCTATGAAAGGGAAGCTTACTGTATGTTTGGGGGGGAAGTGAAATACCTCTGGTTTTATTTAAAAATACTTGGAAATATGGGATGGAAGCCAATGCCATATTACTGTTGTGATTTCTACAGAGTGCATGAACCAATTGCGACTGTGCAGCTGTAGAAGGCTGGTCATTGACTAGTACCTCCAAAACTGATCTGGGTTCAGTAATAGAATATTCCACGGTCTGTATCCCAGGCAATCATTGCTGATCGAAGTTGAAATGTGAGACACATGCTGTTACAACTGAAAAGTATAACAGCGGCTGTTAATACACTATATGGCCAAAAGAATGTGGACTATCGTAGGAATTATGGGAATTGACTACATAGGCCACACCCATTGCTGACATACAGGTGTATAATAAAGCACACAGTCAGGCAATCTGCAGAGTCAAACAATGGCAGCAGAATGGGGGTGGAGGGGTCATACAGAAGAGGTTAGTCAGCCGGGCACCGTCATTGGACACCACCTTTCCAACAAGGCAGTTCTCCATATTTCTGTCCTGCTAGAGCTGTCCTGATCAACCGCAAGTGAAGTGATTGTGAAGTGGAAACATCTGGGAGCAAGTTCAGCTGTGAAGTTGGGGCCACACAAGCTCATAGAGAGGGACCTGATCACCCAACATCGATACCCAACCTGAATGGCAGCAGATCCCACCGGCAATGGTCCAGCATCTAATGGAAAGCCAGTATACTACAGTATATTCCCGGTATAGTATAGGTCAATATAGCAACTAAGGGTTAGCCAACTTCATTTTAATACCCTTGAATTCAGAGTGAGATACTCGACAAGCTGGTGTCCACATACTTTTGCCTATATAGTGTTTACAACTGACATGATTTCAAACAGGGGAAAATTTAGTTTTGGAGTTACATTCCTTCCTGATCTCGTCCTGGTCTTCGCCAAATCTGCAAGGTCACCTTGGGAAGCTGGGGTACAGAGTCGAACCAGCGCCCCCTGCAGGGCTTCAAATGACAGATGTCATTTTGTGGTGCTGCTAATTGTCTGAAAAAGTTTGACCAGATGATGGTGTGTTTCCCTGCAGGATGTGAACTTGATGCACCCCTGCCCCGGGGACTGTTGTTAGTTGTGAGACAAGCATGTCTATGTATTTCAGTAACCCACCGTCAAACAAAAAAAGATCAATCCTTGCTCCTCTTCTCAGAGAAAGCTTTGTCGTTAAACGTCCGTAACCACGGCGACGAGGAGAACACTATGACCCGGGACAGCTGACTGGTGTTGCAAGCTGGACACAGACCGTCCACGGCAGTCTATGGCTCTGCTTCTCTGTTCTTTTTGAAAAACTTTGTACCTGTTGTACATCTCCATTCAATATGTGGTGTTACAGTGTTTGTTTGAGTAAAAAAAAAAAAGATAAAACGTCACAAAAATTACAAGTAAACATTTGTATCATTTAAATCTATAGTTATATCACTATGTTGCAGCTTCCATCTACCTTCGTATCATATTTCCCAGATTATTCGCGTATTTGAATTGTTTGAATTTCCCTTTATTTGCCCAATGTTACGTAACTTAACCTCAAATTGACCCAAACAGTCACGTGGTTTCAGGAATCTGGTCTCGTTAGCGCCACACAGTAGCACAGTGGGTAGAGGTATGGCCTCATGCCTCCAGATGTGTGGTTTTGTTTCAGGTTCAATTTATCCTAATCCTATCTAGGATATCCTGAGCCTTCTGAAATAAGGTCCAGGCCTACAGGGAGATCGCACTAGCAACATAGCTATGGATCATGTTCCTGTTACTCTACTCCAGTGGAAGACTTTGGATCCTCTCTGTTCAGTTAGACTCCTCATTTCCATCTTCAGCCTCAGGTTTGAACCATCTTTCTCCATCATTTTGGCGATTCACTGTCTGCCCAGTTCTTCAGCTTCCTGTCTCTCCTCCACAGCCAAAACCGGTCACCCCCGCCCCCTAGTGCTGACGCCCTCCCCAGTTCCGTCCTTTGGCAGACGGGCCTTATCAGTGTACGGCACGAGAAGGTCAGCCAAACTCCACCTGATGTGTGCGAGTGAGTGCATCCTTACCGAGTGTCCAGTGCAAACCCGATGTGACATCTTGCAGGCCAAGGTCCATTTTCCTAGACGTGCTTCCATAATTCATGAAAGGTCATGTTAAGATTCATCCTTGGGGGGGGGTCGTTGCTTGGCTAGAACTATCTGGGATCGTCTCTCATGATATGGACATGCTGGGCTCCAAAGCATCATTCCGAACTTGCAGTTTCTGGCATTTTCCAGTCCCTCCCAGTCCTGACTGCTGGATTCTCATATTAGGAGGCTTCCAGATTATCCAGAACCGGGCCTGAATGTCATGTACCTGGCTCTCAGGTTAAAGCACCAGAGCTTATGTGTGCACATCCGTTATATAACGTATGTCTATAAATAAATCCTACACATATATTAAGCACTTTAAATTTCGCTGGGAGAGGAATGCAGCACACGTATATATTTAGTGTTCCGTTGTTGCTAGGCAACAGCTTACAGTCATTGTCTCTCTGTGGTTTTGTTGTCTGTTGTCAGTGCTATGGGATGATTGGTGCTCGGGGCTGTTTTAATCTTCCTGTAAGTTCGCCTGCTGTCTCCCAAACCCCATCCACCCCCCCCTCCCCAAGTTTGTCCGTGCGCAGTGCTGATTCGAAGTGTCATCTGGACATTACAGTGCACAGTGCTCGGGCACTGCCAGTGGTCAGGAGTGCTTACGGCTTGTCCCCGGCGCTGCGTGGGGCGACTCTGCGTGCAAAGGTTGCTGGGGATTTTTGGGAATGATAACTTCCTGTAATGGGGGCAGTAGGAAGAGCATGCGTGTAAAGGCAGTGAGTGTAAGTCATTTTAAAAAGGGGCTTGGTGTATGCGGGAATCTCAGCTTGGCTTGGCTTTGGTGTGCATTTTTGTTATTTTTCCGTTATATGTTGTATCAGCTCCTGATGAAATATGCCGTCTGGTTGTCGTCCCAGGGCCCCAGCTCAGCAGGTGGCCCTCGGGGGTGGTCATAAAGTCTGGGGGGGGTTTAGCGTCTGACCGTAGGCTGAACAAGACATCGTATTTTCTGACACATGCACAGCTGCATGGTCCAGTGGCTTGCCCTCATTTTCTCTCTCACACACACACACACACAGTAGGGCTTCCCTACGCCATGCCAGGGGTGTCCGGCCTATAGTGACATATTGGGCCAGTTCTGGTACCAGAATTACCAAAAGTTCACAAATGAGGTATCACTGTTTTGTTTGAAGCATGGAAACGAAAATCTCAGTAAACAGAATTAAAAGCAAACAAACAAAAGGCTTCAATTTCATCTGTGCGCCCACGCTAAGATTCTCAGGTGGCGTTGACGGATCCAAGTCAAAAGTCACAGCCTGAGTTGTGATAGCTGAGAAGCTAGCTTGGTTAGCATGCTAACTCACCCATGTTGTCGCTGTTTCTAAATTTACATTTTATTTATTTATCAGACACTATTATCCATATGTACACTTCAGTAACTGGAGCTATTAGGAATTAAGAACCTTGTCTAATGGCCCAACGGTGAAATTAGTCTGCTGGGATTAGAACCTATGACCAATCACAAGCACAGCAGCCTAACACACCGAACCCGAATAACAATCACCAGAGGAACCTTACATTCTCAGGTGACAACAGTAGTTGCCAATGTAGCAATGATCCGGGACCCAAGAGTACAACAGCAAGTCCTGGAAACACAGTCCTGGGACATGAACCTACAACCTTTTATGAGGACGGGATGCCGCTGCAGCTCGAACAGAAACATCAAACGCAAACGGGATAAATCCGTTTCAGCGGCACCCGTCCGTCACGCCCCACAGATGTCTCGCGGCTGATTATTCCGCTGTTCTTTGCATGCCTGTCATGTGACTATAATTAGCGCTCATCAGCTTTTAAACTGCTAAACCTGCAGTTCGTACGTGCGGGGATTCAGCTAGATTCAACCGGGCTATGGGTGTAACTCTTTTGAAAAGAAAATGTGTCCACTTAATCATTACCTGCATTCGGTATTTAGATAAAGCTTTAAATTGAAGGATGCAGGTTTTGAAATTCATTACATGACAAATTATCACCACCCCTTATAAAAAAGCGGCAATCAGCAACGGTGTGCGTGTGCGCGTGTGTGTGTGCGCGTGTGTGCGCGTGCGTGTCAGTACCCTCCCACGCTTTTCCATGCTCTCATTCAGACTCTGGTGTGATGCTGAGGCTATGCAGAAATATTGGGAGATGAGCCAGTTTGGAAATACTATAGATGCTAATTATCTGCCTGCTTGGTATCTATAATTTATTCACTGTATTAAAACATGCAGCATGGTGCAGCCTCCTGACTATATTATTAATTGTCGTAACATATATATTTATGTGTAACAATCATATGCTGTGTTACATCTCCCTGGTTGCTGCAGAATATTAAATCAGGATATTTTTGTCCTATAGGGTCTGTAGTGGAGGTAGCAAAGTGGGGGGGCTGTCTTTTTTGAGGCTCTATGGCCGTGAAGGTTTCCATTGCAAAAGCACCTTGAGGGGGAGTTAAATTAATCACACGAGCAGATTAGCATTATGAAATGGCTGTCGTGATTAGCGCTAACATGAATGTACTGATGAATGATATCGGATTCATTTTAAAGGTTAAATAGATGTGAAAAGAGCGCTGGGGAGAGGGGGTTTAGTTCAGGCCTTTTAACGCAGAGGGATTCGCCGATTCACCCGAGCACTGGGTTTCCACAGGGTGGCGGGCAATGTGGCCGTGAACAGAATCAGAATCACAGCATACGTCTGAAGATTCGGCGCGTCGAGGATCTGTTCACCAGATGGCCTCGGCTGGGTCTCATTCACCCGCCGGCTGCAGAACCCCGCACTGGCGGGACGAGGAGGGAGGAACAAGGAGGAAAAAGAAGAGACCAAAGGAGAGGAGTCGGTGCATCTGGGAGTGGGTGCAGTGTGCCCAAGGGCGTTTTACTTACACAAAAATGTTCTAAGGGAAAAAAAATATATATTGGTTCAGAGAGATAACCAATCAGATTGTAGAGGAGGTGGGTCTAAGCAACTAGATCTGATCTTGGATCTGATTGGTTACCTTACCTCTCTGAACCAATCATTTTTCGTTCTGCCCTCAAAACAGTCTTGTGCAAGTAAAACTCCTACGAGCATGCAGCGTGCCCATGGAAGTATGGGGCAGCTTACATGATTGCTAACAGGACGTCGCTGGGGGTTGCCGGAATCCAGTGGGGTGAGATGGACACAGCCCTGCAGATGGTCGTGAGGACCAGGTCTTCAATGAGAGAGAGCAGCGTCAGTACCTGTGCTGAGAAAATCTTTGCTGTCGTGTTATTTGCTCCCCATCTGAAAATCTGTGGGTGTGTGTCAGGGTCTGCTCAGGACAGTGCGCGTCCCCCTGGGAGGGAGCTGGGGTTTCATCCCTGTGGGGTGTCACACGACCAGCACATCTTAAAGCTGGAGACAGTGTAATTCATTGAAAGGCCATACTTCTGTATTTGTCTCCACCCCCCTCAGAAAAGGATCCCTGATCTCTGCACTCATGTACACTGGGTCCCCGTATCATGGGAGCTCCAACAGGTCATGACGCAGTGTGTCACCGTGTATGACCACAGGGTGAGCAGCCGAGGTGAGCGATACCGCGCTTAATCTCCCTGTGTGACACCCTGAACAAACCTGAGCCGTCCACCAGTGATCCGTGTCACAGCGGAGACTCCGCCCCTTGCGCCCGTGTCAAAGTGAAGGCTCCTCCTTGGCGCACCCCATCACAATTGAGATTCTGCCGTTGGTGCTCTGTGTCACTGCTAAGGCTCTGTCCCCGAGGTCCTCATCCAATATTTTGTCAGATGATCCTTCTCATCCATCTTCTGTTGCAGGTTCTCTGCTGTACCCCATTAGGTGGTTGCCAAGGGCGCCATCTTCTGGTAGGGTGTCAACTTTGCAAGGTAATTTCACTTTGTCTTGGACAGGGGGCGCCAGCAGTGAAGCTTGCCTAGGGTGCCACATATGCTTCTGAAGGTTTTGGCTGTACCTTAGGCGCAGCAATATTTAATCCTCATATAATATACTCAGCAATTGCTAATGTCTCAAAAGCCACACATGTCCATATACAGGTAGGACTGAGTCTCCTTCAGAATCGATTCAGCTCTTCTCTGCCTCAAAGCTCTTTGATAAAAATAAAAATTAAATTAAATCTTCATAAAATCAGTTCAGGTTCGTTCGTTTTGCTCACAGAGGACGGCGGAGGAGATGTAGTCGTTCCCAGTATGCTGCGTTCCCATTTGGAAACCAGTCTGCTTTCACCTCCTAAGGTGGGATTGGCCCATACCTCCTCCCCTCCCTTGGGGGTCATGTACTGCCACTGGCACCCACCAGGGGGCTCTGATAAGCAGTTTGACAGAGCCAGCTGATGAGCTGGGTCGCGTTAACATCTGTAATAATGTCATTTCATACTGATAACAAATAGGGGACACTCTGCAACCTTAATCAAGGGCCTTAATAAGTATTGCCTCCAGGCTAACAGTGATCCTGTACTGGGTTAGCGATTATGGAATATGGCAGTTAATCATTCTGAAGATAACTTTGCTCAAAAACCCATACAGTTTTGAACATAAATTTTCAGCTTGTTCTTGTCTCTGGTGCTGGAAACCTACTGCTATTGCATGATGGGAAATGGCTTCAAGACCAAGGAGTCAACCATGTGGTGCTTTTCCACTGGCATACAGGAACCGAGCCGTACCGCGAAGAGACTCTACCTACAAAAAAGCCAAAGAGATGTTTATTTATTGTTCACATGGGCTGTGTCCGAACTCAGGGACTTCTCCCTTCTAAGGCACAGAGGCATGATAAGGCTGTCCCATTTCGAAGGCTCCTACAAATGCAGTCCAGAAATATGTTATCTTTTACTGAATTGTGATGGACCCACTTAATGGATCCTTCGCAGCCTAACATACCCAAAGGTTCATTGCACAGAAGTAAAGTGAGTGTGTCCCGGCTAGGCGATACGAGCGGTGCTTCGTAAAGGATAAGGGCGGGAACAGCTGATGAAGGCCAGGCCATCCTATTTGACAACACTTTCTGTTTGACCTTCAAAGAACACAGTACAAGGGCTATGCCTTCCTAGACCTGGTCCTATGAAGGATGCAGCCCCTGAATTCAGAAACAGCTATGGTGTACGTCACGGTTAGCTGTGTGCTAATTTCCGCTAGCGTGTCTGTGCGAATCACAGTGTTAAGTTAGCATCAAACGCTGGAGGAATTAGCATTTGCTCACGTAAAAGCATTATAAATCTGTTCTGTTTAGCCGTTCTATAGTAGGTCTACTTTTTAAGACGGTTGGAAATTCTGGAAGTTCCAAGGTATCGGTAATGCATCAATATTTCGCAATGTGCAATACTACTAATAATGAACAATATATAGAATATGCTCTTGTTTCCTTCAGATAATCCATGCATATCCACAAAAATACATCTGTGCATTTCAACCAATCAGATGGCAATGACACAACCAGTCCGGTTTAATCATGCTTTCAAACCCTGCTAGTATGCAGGTCCACGTCAGCATGGGTACAGCTCGGGCACAACTGGCATAATTTACAATGGAAAACAGGCTTTACTCGCTATGGCTTGGTTCTTGGTGCCAGTGGAAAAGCACCAATGGTGTCCGTTGTGTCTGAGACTCGTGTCAGGGTCAGCTGCATCCCTAGCCAACCACGCTAGAGATTTCTGTCATTTAATTACGGCTGACATGTTTAATACTTCACTACGACCCGCCCCACTCCTGGTCGACCAATCAGCTGTGTCTATGTCATTGTACACCACTTGGCTTAAAGAGCTAAGAGAAAGCACCCGGTCCAGACAAGTATAGTCATCAATTCCTCATTTCAAAGTGAGATTCGATTGAAAGAGACACAAATTTAACACCAATTTTAACTGCCGGCACCATTTCAGTTTTCTAATTTATTTCTCATACAGAATTTCATTTGAGGCTCCCTGCGTGGGACACAGTATTGCACAAAACACACTTCCTAAGCATTTATAGTCAAAGACAAAAAGAAAATTAATTTAATATAATCCATATAAGGTCTTCTGGCATCCCTGTGATGAATGATCGTAATGACAGTTTGGTAATTACACACAATCAGAAGCTATTGTCCTCTTCTCAGATAAGAGGTGCACATGTACGAGCTTAGGTTTCTTTATAAATAGACAGTTTTTAATCTAGGTCCAATTTAATTCTTTCTGAAACTTACATTTTGTTTCTGGTGTTAAATGAAACTTCAAGTGATGACAGCAGTAACTTATCACGATAACCACCCTTTAGGAATCACAACTGTAAGATGATGACTAGTGCAAGATGTTTATTACATGATCCGTAAGGTCACGAGGATCCTGGGGGGGGGGATTAATCTCAGGATTAGGATGTAATCTTTTTATGGGAAATTTATGTTTATGTCTGTGCAGTATAAACACACAGTAAACTACTTGAGAATCTGTATATGTTTTTAATTATTACACTCTCTGAAAGAAGGGGTAAAAAATTGCACCTTTGCTTGTCACTGGGGCTGTACCCTCTAGGGTTTGCCAATTGTACCCTTAGCTGTAGGTAATTGTACTTTTTAAGGTACAGAAATGGACTCTGTGGAACATTTCTGTATCATTGATGGTACATTCATGCTGTTTGTACCTTTGGGATATTCCTCAGTCAATTTCTGTACCTTAAAAGATTCATTTACAAGGGCAACGCCCCAGTGTCGAGCGAATTTACAACTTTTGTAGACACGTTTGATGCGTCATATATTGTGACATAAGGATTTCTATCCAGTTGACTAACTGCTTGTGCTGGACTTAAATGTGAGTTCACACCAGCTTGACCGGCAAATGTCGAGTGCCTTAATGGTTTCACCACCCAGAAAGGAAATAATTGCACGCGTTCCCAGTCCGGACGGATTTTTAATCAACGCTGACATTTTCAAGGGGCACATCCAATGACACCATTACAAGAACGGAAATGTAATAAGTACCGTACATCTGCCTTGTAATGATCCTGAATGCTCGTTCGGAAAATTACAGTCGTTTCCTTCCTAAGTTTAGTCCCTGTATATAAGATTATGGCTGAATATACATACACTCGCCGAGGAAGGTGTGTCACATACGTTGAGGAGCTGAACTGAATTGCGCATTTAGCCAAAGCACAATCAATGGACATGAATGTAAATTCAATTTTTATTCTTAACTCCGAGAGTTACACACACTCACCTTCTTCATTAGCCTCTCTCACTGGCTAACTGTGTTCAAATTGTGCATGAAATATACAGCCTCCCCGCTCGTTTATTCATTAATCTTGTAATTCTTTAATGCCGCGTAATAAGCACCTCCGCCATGGTCACGTGACCATTAAAGGTACCACACTGCTTTACCATCGTCATGCTCATGGTTTGTCCCGAACAGCAGGTCTGGGTAGAATCCATATTAAACTCTCTACTTATCGATTTGCCATCTGCTTTAAAACTAATGTTACCCGGCTATGCAAAAGAAAAAAACCGAAACTGATAATTAGAGGTAAGATTAAGATGCTTTTATACTTTATCCCATAATCCCAAAATAACAGAAATGCCTCATAAACTGCATGTCAGATCACAGAAAGTCTTCCATCTGATTATCATGCAGCTTTTCCAGTGAAAAAATCCACCCATCAAAGTGGCAAACACACTATGAGCCTCTTAGAGGTACAATTTCATGTAACCGCATGCCTTCGGATTTTAGGATGTGTGTATTCCTCTGGGTACATTTGTGTTTGATAGATCCTATACAGAAGAAGACTAATACATTGGGCCATACAAAGACACAGCAAGGCCCCAAAAAATTCTAGTGAATGGTCTCTGCTTCTCCAAAACAGAACTACCGTTATCCACTCTCACACACTCGTGGGCTCCCCCTAGTGGCTGGGTCCCTGAAAGTCATACCCTTTTCCCCGCTGCGCTGCTAATGCGCGAGCCTATCTCCGGGCTGCAGATCAAAAGAGCTTCATGGATTACAGTTGACGTTCATTGCTGGTATGGCTTTACTGAAGCTTTGGGCGCCACAAAGCGACTGCTCATTTCTTTAATGCTTCTGAAAGTTCAAATTTTGACACAGGCCCAACAAACAGCAGGACAGAAGTTCATTCAGTGCTGTGTACAAGTAAGAGGTCCCCAATAGTCTCAAAGAGCTACAGAGGGAGGGGGCGGGGGCGCAGGGCGGGGGGGGTGACAGCCACGTTCAGCCCTGCCTCAGATACTTGCTTTATTAAACCACTGAGCTTTGAAAAACTCCCAAACAAGCAAGTTGTGTTTCAATCTTTTTTTAGTCACCCGTAATTACGCCCATTATGTTACCGTGAAGGATGCTCAGACTGATAGCATCATGTGCTGCGCCATAGTTACACAACCGCCTCCTGCTGCCATGCGCCGGTACAGCAGGTCAAAGTGCAGCGCTGATAGCAGCCGCATCTACGCAGAGGGGCCCGCTCTCCCAGTGATTATAAGAGGCAGACCGTGCTCTGTCAATAATGCTAATGCTATGCCTGTCCGCGGAGGTTGTCGATGACCCTCGGGATCAATTTGTAATGCAATCAAGCTCCTTCATCGCCATGCAGTACTTAATACATCTATCAGTGACGCAGAACCCGGCCATCGCTCATGCTGCCAGAGGCTCCTGGGAAGCAGAGCTAAGCTGTAGTGCGTGTTACTGAAATACACTGATGTTGTTGAAGGGACAGATGGTAACAGGGCGCTACTCTAGAAACTTCCCCTCACGGGGCCACTGTGATTGAGAATGACGGAAATGAGGCAATTGTGAAACTGCCCGTAGTGCCATGCTTGAAATCCAGCCTGCTCTCTGGCGCCTCCTGCTGACAGAAAATGGTATTCGCCCAGACGGGTCCCTCCTACGCCTGAGCCTCCAGCTGGCCTTTCCTCAAGTGAAGCCCGGGGCCAAGACCAGAGAGAGCAATGTTTTATTAATTCAGGCCGCAGACTGAGAAAATCGCCCCTGGCTGGAGAGTTACAGCACCAGGATGCACGGCCAAGAGAAGACGGTGGCTGAGATGGGCAACAAAGGTTCAGGCCCAGATGCTACATCAGTGTATTTGCAGGAAACAGACCCATTTTATGTTGCATTACTTTCCTCATGTTAGCATCACTTAGCAATCATGCTAATTTATATGGCTTTGTACTTCACTGGCAGGATTCAGGTGAAGCACATCTTCCCTTTCATGGTTCCCACCTCTTTCACCTTTATGTCAAATGTGTGCGTAAATATACACTCTGCCATGTTATTTATTTGTCTATGTGGCCTGCATGTGACTATACTGTATATAAGACATATATATAAGAATACTGTTATCTCAACCAGTGCGTCCCATTGAGTCCTCTGCTTCCTGGGATAATCTCCAAGTTCACTGTGATTCTGAAAAAATGGTTATGACAAACAGATAGATGGATGGATGGGTATATGCAGGAGTATCCGGTCCATGTGAACATTTCTGAGGCTTATATACAAAAATACCCAATAAAATATAGAAAAGTATATATTTATAATCTAAGTACATGATTGTGCTAATTTGATGCATTAGTACCACAAACCACTGAGAATAATATTCACATATTAATAATGTATTTGGTGCGGGTAGGTCATTCAAAGTATTTGAAGGTGCGAACAATGTGTTTGCAAACAAAATTTTACTTTTAAATATGTTTTGATCTGCAGTAGATTTTTTTTTTAAATAAGTATTTACTTCCAGCAGCTGAATTATTTCCTAAGAAACAGCAGAGCTGCGCATCTCTTATCTTAATTAATATTTCACACCTGCAACTACTGAGACCAGCACCTATAATTTATTTACTAGAGGCAGCACAGCCCCGAAAACACAGAGTCTGCTTCAGTTCACCACAATATAGATTACAACAGGACAAGATAATGGAATTCCTCAACACTTCTGGAATAAGATTGCTAGTTGCGTTGCTTGGGCACGTAGGGTTATATATGAACATTTATGGTGACACTGTGGCTTAATGGGTGAGGTGACACCTTCGGCGTGCCGGGGGGGGCGTTCAGGCAAGCCAGCTGCTTGGTGACAAAAATGTGAGAGTCTCAGAAGAAGCACTGTTGTACCCTTAAGCAGCATGTTTAATTTGAAAATTGCAACATCAGTTCATCTAAATTTAAGAAACTTCATTTTGGTCATTGGCATTTTCATGTGATTACCCATCCATCTAGTCACTGCGGTTAAATGATGGCTATGCTATGTGGCAGTGGTAGTTGCCTTGTCAGTCCTGTTTGGGATTTGAAGGCCACTTTTTATGTAGTATTATTCTGTATAAATGGCAGGAAATGCTAATGATTTGTGATATTTTTGTGTTTTAAAAACTAAATGCATCAGTACAATATGAGTACTAATACATCAGTGCAGTATGAGTACTAATGCACCAACACAGTATGAGTACTAATACATTAGCGCAGTATGAGTACTGATGTAACAGCAGCGTCAGGTTGCCCACGTTGCAGTAACATCACGCCACTTTGGGTGGGAAAATGTTCCATGCATTTCCCACAAGCATTCATATCCAAAGCAAGGTATGCTTTTGAGAAAGCAGAATTAACCAGTTGCTGGACCAGTTTGGGATGGTAAGGGCCTTGCTCAAGGGCTTAATGTTAAAGTCACACTACTGACTCTGGGATTTGAGACGACAACCACCCCATTACAGCAGGGGTCTCAAACTGCAGTCCTGGAGGGCCAGATTCCTGTGTAGCTTAGTTCTTTCCCTGTTCCAAAAGAAATGATTCAACTCAAGAGCCGTGTGGTAATTAGGTAAGTAGTTGAATCAGGTGTTTTTAATGAGGGTAGACCAAAAACTGTGCAGGGCTCCGGCCCTCCAGGACTGGAGTTTGAGAACCCTGCATTACAGAATCCTAACTCACAGAGCCATACGCAGGTCCAAAAGGACAGCCAGCTTACACAACGAAGTGTGAACCAATATGCCTCATAGAAGGTTTTGGCTTTGATGGAACCATCACACCTGTGTTACTTTGGCATCTGAAATCTGAGGCAGAACATAATGACTCTGGTGGGACTCGAACCCACAACCTTTGAATGACCTCATTCAGTCAAAGTCTAGAAGTCCAATGCGCTATCCATTGCGCCACAGAGCCGGCAGAGTCTGTCGCATTCAAATTAATCATGCCCATGATTCATAGCATTAACTTAGGCGATATCGCAACAGATGCAGTTAGGTTGATAAAGTGATGGGGGAGTGTGTGGCTCAGTAGGCTGTGCCTGTGATTCAAAACTTGCTGGTTTGAATCCAACCTCAGCAGAACAGTTATGTCTGTAGGCCATCAAGCAAGGCCCTTAACTCCCAGCTCTGTGGGTGCTGCTATGGGGGGGCTCCCCTTTGCTGCCAAGCTTACTCTAGTCTGTGTGTCATGGACAGCAACATAGGGTAGGTGAAAAATACCATCATTCTATTTTATAACAGAACGCCAGCTTTCACAAACCAAGGACCACCAATCTGCCTCTTACAAGGATTCTTTGACAGAAATGTCACACCTGGGTTAGTTTACTTCTGCATCTGAGGCAGCGCAGAACAATGCAGATAACAAGACCTCATGACTCTGATGGGACTCGAACCCACAACTTTCCAACAACCTCACATTGACAAAGTCTAGAAGGCCAAAACACTGTCCACTGCACCGCAGAGCCAGCAACAGCTGCCTGAGTCAGACCACGCATGCCTGTGATTAATAACATTAACCTAGATAGGCAATTTCACGGCAAATGCACTGTTACTTTGAAAGACCAGGAAACCAGCTTTCACAACCAAGGGAAACCCAATCAACCTCTCTGATGGATTCTTAGACAGAGACGTCGCACCTGGTTTAGTTTACTTCTGCATCTGGTATCTGAGGCATAGCAGGACTAAACAATGCTAATGACAAAACCACGTGACTCTGACTGGACTCAAACACACAACCATTGAATGGCCACACTTTGTCAAAGTCTAGAAGACCGACACATTCTCCATTGCACCACAGAACCAAGAGGGAAAGACTGACTCAAATTTAACATGCCTATGATTTATAGCATTAACTTAGAAAGGAGATTTCAGTGCAGATGCTTTGATTGACAGAACACCTACTTTCACAACCAATCTGCTTCTCAGAAGGATTATTTGTTGTGTTGGTTAATTTCTGGATCTGAGGCAGAACTTAACAATGCTAATGACAAACCTCATGACTCTGAAGATTCAAGCCCACACCCCTTGAATGGCCTCACCCAATCTAGAAGGCCAATACAATATTCATTGCACCACAAGGCCAGCAGCAACAGCTGGCTTCAAATCCAACATGCCTGTGATTCGTAGCATTAACCTAGAATGATGGTTTTCAGATGAGTTGTTTCTTTGATAGACCAGAAGATCAGCTTTCACAACCAATGGCCAACCAATCTAAGACATAGATGTCACACCGGGATTGTTTACTTCTGTATCTGATATCAGAGGCAGAGCAGAGCTGAACAATGCTAAAGACAAAAAAAACAGATGGCTCTGGTGGGACTTGAACCCACAACCTTTGAACAACTTCAGACAGTCAACACCTCCAACACTCTCAGCATTACACCGCAGAGTAAAACAAGATGCACGGATTCAAACTAAACATGGCCATGATTTATAGTGTTACCTTAGAAAAGGTTTCACTGCAGACGCACTGTCTGGTAGAACACCAGCTTTCACAGCCAAGGGCCGACTGATCTGGATTCCTTGATAGAGACACACCTGTGTTGGTTTATTTCTGCATCTGAGGGGTGGCAGAACTGGACAATGTTGATGACAAATTCACATAACTCTGATGGGACTTGATCCCACAACCTTTGAACGACCTCACACAGTCAAAGTCTAGAAACCCAATACGCTATTCATTGTTCTACAGAGACATCGGAGCCAGCTGGATTCAAATCAAGCATGCCCATAAGTTGTAGCATTAACCCAGAAAGGTGATTCAGCTGCAGCATGTAATCCTGAAAGAACATAACGGCAGATTTCACAGCAAAGGGCCAGCCGACCTGCCTCTCAGAAAGATGTTTAGACAGGCATGTCATAGCCGGATTAGTTTACTTCTGTATCTGATATCTGAGGCAGAGCAGAAGCGAGTGATGACAACAACAAAAGCACACAGCTCTGGAGGGACTCAAACTCACAACCTTTGCATGATCTCACCCACTCAAAGTTTAAAAGCCCAAGTCACTACCCATTGCATCACAGAGCCAACAGCGACAGAAAAAGGTTCGAATCAAACATGCTCGTGATTCATAGCATTAACCTAGAAAAGTGATTTAATTGTAGATGAACTTAATCTACACCCAGCACACTATCCATTGAGCCCCAAGGCCTACTGTCCCATTTGGTACAGTTGCTCTGCAGTTTTGCCGCCGTCTCAAGCGATATCTTAAACAACAGCATGAATTTATCTTTAATTTGGTACTGAAAAGCTTAGGATGTGGGTTCTTAAACTCTGTTGCTGGTTTGAGTCCCAGCGTGGGCCCCGCAGTCGCACCTTTAACAACGGCATTTATTCTTGAATCACTGCAGTAAAATACAGTTTACCTGGTTGGATCTGCAAGTCATTTTGGATGAAATCATATCACAGCTACACATACATAGTACAGTGTGCAGCCTGGTGTAGGTCGTTGTTCTTTGTTAAGCATATGTGATTTTATAAGCTGTGCAGGGACCTATTCACGCAGTGTTGATGTTTACTTTTCTAAAACTCATTTCTGTGTTATGCTTTTTTTATTTTTTGCAATAAATGGACTCGCTGACAGACGGAATGCAGGTTATCTATCTATCTATCTATCATCATTTATATTCAAGTTTTGCACGCATTAAAGATTGGAAACACATATTTAAATAATTATTTATAATTCAATTTATTCTAAATTACTGGCAATATTTCTAATATTATTATAATACGCAGCATTACCATAAAAGATAATCCCTACGCTTCACTTTCTTGATTCGTCAGCTCAGGAGACACATAAAACCTTGATCGGTATTTTAACTGCCTACAGCAGCCTGTGCGGATGCCTCTGAAATTGAACAGCCGCAGTCTGCCCTCTACTGGCAGGACAGTGACAATGATACTGCCAGTACGAGGATCTAAGATTTGCATCATTCATATTTGGAAAATTGGAGAATTTCTAACATGTATGATATTAAGTCTCGATTTTTAAAATGTGTTGTAAATTTGTTAACGTGATAACTGTATGCCCTAGATTTGCGCCCTGTGTTTCCCAAACCTGGCTCAGCGGGACTATATGCTAAGTACAGTTATGAAAGCTAGATGGGTATATTTACGAGGTGAAAACAACTGTATATTTTTTTCTTATTCTGTATTTTTTACCCAAGCATAGGACGTTTTTGATTTTTTTAAATATTTGTGTGTTTAATGTAAGATAAGTTTACTGTAAGTTGTTCTCAGCAATTTTATCATTATTTTGCACCTATGCGCTGCTGTTCTCTTTCGTGTTCTCCTCCCTCGGGAGGCGATGTCCTCAGTGGGTCCTCGTTTGGAGGGAGATGGTTGCCTAGCAGTTCTTAATATTTGACTATATTTTGCTTTGCCCAGTGGAGGAGTTGAACCAGGCGGTGTATTTCAGCGTCTGGACGCTTCAGTGGATCTGGAAAAGCGATCCGAGCCGAAAGGAAGTGCGGCACGCCCGTGTTTTCCTCACACTGGCGCGCTAACGGTATCGATGCAGCCTCGCACGAATTTTATCTGTTTGTTTGTGTGACGGGCGCCCTTGTCCCGACCTTGACAGAGGAAATGAAAATGTCGATAACATGAGAAGTGTTCAGCAGGAAGCCCCATAAGGCCAGCGCACGTCCCATTCATAATGAGACACAGCAAACACCTACGCGGGAACCCAAACCACGCTGACATCGCAATAGGAATATTTAACCCTCGTGAAGCTGCACACCCTCACATTTTTACAATTCCCCTAAAGCTAACGTCATGCGTCTGATTAACCGTCACATCACAGAATATTATTGAGTTGCTCAGCCAAGACCTTTATCAAGGCTGCCCCACGTGACTTGCAATCGCACATCCATCATCACTTATCAATACAGAGCCGCAGAGATTCCAGGTAGCACAAGGCACGAAACAGGAGACCCCCTACAGGCGATGTCAGTCCATTGCAGGGTACGCACACATACAGCTTACACTCACTCATCCAGCCAGACAGCTCCAGAAATACATCACTGTTCTTATCTGCTATGTGTGGGTCTGCATGTGGATTTCTTCACCCAGAATCCCAGTGGGATGATGGTATTGCATAGATAAAGTAAAAACAATTCATTGTTGACGCACCACAATGAAATGTGTCCTCTGTATTTAACCCATATGTGACACAGAAGTGGACAGCTAATTCAGCACCTGGGGAGCAGTACCGTGCTGGCTGGGGATGTGAACTAACAACCTTTCAAGCACCAGTGTGCTTCCTTCACCATTAGGCCACCACCGCCCCAGTAAATAGAATAAACAAACAAAAACTTTACCAGAAGGAGTCATGTAATGAAGCAACACCATACCTACTGTGTAGCACTTCAACAACACTTTAGTTTATGATGCAGAAATATTCGCTATACTGTTAAAAAAGTGTGTATAATTTGACCGAAAAATAGTTTATGATGCAGAAATATTCGCTATACTGTTAAAAAAGTGTGTATAATTTGACCGAAATATAAAAGGCAAACTATAGTGATTTAGAGGTTTTATTTACTTTGAGACACGCTGATGCACATTTTGCTCTGCTATTTGATAAGCAGTTTTGAGTGCAGTATCTGTCTGCAATTTTAAGCTCTCCACTTTGAAGTCTTGACATATACTGCAGTATCGTGAGCTGATACCCAGGAAACTCACAGCTGCGGTGACCCTTATCGGGCCGGTCGTCATGGTGGGAAAACCTGCTCTGATTTATGAGTCTTTGGTGAGTGAGTGCACATATATAAGAGGTTGTCAATGAGCTAAGAGGCATCCACATAGAACCAGTTAGATATGGTTTTCAGTGTTTATTTCTCTGGCTCCTGTAATAAATCCTATTCTTTTCAACCTCTGGGCTTTTGCCTTCTCATTGTCCAAAAACGACCCTCCATAATGTTAGAGATACCTCATAACATCTCACTGAAGCGATTATATATTGCGTAACTATATTTCCCAAAAGGAAGCACCATTCCAAGACTGTTTGGCAGAGTTTGAAAGTGAAGACTTACAAAAATAACAAACATTACACATTGTAAGTGATATTTGTTTATATCAGTTGGCATGCAGATTAAGATTTAAGGTAGCAAGCTTCTGGTGACTTGTGACTGAGATATATATATATATTTTATGGGTTTGGATACTTTTGCATTTTGTTCTAAGTAATATGCATCAATAACTCACAGTGAGCACAGTAAACCGTAAAAGTATTTGTGGAAAGTTTTAATCGCCACAAAATATTAGCCTATAATGTGCCTGTCAGGGGTAACATTAAATTTATTTCCATTTGCGGCACAAAGCTTCCGTCGGTATTTGGTTCCGTGTCTAAATCACGCACCCGCGCGCGCGCAGACACGCACACACCAAGCGTTACATGTGGCATTAGATACGGAGAGAGCTGGATTCACAGAGTGCTGGGGAAAGGGGGGAGTCAAATGCTGACATTTGGCTAGAGAGACAAGAGGAAGAGAGGGGAAGGACAAAATCGGACGGGACAACAGAGAGATTGTGCAAAAAATTGTTTACGGTATAGCATAACGTGAGCTACTGTTTAATTCTCACACCGGTGGAGTTCGGAATCCCGGCATCTTCGGTACTTATTTAAACCCATTTAGAGGGAACATTTTCCTAAACCCATAAGGAAGCTGGCACGCCGAATTAGGACTGTTTGGCTAACACAACGAAGAAAGGCATCAAGCTGGAATTGTTTTAACCAAGTAATTAATTTATCCAGGACCTACAGCACCGATAAATTATTGCAAAGGGCAGATCAAGATTTCTGCTTTTTTTGGGTTTGATCTATGATTAAAAACAATCTTTTACACAGCCTATAACAAATGTATAGTGAGCCGTGTAGCTTTAATACCCAGTTGCCGTAGCCCGATTTTCTATCGGTAATAATTGGCTAATAGTGAGTTTGCGTGACGGGAACAATAGCGCGTTACACTGTTACATCTTGAAAAGCCATAACAATAAAACGAGGGACTGGCGAAATTTTCACATCCGCACGATTTGAAGCTTTTAGCGGACTATGGCGGCGGTAACGAGCCAAGAAGCGAGCCCTCAACCTCGGGTATATTTTCAAACACCTCCCGGCACAGAAGAGACAGACGCGCCGGTTCGGAAGCAGGGAAGAGTGACGGTGAAATACGACCGGAAAGAGCTGAGAAAGAGACTGAACCTGGAAGAGTGGATTATCGACCAGCTCACTGATCTCTACGACTGCGAGGTACGATTTCATGTCCGATCAGTTACATGCCGATCCATATACCCCTTTATGGTGCTGGAGGTTTGCGTTAAGCTACTATTTCACTACTTTTTTTTAGCGATCACAATTCGCTGAAATTCTATGAATAACATCATAATAATTGCACACTTATTTTTTGCTGCCTTATTTTGTGTAATGTGATTTGGGAATAACTAAAAAGCGTAAGGGTGTATATGCTAGTCTGTGCTGAAAATTACAAATGACTCAGCATTTAAAAAGGTGTGTACAGGTAGAGCTGAATGTCACGGAATTATTAATGTAGCGGTTAGTACTCGCGGTCAGATATAATTGCAGCTACTGGGTGTTATCGTTACACCTATCTTAGGTACACCTGCTTAAACAAAAACCGAAAATGGGAGATGGCAGGGCCGGCTTGCTACTGACCAAAGAACATGTGGGCAGGGGGGGGGGGGGGGGGGGGGGGGGGGGGCGGGGGGGGGGGGGGGGGGGGGGGGGGGGGGGGGGGGCGCGGCGGGGCGGGGCGCCGGGGGG
>JAODKC010000065.1:565829-577127 GCA_026777985.1 Mormyrops attenuatus | reverse complement strand
TCTGTGACTGCAGGTGTATGCTTCGATACAATTCAGAATAGCTATCGCTAACTTTTCCATTTCAGTTCAAATCATTTTCCCGGCTTAATCCAGTATAAATGTACAACAGAGCAGCTCCCAAAGGGATTTGGTGCCATTAGCTTTAGCGGGAAATACACCGGTGAGATTACGTCATGCCCACCGGTATCTCTTTGTGACGTAAGGCACCAACGGTGCGCCCGGGACGATGTCCTCGCGGAGGCCACGCTCTCAACGAGCAGCGCTTGCTCAGCGGTCCGCAGTCAATTGTGCAGAACAGCATCAAGCCAATCCGCCGTATTTCCCGCTAAATCATCTTTTTTTGTTGTTGTTGTTCAGATCATTAACGATGGCGATCAGAATGAGACGTCACTCTCGGGCAAGACTTTTCACATACGTAAACAAAAACGTCATTTGAATACCAGGCCCACTGTACAAGCCGGAGTTTTTATTGTTGAGATCTCTATTTAATCACCGACCCTGAATTGCTGGAGATTTGAATTGAGATGGGAGTCTGGCAGTTCTAGGATAGGTGCCCCTTGGTGGATTATTTCTCCCCTGGGGGAGTTCCCCTCTACTGATGGGGGGAACCATTTTTTGGAGGGTGGGTTCAACCGTGTAATTTTCTTAGGGCTTAAATCCTATAACCCTTCTGTCTGTGGTATGTGATGGCATGTATTGGAGGAGAGGCAGATGGAGGGAGGGACAGCAAGGAAAGCTGTATGGGGCCCCCACCCTCAGTATTTTGCCTGTTTTCCCTCAAGGGGCCTCTACATTGTCTTTAGCAATGTTTTCGTGCCATTAGTTCCCCTCCTGTGGGAGGCGATCAGAAACCACCCCAAACACGCGTGTGTGAAAGTGCGTGTCCTGGATTGGCCTCCACTCCCACCAATCCCAGCAACCTTCTAGAAATAGGCCTTGGGTCACTGTGACCCTAATGAGATAAACATGCATTGAATATAATAGATAGATTATGCGTGGGTGGGGTAGGCGTCATATTAGGATGTTTACATGCTCCAGTAATCTTGGCTATGCAATGGAGAATTTACCCACTTATTTACAATCACAAAAACACAACACAAGATCCTATCAGGAATGAATGCATATAGTTCCTGTTACTGGAAACTCATAGGAGTATCATTACGGTATGATCAGAGGTTTTTTATACTGCTAAATATACTCATTTTCCGAATATGAGGCATATCAGTTTGCACTCATAACCCAGATAATACTATCCATCGCCCCCAACAGATGCTCGCCTATGTTTTTAATAATTTATATATGACAGTTTATTTTACTGGAAAATACCAGTTCTCATCGGACACAATTGATATATGAAATGGTAAAACTTACCCGGTATTTAAGTGAGGTCTCACACTCAAGATCCAGATGGGAGTGAATCAAATCTATCATCCACCGATCTTCCATCACAAATACTGAGTGACCAAGTGCCTGGAGCCAATCTGTGGAAGCACGGGGCATAAGGCCTGGGACTCCCTGGATGGGATCCTGGTTCATTGCAGGGCACACACACTGCGGGAAATTTAGAGACATCGATTTGTCTAATCAAATTCTTTTGGACTGTGAGAGGAGCCAGTCATGGGTCAGAACCAACCCTGGGGATCTGAGGCTATGCTATGTATCAGGAAACCACTGTAGACCAGCAGCCTCAATGGTGCCCCTAAGACCTGCTCCATTTTCTACCAATTTCCTGTACAGTTGTGAGTCCTTTTTTCACACTGTAAGATAAAAGGCTGTTTGCTCCTGGTCAGGCGGCAAAGTGCCTTAGAAAGTTATTGTTGTACCTAGTGTGTCTTGCTAGTTCCATTTGGACGCCGATAGCCTCAAACTTTTCCGCAAATTGTGGGCGATTCTAGGATTTTTTTTTAAGGTGGGGGACATAAGAAGGGCCATAATTCATACAGAGGGGCCAACCTTACTAATAGCCAATTAAATATTTAGAATCTGTGAGTGACATGGGAGGGGGCCAATCAGCTTTCATCTAGGAACAGTGACCCTCCCACCCCCATATATGCCCCAGTCCCAGATGGTTTGACGTTCTCATTCCTTAACGCTGTGTTAGCCTCAGTTTGCCTGTGAGATCATTCTTCTGCCACAGGAAGGCCATAGCACTCCGTGGATTTCCGCAAAGCGCCGATACAAATATGCTCATAAATGGATTATGATACACGCCACAGGATTAACTCCCATAATCCTTTTCCCTTATCTACCTGCCAGTTGGTATTTCAGGATTAATACAGAATCATCTGTGCAAGTGGACGATGTCTGGAGCATGGTCGTACTGTAGCATGGTACCTTAGGTACAACCTTCACGTTGACTGGTTGGGCCTACAAGGCTAATTTATTTTGAGCCGTAATAATATAATCCATTGGTTGAGAGGAACAAAGAGTTTCATCGTATGGGAAAGCTTATTCCTTTAAGACCTGGATTGCTTTCCAGCAGTGGGGGAGGGGATTCAAATTGTAACCTTCTCATAATCTGATTAAGAGTGTTCCAGAATAGTCAGTATAACTGAATCTTTCGAAAAAGAGTGTTACCAAACAAATGCAACGCGATCCTAAATCATCTTTAATTGTGTCCTTGTCTTTGATTTATGAAACTGTCAAGTGGTGTCATCACATTTCCATGCTTAACTCACCATGAGCTTAAGCCCCTGATGAGTGACAGTTAACAGGGTGGGTAAGGGGCATGGGCTTCCAGGGTTAAGGTTGTTAGTTCGCGTCCCAAGGGCTCTTGTGTTATACCCTTGATTAGGTACCTGACCTTGAATTACTCCAGTGGAATATTCCACTCTATAAAAGGGGGAGGGGGATTTGCTTTGTTTAGCAGATGTAACCGTAGTAACACAGAGGAACCCCCATCAGGATGTATGGCCACTCTCTGACTGTGACAGACGGGGATGTCTCGGATTCGGGCTAGGCTTGGGGTGTTGTCCGCTCCACTAATTTAATGACCCCACCCCCCAAAAGGAGCAGAGAAGCTCAAGACAGATTGCGCCGGGTCGGGTTGGGTCCGCTGGGACGAGGGAGGGGCTGCTGTATAGGAAGGTGAAGAGATTGTCGTGGCTGAGCAGTGAAATAATGTGAATCTTCACTCGTCCTCCAAGCCTTTCCGATGCATTGACAGCAAAATTGTATTGTGAGGGCTAAAAATACCCTGGGTAATTGTTGCGCACAGATTTCCCATAATGCCCTTGGGTCAGTACCAGGGCTCGGGGCTCCCTGCAGCTTTTTGGTGTCCCCGTCGGACCACTTCGCTAGTCGCCATCCAAACTGTGAACGGTTGCATGGTCGCCCTCCCCATCGTCAGCAGGTACAGCACCATCCAATCACAGGGCTTCCCTCACGTTTCCTGCATGGATGATTCCCTTCTGTTGTGATCTTTGTGTATTTGCAATAGAATGACAAATAAATTAGAATCTCCAGTGTACTTAACTAGAATTCTTAACTATTCTCTGCAGTTTGTTATAATACATTAGCTTATGCTGTTCACTGTTGTGCCATATTATTAATGTAGCACGCCCTTTGCGATTCCCTGTTCAGATGGTAACGCTCCATTTTGTATGGCCCCGTCGATCTCTCCCAACTCGTGTTGAGCTTGAGGTCAGAATGGAAGTTATTGAAAGTTCGAAGTTTGACTCACAGCTATTTTGTGGCCGGGGTGAGTCTCCTGGACTCAACTTCTGTTAAAGCTGCTGTTCCATCCTCTCTCTCCCATCTTCCCATTCTCTCTCTCCCCCATCTTCCCTCTCTCTCTCTGTGTCTGTCTTCCTGGCCAGCTCCTGCTTGTCCTCCTCAGTGACACTCTCTTTTTGGAGGGAGAACCTTTCCTGGAGGCCTTGCCGAGGTCTTTAACTGCATTCCACACATTTATGTTCTTTTACCTCTTAAAAACCCCACCCTTCCCCTCGCACAACATTTGGAAACTTTTATGCAGTCACCGGTACAAGCTTGGTAACAGGAAGAGGCGGCTCCCAGCCAGATGACTGTCTGCCCGATGAGTAGAGGTTTGAGCATGTGTGAGCCACATCTGAGCATGGATGGAGGAATTTTGTCACCGCTGCCTTGGGCTAGACAACTCTTCTGTGGGAGGTTTCGGTCATTAAAAGCCTCAGAGGGCATCGAGGCTGAGTAGAGGCTGTGTAGAATTGTTGGACTTCTGTACCAGAACCAGAGATTGAGAACCTTATTATTAGTCAAAATAGATTAAAAATGGTCTACAAGACAACAAAAGAGTTCCAGTTATACTTGATGACATTGGTAGCAACTGTGACGGATTTCTGAATTTTTAAAACAGTTGTCCCAGTTAGTTTCATGTCACATGATTTCATTTACCAAATCTGCACCCAAATTTTTCCCAGTTAGAGGGGAGAGATTCAGAGATTCTTCCAGCTCTGTTCTGCTATCTTTAGCCCAGATTGCTACTGACCACCATCCCCTGTCCTTGTCTAACCATTCCTTCCCTGGAGAGAATAATGATCGCGTTTCTTGTTCTTTTGTTTAATAAAGAATGGTATCGGTGTTGCTCTCACGCCGCCATCACCGACATCATGAATCATGGCTGTCAGCTTACTCAGCACCCAGAATGATTCGTGCAGGCCTGTGTTGTGTCCTGCAGGCCTCCTGAAACACCTGAATTGCGTTTTGACAGAATGCCTGTCCTCTGATTAGCTTTACCCTGTCTGTGTAACTACCAAGTCTTTCGTATGACCCTATGATAATGACTGCGCCCAGAGGTGCATGGAATCAATGCACCAAGAACGTGTTTTGGATGTTTGGATCGTGTGTCTGCATTTTGGGTGAGACATTGACATAGGAATTAATGAAACGAGGACAAAGCTTAAAACAGAACCTGTAAAATGTGTTTGTTTAGTCTAAGCTCCAGGTGTCAGTAACACGGCCGAGATCATTAAAGATTAACTCAGGGTTTAACACCCAGAGGGATCCTTGGTATCTGGCCCCCTTCTCGTAACGAGAGGTACGAGAATGCAGGATCTGAAACCGTAGCCCAGAACTTTCAGGCTGGGCCACAGTGTGTGGTCAGAGAGACGGGCAACCCAGGGGGCGCTATTGAGAATGTGAGTTTATTATATGTTCAGATTAGTAATTAGGCTGATCTTTTTTTTTTATTCTTGAACTAGGCAGTGAACTGTTCAATTCTCCCTCTAATCTGCCTCCCCCCATTCCTGCTAGCTGACGCATTTCCTGCAGCCAAATGGCCCGTGTTGCCATGGTGAGGGTCACCCTTGTCTACATCTTAACTCAGCTGCTGACTTTTTCCACTTGGGAAGAATTGGAAACTCTAGTCTAGGAGCAGCTGTCTGAGCACTGGTTCCTCTATCGCAGTTCCCTCCTCCGCCAGCATCGGTGCCGTTGAGACCTGTGTTGGAGGTGTGGATGGGAGAGAGTGTGCAAGGAGCTTGGCTTTACTTCTGTGTGGGAGAATTATCTGCCTGTCCCTGCATGTGAGGTGTGACTGAATAAGCGGCATGCTGTGTGTGTGTGTGTGTGTGTGTGTGTGTGTGAAGAAGACTGGGAGGATTTTGTGCGCTTTTGGCAGCTAGCGCGTGTGTGAGCGACCTGGGGGGGCAGTTGGAGGGGCAGGTGCAGTGACAGCTGGTTTGGAGAGCTTCGTGCTGGGGGTGGCAAAAGTGGGGAGGGGGGGGGGATGCAGCACAAAAACAGTCTTGAATGAAAAAGAGGAAACAAAGAAAATGATGCCCCCCTCCCCAAAGTGCGAGATTTTCATTTACATCAGGTCTCAATTTAGCTCTCCCTTGATTTAATAGGGAGCCATTACTGCAGTAACACTTAGCTGGACATGCTTCCACGGAGAAAAGACTGGAGAAGAATGACCGCTCTCTGCCGTCTCTCCGGTCCTGCTGGTGGGGGTTTTCTCCTTCCTGTTGTTCCTAGAGGAAGTGGGGGGGGGTGTGATTAGTATAGACAGAATTTGCGGGTAGTTTTCTGGGATGTGACAGCGCTCGAAAACAGCCATCTAGCACCACGCTTCTGTCGTGCCCAGCTTCCTTGCCATTTGATTGATTCGCTGCTCGCACAGGAAGTAAATTGGCGTGTCACCGCGGCGTCTAAATCAGCCGCTAACTTAGCGGTAGCCGAACGAAAAACCAAAAATCCTGCAGAGGCTCATGGCACTAATTTAAGGAGTGTGGGAGACGCCAGTGAGGAAAGCAGGGAAAAAATGGATGGAGGAGGTGTGAATGGGAGACGGGTGAATGCAGCTGCCCCCTGACAGGGTAGCAGTGCGGTGCCACCGCCTTCGCGGTTTTTGCGAGGTTAATTATCAATACCTCTCACTCGGAGGCTCCGGGGACAGTGTTTTCTGGTTTTCGTGCAAGAGTTCATTATCGTCTGTTAAGTCATTTATTAATTACCCGTTCCGTATTCCTTGATTGCACGAATGATTAGCTAAAGTAAAAGACTGGTTCTGTTTCAGAAACACCAGTAAGCCAAATTAAAAGAAACTTTTTTTTATTGGCGTACCAGGAATATGGTTTAAAGGGATTCAAACTATTAGTAGATTTGACATGTAGATCACCATCTTTAACAATTCTAATTAAGATGCTGGTTAGACCGAAAGCCGCACATGATTCCACACCCCCCCCCCCCCCCGGAGCCGTGTTGGGCGTCAGTACTCCAAAAACTCATTCAGTCAAGGCTAAGCATTCAGCAGTCACCCAATCAGGACTAAGCCTATCCATTACCAAACTAGCATACGAAACTAGGTCACCAGAATGAGTGCAAGCCTGACACCTACCGGTGAAGAGCGGAATAACCCACAACTCCAGCTTGTATGTGAGAGACATTTGAATTTCTACAACACTTTTTGTGTGATCAGTGATATTTGAGCTGAAGCGATTGATATTAGAGGCACCATTAATGAGATTTCTCCCTTAAAACAGCAGTTTAAACAGCTTATCCATCAGATTGGTTTGTTGACATTAATTAAACAGTAATTTTCTCATCCTTGCATGTGTATTCCAGGAGGAAGCGATTCCAGAGCTAGAGATCGACGTGGACGAACTGCTGGACATGCCAACTGACGCGGACCGGGCCTGCAGGGTCAAGGTACCATGGCAACGCCTATCCCTAGAGATCACTGTCATATCAAAGCTTACATTGTGACCCGTCTATTCCTTTGCATTTCACGTTTTAATGCACTTTATATTTTTTTCTTGTTTTGATCTGCCGTCGTTCTGTTTAATCAGTAATCTCATGGTTGTCCTTCTCCTCTCGCCGATTTTCAGGGTCTGCTGGTCGACTGTTACAAACCTACTGATGTAAGTTGACGGCCTCTTGTAAACCGTCTCCTCTGAATTTTGAATTGAGTTTTTGACCTGCTCTTTTTGTAACCTCCGGCATACCGTCGTATATCTTAACCTGCTGACGTCCCATGTGCTGGTATCCTCCTGCCTGTCCGCATCCATTGTTATTTTTTAATTTTAGGCTTTTTTTTGTGCTGAAGGACTTTGTGACGGAGCTCCTGGACAAGATCCGAGGGATGCAGAAGCTCAGCACGCCCCAGAAGAAGTGATCCCCCACTCCCATACCTACGTTCTGTGCTGTGGTCATGCCGGATCTCCCAGAATCCCCTTGGTGTGACTAAAGACACAACAAAGGAGTGAGGAATCCAAACGATCCACTGCAGGGCTACTGTAACTCGTCTATTTTCATTTCGGTTTTTTGGGATTGAAACTCTCGTATATCTATTTATTTGTATATCAGTGTGCTGTACACAAAGGCACTGATATGTAGTAATGTATAGTACAATGTATTAGAATGACTGGGTTCTATTGGTGCTTATGCTGTACTGTGAAGCCTGCTTAACTAAATGGGGGATCAGTAACAGCCCAAAAATAGTGAGAGAAGCAGAGATGTTGCCCATATTGTCACTAAATGAATCGGCTGTGGGCAATTTAAGGGCTTCATTAACACATGTTTGAGCAGACCAACATCTGGAATAAACCAACCACGGTCCAATTCAGGGTGCCTTCAGCTCGTCCCCTGCGACCACCATTGGTACTGTCAGTCTAAATTACGTTAAAATTTAAAATACGTGTAAACCGGCTGTAGTGAATACATTACAAATATACTCAAGGAAGGCAGAAAATGACTGACTTCTAGTAATTTCATATGCTGTATTTCTAAAGCTGTGTAGATCGGTTGTAATGTAATAATACTCTTTATAAGAGCAAGAGAGAAATTACGCTGTTTCGTTTGTAATCAAGTACCACTTTTTTCCAAGTTTTGAGCGAGAACAGACTCTTCGCGTAAATTATTTTGAGTTTATAAAATCACTGCTAGAAGCTGCGGGGTTATTTCGCCAGTCCTGTCTACATATAACATTCGTAAAACATGCTATTTGTATGGGAACTTTTAGCGTACGTACTGTAAGCCTAAATGCATTAGGCCTTTCACGTTCATTTAACATGGTTATGTAACAGGTGACTTTGTAGTACAGATCAAATCAGTAGTTTTAGCTTTGCATTCTGTAATTTGTCCTGTTTCAGTACCGGTCAGTCCCGCGTGACAGCCAGAACCGCTCCAGTGCTCTTTGTGGTTGGAAAGTGCCCTTCTTCACCATGTAAAAATGGAGACCTACTTCTGACTGACTGTAAGCATCCTGACCCATAGTGACCTTCACCTTTGACCCCTGCCACAATGACCCACCCCCCCTCCTCCTCCTCTTCAGCGAGTTGCAAAACATTCTTCAGTAAACTGATGTCGCCTTAGGGTGATATTACGTAGACCCTACGATATCGGCAGAGAAACTAAGAACTGAAATAGCACCTAGGAGTGACTGGTCTTTAGAGAACGAGCAAACTTTTTTTTTTTTGTTGCCGTTGTTGGTCGGTGAGAGTGTAGCTGTGTCTTGAGTTTGAGGTGCGGACAGTAGTGCAGGTTTATTGAATCCTGGTCCTGAGGCCTCACTGCATACCATAGTTTTAGCTTGAAAAAAGATTATTTTTTTTTATACTTAATTGTTCACTGGCTGTTAAAACTATATTGGAACACAACAACTCAAATTTATACTAATCCCAGGACCTGTCAAACAGTAGCCGGTAACCTCGTTATGACCGTGTAGCAGCTAATGTCTCATAAATGCAAACGACGAAGTGTGTGCTCAGGACCAGCACTCATACCTGCAGTAGCTATTAGACCATTATAAAGGTCATATTAACTGTAGTATGAGTCGGTTATGCTGTGTTCTGTATCTGATGTCCTTTATAAAACTCGTGGGGGAAAACCTTAAATGATGCCATTTAGTGAGAGTGCTGAACGCTTAGGTTTGAAGTGTTGTGTAGCAATAGGTACCATTCTGTCTTGATAATTTTGTAACGCTTTTTATTCAACTTTAATAAAGGTTTTTTTTTTTTTTAAATAATGTCAATTTCTGCCTGTTAATTCTCTGAAAAATCTATCCTTGGTATTTCAGATAAGCTGGAGAAGTCTTTCCGCCGAAATATGGGCGTCTCCTCAGGGGGCCCCTGATTGGCTGCAGCTTATGCTGCTCAATGGATAAACACGCACGCAATGCATTTCTAGTTATTTTTTTTTATTATTATTAAATTCAGTTCAAGCCCCCCCATGTCAAAGAACTTTAAATGACTTTTGATAAGAAAAATGCATTGGTAAAATTCTTCAGCAAATGAGTACAGTGAATATCAATTCAAGTGTTAAATTAAATGTTTGAATTTTAGACTTCTGGGACAAGACAAGCTTTCCTTCTACAGATGCAGAATCCTGCAGAAATTTTGGGAAGGATGTGCCTTTTAAACCAAAAGTCTTCAAAAAACCAATCAAAAACCTTCAAGTTCTGTTCATGTTTGTGTGATCACGAATTTAAATCGGGACCATAAAGCTCTCATGCAGTAAAGTACTGCACTTTCACCAGCAGTAAGAGAACCTGGGTCCAGATGAGAGAGGGTGTTTTGGGGTATGGCATCTCCAGATGGTAAACAGGCTCCTTACAATTCAGATCTTCTTTCGATGTTTAATAATTCCACTTCAAAAATGAGTGTAGCACCCCCTGCAGAAAGAGAACACCCCTCCAGTATGTTTCCGAAATACATAATGAAGCTCAGAGAAAGTTAAAAAAAAATTACAAGGCTACAGATAAAATTGTAACCTAAATCAGTGACAGATACATTTACATTTGCTATATTTGGTATGACAATAATATAGTTACTAAAGATGGTTCATTTCAAGCACCAGGTGTTTTATATTGTTAGGATATACACACCTACTATCGTTTCATGTACTAGCATAACATTATAAACAGTCTCATAACGGAAGTTCTGTAACTATGGTTACTGAATTCCGGTTTTGATACCTGGAATTTTTGGGGGTGCTCCCCTGTCTCCATAGCCTGAAACACAGAGAGAGTAAAGATGTAATTGATTGTCCAAATTATCACCAGCACCACCTTTTGGGCAGGGGTGGGACTGCAAGACGACACTAAATGTGTGCTGGTCTGCTCAGTGCCTGAGAGTTCATGACAGTTAGGAGTAGAGAATATATCATAACGTTATCAGCATGAAGAAAGAGGAAATGACCAACTCTGACCCTCTGTATAAAAATAAATTATGCCTAAAGTCTAGTTATACAAGGAAAACAGGTTCTGTTCATCCATCACTACACCTAATTAAAAGATTTTATTTGTCACATGCAAGGTATACACAGTCAGGCTACAACCTGCAGTGACAGGTTGTGAACTCCGCCATAATAAACAGTAAAAGCGAAGACATGAAAACCACATCATAGTGTGAGGTGCATAAATAAGGAGAATACAAATTCAAAGTGTCAATTAGGCATTAAGTAGTTTAATCACTTGAGGGTTAGAAACTCCTAAGCCTCTCACTGAGACACAGCAGAATCACTTTCCAGACCTCAGCCTAGTAAAGAGTAGGGTTGCAAAATCCTGGGAAATTTCCAGTTAATTGCCATATATTCCTGTTAATTCCCATGGAAAGTTTCTGACTTGGGATATTCCCAAAATTCCCCCGCTTAACTTCCCATGGAATGGAAGTTTCTGGAAATTTTCCACGCCTTTGCAACCCTAGTGAAGAGGCACAACAAGCAGCTCACCCAGCTCTGAAGGAATGACCAGCTTCCGTTTCTCTCCTTCGCACATTCTAAAGAAAAGCGAGACGACGACAGAATTCCTCACTGGTACGTCTCACAGCACATTCACATAACCCCATGAATACTGGGTCTCAAAATGTCTGGAGACCTCAT
>JAODKC010000065.1:544843-557827 GCA_026777985.1 Mormyrops attenuatus | reverse complement strand
CCCCCCCCCCCGACCACCTCCCCCAGCGTCAGATCCATCACAGTGAGCCATAAACCTGCCACGCTCTGCACGCCCGCGGCAGTGCCCGTGCCGACAGAGACATCCATCAAGGCCCGCCAAATTCCAAGGCCGTCAGCGGGAAGGAGAGGGGGCCTTTACTGTGTAACGAGCCACAGCCACTGAAGTCAGGATACATCTGAAAACTGCTGCCTGCTATCATAAAAGTCCATGCAGAGGCTCTGATGAAACTGCATGTGCAGGACAAACAGATGACAGTGCAGTAGAGGTCATTTTTGAGTTGGGATGAGGCGGAATTCCGTTATTCGCAGTGCAGTTCCCAGTTTCCTCCTCGGAAACATCTTACCTTTACCTTTCTAGCCAAGAGGCATCCCAGCAGATGTCGGGGGGGTGGGGGTGGTGTTGAGTAGCTGTTTAAGTGCCGTGTGACGGATCACCCTTAAATGCTCCTTCACCACCACAATTACCAGATGTTTCCTCGAGGAGGCGAAGCGCTTCAATGGGATTTTAGCGAAATCGGATGACAGTAAGAACTCGAGACGAGAATCGTTTTGTGATCAAATACCATGCAGATGCAGCTATCGGAGAAACGGGGTAGGGATTACCTCTGGGCTGTTCTGGAAGGCGAGCAGACACCCCCCCCCACACACACACACACACACACACACACACATCCCTCACCATCACCAGCACCCGGTTCTGCGTTGCATAGTAACAACAGCTGCAGAATATCTAGCTAATGGATGTTATAAGGGTTTGCGGGGGGGGCACATTTACTGGGGACCAAACCCTAGCTGTTTGGAGGAATGGGGGGGGCAGGCCTCAGACAGCCTCACACTGGGGGAATGTCAGATGTGTGGATTTCAGTGACATTTCATTAAGTCGAGGTGCGGAGAGCCTACAGCACATATCCCACCTGAGCCCAAACCCATTTCCATTCCTGACCACTGCCTGTTCACAGCTGATGATCACTGCAATCAGGGAGCCACACAGAGGTAAAGTTGGCAGTGATGCAGGGCTGGGGTCACAAGGACTGATTGGCCCCTGGATCTCCCCCTCACCTATCACTCACCGATTCAAAGCATATCATTGGCTAATGATTAAGGTCGGCCCTTAGAATCGCTCCTGGACGCATGCTGGCAGATTTACTGTACTGGGTCCGACGTGAGCCTAACATTCCCCTAACAGGAGATGCAGCCGGTTCCGAGCACGCCCTGTCCGAGCCATGCGGGCCAGTGGGGGGGGGGGGAGACGATGACTCACAAGAACGCGTTTTTGGATTTCCTTTGGATTATTCCGGCCTAATTGAAAGTCCTTTAGTCTGCGCCGATCCACTCTAAAGGCTCGTTAAGAGGATTCAAGGAGATGAAAGGGACTGTTGTCTGATTCGGCTGCATTGCTTCAAAACATCCGGGGGGGGGGAAGGGGGCAGGGGGATGAGTTGGAAAAGATGCTCAGCCGGACTGAAAAAGAAACCGGGTAGGTTTCAGTTCCATGGTGCTAAGGTCAGGCAGAAGCAAACGATCCACGGAGACGCAGCTTCCCAGGCATGCGTGCGGGAGGCCGATTCTAGATTTCCAGATTATTACTTTGGAAAGAAAGGAGAAAAAAAAAACAACGGCAAGAATCGCAGCTCCCTGCAGCCCCATCATTAGGGACGGGAAACTGATCTGAATAATAGTTATTAGCACAGACTTCACAAACACAAACAAAGTGGTGCTAATTTACATACAAGCCTCTGCTTCCCGCATTCTTTGAGCAGCTCTCACCCATTTCTTTTGGTTTTCTATTCCATAAAAAAATGCCTCATAAATATATAATAAAATTTCGCCTCCATCTCCTCCAGAGGATGATTCCCCTCATTTATCTCCATCCACGCTGTAAGAGCCGCGTCTGTTTGAGAGTTTTCCGGCATTTTCCGCACCGTTCCCGCCAACCTGTAAGCGCCCAGACACACTCACTGAAGCTTCTATACCTCATACAAATTTGATGAATCTGTAATACTTAAAAAAAAAAAAAAATATTTAGGTGTTCCGGAACTTTAGACAGGAACATTTTTCAGAGACTTTTTTTTTCCCTCCATAATTGCTAGCTCGGCTTGATCTGCAGTGAAAATTAGCGGGCTGACATTTGCAGCTGTTGCAGATAGCGGACGGTGCTAACCTTCTTTCTGTGCCAGTAAGGGGCTGATGAGTGGGAATCCGCTTCTGAAAGCTCAAGGGCTAAACACAAGTCCATGCATAAAAATGTCCCTAGTTACACTCAGACGGCTGCATTTCTCTGTAGCGCGGATGGGGTTTATGGTGGCCCCCATCCACACATGTTAACTATAAAGCGGCCTATGGGACAAACCATAGCTCAGTCTAACGGGACTGATGGTGCCTCTAGCTTCCTCTGAAACCAACGTTTCAAGGGCTTTCATTATGGCTCAGTGCAAAACTGTCAAATTAAAGTCACAGTTTGGATATAGGAACATCAAAACTTGGCTTTCATTGGCTGCAGAATTATTCACATCCAGAAAGCCCATTCTACCAAGTCGCTATCTCTCAGTACAGCTTCAGAAACGAAGGATCCCATATAGGAGGCATTTTAGCAGGGTGAGGCCATATGGACACTGTCCCAAACTAAAAGCTGATCGGTCCCCGAAGTGACAACTCCTCTGTCACTCACCGATTCTAATCATAACATTAGCTGGTAAGGTTTTGAATCCTCTATGTTGAATTACAGGCCCTCTTATGCTTCCCATCCCTGAAAAAATCCTAGAATCTCCCCTGCATCTTCGCACCTTGATTTGCAGGTTTGAGTCTACGGACGTCATCGTACTGCAGAAGCCACCTACACAGATTCAAGGGGAAACGGCTATTCAGAAACACATGCGGTGCCTGGCCTATAATCCGAATGCACCCTAAACATATAATTATACACAATGACCGGTGTGATCCATAAAAATAAAAAAAATGTAAAAAATGACTAAACGGTGAGTCATTTTGACACCTGTTTGGTGTTTTCTGAACCAGAGACTGTTCCCTACGCAGACTGGTAACCTTCAGCTGAAGGTGATAGACACACATTTGCAGTGTCTCAGTCCAGCCACTAGGGGAATTCCCTCCTGGTTAGTGCTCTCGAACTCACTTAGCCCGGAGGAAGAACACAAAATAAAAACAACCATCACCGTGCTACATTCTCAGACAAAAATAACAAGAAGTGAGACTAAAAGGGTCTCCCGCCGGTCCATCCTCCAGGGGGCGACACACCAACGCCACTTCCTGTAGGTTTACCCAGATCCCTAACAGCCAGTGTTGGGCTTAAGACTGGTGCCCATGACTCTCGTTTTTTTTTTGCAGAGAGAATGATTGCGCTCTGTAGCATAATTGTTTTCACCTGAGAGCTTTAGCGGGCCGACAGGAATGAAGTCACGTGACTCCAGAGTACCAATCAGGTCCCTTAAAAACACTCTCCACGGGACACTGCATAAGTGCCACCAGAGCGACCGAATTGCGTCTTTATGCTTCCAGTTTTGGTGCAGGAGGTTCACTTAGGCAATATTCTGATCCCAGGTGACACAGAACAGGACCGAGGGTGACGGAAGGAAGGCAGCCACCGGAGCACAAGTTATTCACGTGTCTGGAACATGGCATCCCCTTCAGACGTGACTATAATGGCGTTTGTAAACAAGGCGTTGTCCCATTCCAGAAGGGCCATGCTTAGCAGCCACGCTGACAGACAGGGGGGCGAGCAGAACCGTCATCACATCCCAGGGCTTACTGATGAGTGAAATTACATTGCAAGGCCACGTCGGGGGGGGGGGCGTCAACACAGGCTGTCTGAAGAACACGCCAGAAATGCGTGTGTTTAAGCGTGACTGGAGGACCGTGAGCACGTCGATCGTAAAGCGCGACGTCAGACATGTGGGAAGCCAGCGGAACAGACGGCCTGCTGGGGGGCCACAGTGTCACCGCGTCACTGAATCAAACCCCCCCCAGGAACATGCACTCTGCGGCCTCGCGAAGCCTTGGCAGCAATCCAAAGCACGGCCTGGCTGATGGCTGGCAAATAGACACTTTAGCATGGCGGGGGAGGGGGACGCTGCCACCCCCCCTGCATTTTAGCGGGTGCCAATGCCACTGGCAGGTTTTTTTTTTTTTTTTTTTTTTTTAAAGGAAAAGCTTCATTGTTTGGGGATAAATAACTGACTGGATGACAGTTGCATGAACTTCTGTGACGGCTGTATATTATATATAGATACGGGGGGGGGGGGGTGGTGTTAGTGGTTTGAGTCAGCAAGGATGTGTATGAGAAGAGTGTAGACCTTAGTAACTTCAGATGACGCATCGGTGGCAGTGGGGGGGGCAGAACGAATCATTTCCATGGAAACAGGAACATGCCGACGCCCATCCTGGATCCACATCCTTAAATATCAACACGCAGTACCTAGTACAGGTACCTCAGGACAGAGCAAAAACATGAACTTGTCTGTCCCAGAACTGGCCTGACAAACACAGACTCCAGTTCCAAACCTGCTACGTCTTTTCTGTAAAGAAATTCATAGTCCTGATCTCAGTCCTGAGCTGGTCTCGGTCACGGTGTCTGTGGTTCTTTAGTGCAGAATTAGTTCCCCAGATCTCATTCTATAGTTAACCATGTTATCGCACACACAGGCGAGCAGTGGACTGTTCATTCCTTCAGGAGCACCAATGCACCACGATGCATTACCGTTCTGTCTCCCATAATGCATTGCAGCCGCCAGATGTTAATCCCCGAGTGTGTGTTGGTACCATGAGATCACAGCGTCTAGCCTGCTTCAGACTGGGACAAACAGAGGTCAGATCACAGCCAGACCACTTGTGACATCTTGGCACTTCCCATGAACCACACCCAAGGCAAATATCTTCCCGGCTGTCTTTTTGGGGGTGCTGACATTTTAAATCCTCGTCCCCCCCCCTAAGTGGTCCAGCTCATCCTCCCGTCAGGCAGCGTCACAGATGACCTACCAGCTCACTGACGCACTGCAGCCACCAGTAGCTAGTTGGCACGTCAAATCTGGCCTTTCTATCCCGAACCCAACTAGGGGCTACGCCGATGTGGCAGCGCGGCACACAGCGAGGATAACTTACTCAGAATTACATCAGGATGGAAGTAACAACGCCACCCTGCTGTTGGCTAAAAGTGAGACGGCGTCACTCGAAGGGCCCAGATCAGCTGGGATGTCAAGGGCGTTAAAAACTTCAGCAAAAAGGCAGGATCCAGAAATGGAATTAAGCGGCCAGTCTGGCAGATCATCGCAAAGAGCACTTTGATTTACACCAGGAAGCGTTTAAAAAATGAAAAATAAAAATCCAGGGCGACGTTTTCAAAGGCTGACCCTGAGCTACAAAGAGCGCTGCACGCAAAACGCCATAACAAGCGGGAAAGATGGGGTGGGGAGGGATTACGGCCATAGAAAGAGAGACTTTGTACACACAACAGGCGGAAGACAGTCGTTTTAAAGGGTAATTCATTAATCTGTGTTCTCTTTGTTAACGTCAGTTAGTATGTCAGTGAAGACCACACACATACACACACAGAGCACTAAGCACAGAAGGAAGCTTGCTCAATTCCTTTATTTTGCATATTACAGTTTTAAATTCTGAAATGTTGCACATTTGAGGAAAAAAAAAACAAGGTTAAATAACAGGGGGAAAATTGGAGATTCCACACGATACACGTCCATATGCCAGGCTTGTTATTTTTTCATTAATGGCTTGTAAACGACTGGTCTATTACTTGTCAATTTGTCATGTTCCTCTGTGTGCCATTCTAAATCTTACATTTTGGTCTGTTATCCAGAAGCCACTTAGTGATGCTGTAACTGCTGACTGCTGGATTTTTACAAAAAAAAAAAGCATAGAAAATGTACAATTCCAGATGTGCAAACCCACCCATACAGCCAAGTCTTTGCAAGCTAAGTAACTCTCTCTTGAATTAGTTCATACATCTACATACTTTTGTTCCCACCCATTCACTCTACGGAAAACATCACACCACGATGTCACTCTCTCGGGCTCGATTTCACAAGCTAAAGTGTAAACAAAAAATGACGACCATCTCAGGATCTGTGATGTACATCTAGAGTCCAGAAGAGACACACGGTTTGCTCCAATGATGGGGCTTTGAAGGCTGGTGAATCCATGCTGCGCAGGGCTAGTACTGACAGAGCATCAGTTCGCAGATCAGTCCCCAGGGAGGTAGACGGAATAGCGAACGCACATTTAACGGACACAGCCAGGAAGTGACATCACACCCCGCAAGTGTGGCCATGGACGTTCGCTGCCGTTTTTTTTTTTTTTGCCATATTTGCAGATTTTTAGTCCCATTAAAGTTTAACGTAAAACATTCTTCAGTGGTCAGTATAATGTAAAGTTTTAGTGCAATTATGGAAAAAAATAACTAAGGTTGCATCAATGGCCATGTAAATCACAAAGTTTTAAGACTAACTGAAGACAAACTATGTCTTCAACCGTCAGTTGTCCTGAAACCGATCACACCATGGGTAGAACTTGTTTGGTCCAGTTCAATCCGGTTCGGTTTGTCACACTTATGCCTGAGGCGGGACGGTGGAATGTTTGATGCGCTTTACCGCAGTGCGGGATTTATGCAGAGCCAATTCGTCAATGGACTGACCTCCAGTAGGCAAATGTGTTTGTAAACAAGTGTGAAAGTGGTTAGCAGCACGTAATTTTAGTTAAAGTTTCACGTCTGAAGGCTGATATGCAAAAAACAGGAAGTACCAGTGTGCACGTGTGTGTGTAGTAAGTCATAAATTTCAACTTCAACGCCGACAAACATGAAGAGCCGTGGCAGCCAAAGTATCCAGTTCTGACGAGATTAAAATCCATTGTAATGAAAAACTGGCTTACATTAGAATATATCTATGAATAACATTCTATTCATTGCTGGGATTCTATTAGCATACGGACGCTGACCACTCATGTAGATACCTTACGTGACAGGAAAACAGAGGTGCTTTAACACGGCGTGCGGGCGAAATGAGGGCCTTTCTCAGCTTTTAGCTGTGATTACAGTCCTCGTGCCTTAATTGCGATCGATATTGCGATGCCCGTGGGTTTAAACAGTGCGCGACGTGTTTATTGGCTGCCCCCCCCCCCCCCAAAAAAAAAACATCCCAATGACACAATAAAGGCCGCGGTATACATAGATAAAAAAAAAAAAAAAAAAAGAGAACCTCACGGCAAGCAGTCAAACTACAAAAGAGGCGATAAGCTGTGAGAACGACGTTAATGGAGAACGCGGGGGATGACCATCGATCATCACGAAACCTGGGGCCCCGTCACCATTAGCGATACACCTCATAGGCTAATGTGCTAATTTACGCTAATACTCATTAGCCAAGTCATTAGACTAAGAGCCTCTCCCATACCAATCCTGTGGAGGCAATACTGAACTCCCTGGATGCTGGGGAGGAAGGTAAACAACAAGAAAAGGGACTTATGAGACAAGCAGAACTCCCCCCCCACCCCCTTCGCAGCCACGCCCCTTCAGGCAGGACCCTACTCTGTGATCTCCAGGATGAGGTCGTCACCCTCCAGACTGCTGTCCGGCGTGACGTAGATCTTGGCCACGGTGCCGGCGAGGGGCGAGTTCACCACCGTCTCCATCTTCATGGCACTGAGCACGCAGAGCGGCTGGCCCTTGTCCACCTTCTGGCCGGCCTTCACCTTCACCTCCACCACCTTCCCCGGCATGGGGGCGCCCACCTGGCCCCGTACGTCCTTCAGAGCCTTGGGGTGGAAGTGCATCTCCTGCAGAGAAGGGGAGGTAAGGTTGGGATGTGTGTAAGGGACGACGACAGGGTCTGTTTTGTCCCAGAATCCATGCAGCACTGAATCATGGGTAAAATCACAATTATGAAAGTCACACTGCATAAAAACTAAAGCTAATATGGCATGTTTGACCTCTGCTTACGATGGAAGGTCACAAGGTCACCCAGGATGGCGACACCCCTCAGACGGCACGTTCGCGACCATCCGGAAAGCTTCTACACCGAAGGCCCCCACCAGATTAATTACCCTAGACCTGGGTCGTACGCCACCGCTTCCACTCCTTTGATGGATTAGCATTTGTCTGGAACGCGGCGGCCGCCCTCCACCCCGGCCCATGGAGGCGCATCCCGCTCTCCAACCAAACAAGCACGAGTTTAACCCCTTCCAGGTGACGCCGGTACCCCTCAGGACATTTTTAACTAATCTCCACTGCAGATGACCGATCGCTAGAGAAAACGTGGGCTGGGCGATGTCCTCCAATCAGGAGACGCTACCCTTCAATGACACAGCTTTGTTTTGAATGACTCATTAGATAAATCTAGAACGACTAGAGTTATCTAATTAGAGGGGCACCATAAAACAACAGATAAAGGCACAATAAATCCAAGACCAGCAGGGGGCAAAAGCGGTACCTTCATGGCTAGGGTATCCCGGACCAGGACGGATCTGAGCTGACCATTAAGCTCGAAGAAGACCTCCCTTTGGCCGGTCTTGTTCAGGTCTCCGAGAGCCAAGGCTTTTATATGGAGAGTCTTCCCCCTCTCCAGCTCCACCTGAGAGAGAGAGAGAGAGAGAAGCACATTGTTATTCGTGTCTGAATCCATGCAATTATCTACCACTTGAAGTAGGGTGGCGCTGAAGGTGACCTCAAACTCCTCAGCAATCTTCGGGCCATCCAGGAAGAGGCGCGTGTTCAGGCAATCCACTGGCCCAAAGGTGTTGGTGAACTCGCGGAACTCCTGGAAGACCTTAGGGTACATGGAGGCCGACATCACGTCCTCGGGTGTGATGTCATCACCGTGCACTGCTCGCAGCCGCTTTTCCAGGGCGTCGAAGTCCATGGGGGCCAGGGAGGTACCAGGGCGGCCCTCCACACGGGGCAGGGACTTCAGCACCTGGGTTGGGGGCAGGGAGACAGTGTGAAGTGGGGAACTGGAGGCCGAGACGTAGATTCAATGTGGACGATGGACCTGAAGACAGAAGGTGCGAGTGGGTGGGCGGCACGCTACAGCGAGCACGGGGGTCACATGACTGCAAGTTTGTGGTCCTGTCCTTGACTAACAGAACACTGAAGCGAATCAGGACAAGCACCTCACTGCGGTCACACAAGACGGCTCTCAGGAAAAGGGCCTGCAAAACCAAAGCACGATCAGAAAAACGGATTTTCCTCCCATTTACATTTTTGACGCAATCTTTTCATTTATCTTTGTATTTGTTTCCTAGATATTCCTTTTCAGGATATTATGTTCGTACTGTGTACCTTCCGTGTACTTCTCTGCACTATGTGTACCGTCTTTGCACCCCGTTTTGTTCTGCAGTTCATGTTTATTTGCCTGAACTTTATGTACCTTGCTGCTGTTAGCACAAGAATTTCTCCACGGGATCAATAAAGGTTTATCGTATTATGGAGAAGACGGAGCGAACCAGCGTTTTACTAACATGTCTTAAATGTTATCGCATCTTTCGATGCTGATGCTGACACCCACACTTTCCGTTAAGGACCTTGGTGAAACAGACCGTCAGCTTGTCTTGTGCCTGACCCTCAAATCCACGGTAAGGCTAGATTTACACAGAAAACATCGGTGACCAGAGTTGAGCGTCGCGGAATCAGAGAGTGAGCTCTGTTGCCGGATCTCCTTCATGCCGGTGTAGCTAGCAGCCATTACGGCAGTGCAGATAATTAGTGCGGGAACAGGAACAGAAGCACGACAACAAAGGCCGACACCTCTGCCAGGCCCCAGGCTCGAGGAGGATGGCGGAGAGAGGCAGAGCTACAGAGATGTGTTTAAATATAGATCCAGTATGAGATGATTGGCCCCGGTTTAGGGTAGAGCAGTTATTTTCCTACTCATCTCGGAAAATCTCGGAAAAGCCTGAGACTCAAAGTTTAGCATTCCCGGTCGGCGAAGCTCTGTCCAACAATCCCAATCCCCACCCCAGTCCCCCCAACTTTCCCAACCTGCGAAATTCCCTCAGTAAACATCTGGAAACGTCGCTGTCACCAAAGAGCAGAGCCGTGTGTCAGTTTAATTCTGGCCACTACTATTAATCAGGCTAAAGGAGGGCAACTGTGGCTCCGGCTGGCTTGGTGGCTTGTTTACATGCCTCTTCACCTGTATGCTAATGGGGCAGCGTTAACATTCCCGTCGGGTTTCCCCTTGGCGCTCACTGGAACCAGAGAGAGACAGCAGGGGGGAGGGAAAAAAGAAAAAAGAAAAAAAAAAAAAAGAGAATCTCTTCTCCATGCATGTTCCCTGGTCACGCTGATGACCAGACCCCATTGGGTGGCCCTACCCCAGATCACAGGGGTCCAGGGGAATGGGACGAGGACACCTCACCTTAGATCGGAAGGGCTCAGGGAAGCCCCCGTGGGGGATCCCGATGTACCCCTGCAGGAATTCCACCACCGAGAGCGGGAAGGAGAGCTCGTCAGCTCGCTCCTCCACCTCGGAGCGTGTCAGCGAGTTCTGCACCATGAACTGAGCCAGGTCACCCACGATCTTAGACGAGGGGGTCACCTAGGGGAGGGAAGTGCACCATTAAAATGTGGAAGGGGGGGGTTCGTGATGCCCGACATACCAACACATCATTGATACCGGGCCCACGCACAGCCCGCCCCCGGCACCCGCACCTTGATGAGGTCACCCAGCAGCTTGTTGGCCTCCACGTAGGCCTTCTTCACCTCCTTGAACTTGTGGCCCAGCCCCATGCTGTGGGCCTGGAAGTGCAGGTTGGTGTACTGACCGCCGGGAATCTCGTTCTCGTAGACATCGGCATTGCCTGACTTCATGGTGGCCGTGCAGTCGAAAGCGGCATACAGGCCGCGCGCAGCCTCCCAGTACTCACTGTAGTCGAAGACCTTCTCCAGGCTCACGCCTGTGGGGAGGGGGGGTGGGGGTTGTTAATGGGGAACGGATAAGATGGACGGCCCGGTGTATGAAACCGTCTGCTGGCTGTCAGCGACGTCACTCTGACTAATAGTGTCTGTTAATTAGTGCCCCCCCCCAAACAAAATGCCACCCGTTGATCACCTGCTGCACGATTAGTGCTCACACCACCAGACAGCAACACCCAGGTGCGCAGGGACACACACAAAACTAATTAGGGTTTAACGGCTTAACGAATTAACGGGATCCTCCTGACTTGAGTGTTTGAATTCAGTCTCACTCAGATTCTGTAAAAGCTTAAGGATTCTTCGAGAGAAGGGGCCACACGGATGTTCCCTGGGGATACCAGGGCCCCCGCTGGACTTCGCCGTCCATTGCCCGTGCTCCTTGCAGGTTTGTGGGACATTCCATCGATAGACGTTCTGTTGGACCGTTAAGCCGTGTCTATGGGACAGGCAGAGCAGTGACTGGGGACATTAAGTTTACGGCATGCAAAAGAGAGGAGCTTGTAAGAAAGGCCGGAATGCTGCAGGCTGGCGTCACGGACGTCTTGAAGGATTAAAACGTTAATATTTTACGGGCGTTCGGCGGGGTTCTGGAGAGGGGGCGGGGGCTGCGTATCACCGCAGTGATTACCAATGTGCCGCGTCGTTATGTAGCGATTACCGATGACAGCCTGCTTATTCAGCCCAGTTTACTTACAGGAAATAAATTCTGAGAGGAAAAGCTGTATTAGAAGCAATTTTTAAACCCAAGCCCCATCCCAGCAGTTTATGACCAAGTCCACAGCTGATTGGCGACACCTGTCACACACACACACGCACACCGCCAAGGCCCTCTAGACAGGCCCAAGCCATTAAGCTGCCAGCCAGTCCTGTCATCCACATGTCATACGTGCACAGACGTGTTCCACTGCTGTCACAGCCCACGGGTGACGACCCCCCCCCCCCCCGGGATTCAACCCAGCCAGAAGCTGCAGCATGAACGCGTGAGGCTACTGGATGCTCGTTTAGGTCAGCGGAATCCTCGGCCATTTGCTGGGGGGGGGGGGGTTGTGCAAAGCCGACCAACTGCCTTCTGGGTACAAAGGTGCAACAGCAAGTATGATGTCATGGGACACATCTGCCGCCCGTGTTGCTGTGGAGTCGTCATGGCAGCAGACCATGTGACCCCTAGCACTGGTTAATAGGAATGACGGATTCTCCAAAACAAAAAAGGGCTTTAGGTCCCGGAAGGGGAAATACCATCTGTGCCTTTGAGAAGAGCTGGAGCGGGGTGTGGTTTAGGGGGGAAAGCTTGTGGAGAATAAGAAGGGTGAGAACGAGACATATTTCATGGGTAAAGACAAATGGAGAAATACCGGCTCAAATGGGCAAAAAGGATAAATATAGAGGAGAGCGTTTAATGAGAGGGGAAGCTGTCGGGGGAGGGCGAGGAAGCAGACGGCGCATCTGCCAGGCGGGATAAACTGACAGTTTGCAGACAATTCAATTAACAGCGCAGGCTCACACGGCGCCACCTGGGGGTGTGGAGGTGCGAGGAGGGGGTGGAGGGCCGAGGCAGGCAGACTGAACCACACACACACACACACACACACACACACACACACACACACATTTGTATTCATATCTATATGGGAACCGTCCATTCATTTCTGTGGGGAAAAACCCCTAATCCCAACAATGACAACCGTAACCCCCCCACCCAACCGTAACCATAAGTAACCAAACAAAACACAAAAATCTTTTGACATTTTTAGTTTTTTGACTGCAGTCAATTTTTTTAAAATAAGCGTGTTTCCAAAAATTAAAATTACTGTTTGTCATCACATTCGATACCCACAACATAATATACACATGAATCTCTCCCCCCCCCCACTCCTGGCATTAATGAGGCCCCCCTTTCCTGCAGTTATGGGTCACATGCCAGCTCTGTATCTCCATCCCCTCGGTGCCGTTGCGGGGGGGGGGGGGGGGGGGTTTTGCGGCCGGACAAGGGTAGAAACACCCCCCCCCACGCCCGCCGCCCCCCCCGCAACA
>JAODKC010000065.1:484966-497354 GCA_026777985.1 Mormyrops attenuatus | reverse complement strand
AAAAAAAAAAAAAAAACACACACACACACACACACACACACACACACACACACACACACACACACACACACACACCAAAGGTCTCCGGACAAAAGTGTGAGCTGTACCTGTTTGGCCAGGTTGACGGAGTCGGCGGTCAGTCTGTCTCGGAGGTGCGGATCCAGCTGCGCTGCTGGAGCTATCTCCACAACCTTCTGGTGTCTCCTCTGGATGGAGCAGTCCCTCTCGTACAGGTGGACCACATTGCCGTACTTATCGCCTTAGAAAGACCGAGAATCTCAATAAAGGAACATTTCAATCATCGGTAACATTGTCATGGCATCCAGGCTCCAGAAAAATGAAAGAAACAAAATATCCAGAATTAAAGAGAATAACTTTGCATTTAGCTTGTTTTGACAGTACTCAAGCTGTATGAGGGTGTGTAATGATTCTGAAACACACTATGTCCCAATCAATTTAAAATTGACTATAAAGGAGATTAGAAAGATTTTTTTCCCTGGCAGGGACATGACAATTAAGCCATTGTCAATTAAAAATGCGAGTGTCCATGGCCAGCCTTAGACCCCTGATAATCGAGAGGCCAACATGGTATGAACGCAGTGTGTATCCAATACCAAATACTTACAGAGTATGTACTGAATTTTGCTAGATGCCTACTACTCGACTTGTAGTACGTACTATATGCATGCATTAGAAATAGTGTGCATGCACTTGGACATGGCGGTGGCTGTACCCAACCTGGATGTTTACCAATGATACAGCTTGATCCCCACAAAAGTTAAAAATGTAACTATCAATGAAAAAAAATGTTAGTGAATTTATATAAATGGATACCGTTTTCTACTTAAAATTGTAGAGACACTTTATGCGCCATCATGACAAATTTCTGAGCAAGCTACGTTCTTAGCCGCTCCAGTGGCCTTGAGAGAAATTGTAGCCTCCGTCGGAATCACTTCGGAATTTTGCAGAATATACTTTGTCATCTAGATACTGGTCGCCTTTTGTTTCATCCATGCTGAGAATTCAGACATACTGCTTACATTGCATCCTATGTTGATAGTACATAGCAAACAAGTATGCTATTTCAGATGCACACCCAGTGTTTCAGAACAGCAGGGTGAGGGGACAGAGGTCAGAAGACACCTAGCTAAAAGCAGATCCCCACACTCACCCAGTATCTGCACCTCAATGTGACGTGGCTTCTCGATGAACTTCTCCACAAAGAGAGCTCCGTTCCCGAATGCGGCGAGTGCTTCCGAGTACGCCCTCTGGTAGTTCTCTTCTAGCTCCTGTACCAGTCAGCGAAGGTGACCAAATCAGTTGCGTGCCCGCCAACCGATCAGCCAATCCACATCGCCCTCAGCCATGCCGCGCCCTCTGCTGTTCTGCCAATTCCTCCGCTCCCTGTTTGTCCACCAATTAGAAAAGGTCGCCTCCTCCCGGATCAGCGTGCTAACAGACCATTTCGTGCCACCTGTTTACCAATTCAATCTAATGATTCGAGACGGAAATTGAGTAGAACGCAGGCCTTCAGATCAATCGGCTAAGCTCACCTACGACCCCATTTCCATTATCTCCACACGAGCCGCTTAACAAACAAGGATACTTCCACTCGTGCATTTTAAACACATCTCAACACGGCCAATCAAATCCCATATCCCAGCAGTGAAACCCAAACTGATATTTCGACTGGCACATAACCCCACCCCCTGCCCCGCCCCTCCCGAATCACCTCGTACTCTCTCACAACCCGCATGCCTCGGCCCCCACCCCCGTAGGCCGCTTTGAAGATGATGGGGAATCCGTAGCTGTTGGCAAACTCCTGAGCCTCCTGCAGCGAGGAGATGGGGCTCTCCGTCCCCGGGACCACCGGCACCCCTGAAACAAAGCAACCCCCCCCCCCCACAAAAAAATAGCATCAGGGAACCCTCAAGAGCACTTGCCCACCTGTTATGGTTGCAGCGTTTCTCCTCAAACACCAGAGGTCACTGTTTTTATGACGCTATCAGCTCTGCTAAGCAAAGAAACACGCAAATAGGACTGTAGGTCATGGACAACTAGCTTACCTAGAGCTTCAGGTTTGTGAGATCCAAACCAAATAACTGGACCAAGTCCTAAACTTAGAGGTAACATTGCACAATTCTGGACAGGCCAGCCACAGATTCCCGGGACAGCATAATTTCCACTGGGCCCCTCTCATGAAGCACAACCGATTTCCCCAGTCGTCCCCTTCATATACGGTGGGCTTGATTCCAAACAGACTAATGAGCAGGGTCATCTACCCACCGGCTCCATCTACTGGCAGTAGGCACACCTACAGGCGCTTAAAGCTCTCACCGGCGCCGATGGCGATGGCTCGGGCCTCAACCTTGTCGCCCATCTTGCGCACGATGTCAGGGGGCGGGCCGATGAAGCGGACGCCGGCGTCCGCGCAGGCCTGTGCAAAGTCCCAGCGCTCGGACAGGAAGCCATAGCCAGGGTGGATGGCGTCCACATTGTTCTCCTGCAAGAATAGAGAAGGTGGAGGTCCAGATGGAGGGAGGACCAGAGTGTGTCATTAAGGGGCAGGGTCTTCACACAAGGTCACATGGGTCATGAATACAGAGATAAAAGAAAAATTACTAAAGGATGCATTGCCATTTGCACTAGCATGAGGGCAATTACATCAGAATCCTTTAACCGTATCTGCATTAGCTATCTTGCTCTTATTTGGGACAAACACATACAAATGGTTGAGACTGAATCTTGGGGTCTGGGCCCAGGGTCAGAACATTTATCTGGCACCCCTGGGCCATTTGAGGGGGTTAAATACCTTGCTGAAGGGCCCAAACAACACGTGACTGTCACTGAAGATGGGATTTGAACTTGCAACCTTCCGATCGCAGGCACAAACAGTCCCTACAGATGGTTATTGGTTACGATGACTGTTGAAGGCAGATGGTCTCAGAGAGACGATCAAGATGACCGGGAAGCTGACGCGACCACGGAGTGAAATTCCGGCCCTATCGTCCAGGACAGTGAATTTGGACGGCCTGTCCTGGCCAATCGCTGTTCTAAACGCACCTTTAGGCATCAAACTTCTGTAACACCAAGAGCATTGCCAGATGACACATCACTGCTTTCAAACAGTCCAGGCTCCGATCTCCCAGTCATGCAAAATCAAAACTAAAGCTGCCGGGCTCCCATCAAAAGCTCACGCTCCTGCCTCCTTGTGAGTTATTTTCGGCCTTTCTGGCAGGCCCGCATGCTCCCCCGTTCCAAACGAACAAGTCATTTCAGCCGTGAGTCACACAGAGGATGGGTACAGCAGGAGACGTTTTAATTGTGTAATTGGGGAACACAGCACAACGCCTGCACTGGAACACCGAGAACCTGTCTCCTTGTTTCAAAGTGATACGTGACAATTTATTGGACAAATTAGCAGTTTAATTTACGTGGAGTCTCATTCACATTATTGCTCAATTCCGCTGCCAAGTTTAACGGCTCTGAGTGTGACAGAGTATTTGTACTTTATGGAACCAAAAGACAGAATTACCCCACAGTTCAGTTCAAAACATGGCACTCAAGCCCAATTAAAAAACATTTATTTAACAGGTGCTTTATCCAAAGCAATGTGAGTGAGCAGGATCAGCCTGGAGCAATTAGGGTTAAGGGCCTTGTTCAGGGGTCCAGTGGCGAAATCATTCAGCCAGGTAGGGATGCCCTGATTTTTTTGGTACCCAGATCTGATCCATTCAATATTTATAGTTTCCGATTCCCCAGTTCAATATTTTAATAAATATTTAAATGTACATACACATCCATTAGGCATCAGTGCATTCTTGGTCTGATCATGCCTCACGATTTCCCAGTATTCTTCCTTATGATGCTTCTACCTTATGAGATTTGTCATTTTAAACGATACTCTGTTGCTACCTTTCCAAAGTACGGCACTGGAAACGCTGCAGGTAGCTGCTGGCCGACTTTGAGATTCCAGTGTAAAGAACTTCCACACAGCTGAGATCTCGATAGTCTGTAGTGTCAGAGCATGTGCCTCCAGCTTACCGTAGCGGGTGAGAATCCAACAAACGTGCAGATGCTGGAAACTCGTATCCTGTCGGATTCTCAAATATCAAGGGTCTAAGACTAGCCATGGACACAACGCTAATCAATCTAAAAAATGCCTGGACCAGCCCCAATTCCAATATTTGATATCGGCTCGGGATATCACTGCTGCCACATATGGGCATTGATCCAACAACCTTCTGATCAGAGTCCTAACCCACAGAGCGACACCACCTACTATAAAAAAAAAAAAAAAAAAAAAAAACACACAAGCTATGCAAGTATAGCCACTGGGGAAAACGACTTGGGGTCAAAACCCAAGTGAGAACACCCTGGCGTCCCGGAAGGCGGGCATCTCACCTTAGCCACCTTGATAATGTCGGGGATGTGCAGGTAGGCCGCCACGGGTGGCAGGCCTCTGCCGATGAGGTAGGCCTCGTCTGCCTTCTGCCGGTGTATCTGGCCTGTGTCTTGCTCGGAGTAGACCGCCACAGTGCGGATGCCCAGCTCTGTGCAGGCCCGGAACACGCGGATCGCGATCTCACCTGGTCGGGATATTAAGCGGATTTGACGGGATGGCAGAGAACACCGGGAGTGGCGCGGGGCGGCTGGCGAGTGCCCGTATGCCTGCTCCCAGACATCCCCTGGCTTAATCGCACCAATTTGCTGTTAATTACATGCACCAGTCATTCCACAAATTATTCCCAAAATACGGCATTAAAAGGAGATTTTCATAAACACAGCAAATGAGTCATATTCAGAGAGATTTCATGAACAGTCCAGCAGCAGTCAGAACCCAGACTAATGAACACAGACTTGTCCTAATATAGCTGACATAAGAGCAGTGTGATGTACATAAGAGCACAAAAATGGGTGAAACGCAAACAAAAAAAAAGGACCAGGCGTTGCCAATAGGTATCTTTACATAATGATAAATATTCCATTGCATTCCACTGGCAGCCTGACTGGTTATAAGGTCTTAATAGCATGTTTGTGCAGTATGTGCCAAGCTGAACACGCTATGCATTCAGTCATTAGCAATGTATACCACCACTCAAACCATGCATTTGTTTGGGGCCTCCGAGTCATTGCAGTGATGGGGGCCCAAAGTGACCCCAGAAATAAACCCATCGCTGTACTCGGAGTCCCTTTTCGAGCGGGCAGAGCCTTCCATCCACAGCAGCCGGAGACCATTCATGATCTTAGCGATCCACGTCTGAATCTGTGCTACAAAACTCTTATTTGCGACACTAGAGGGCGATATGGAGCACACGCGACTACTTGGCCCAGACTGTGCCAAAAGAATAAAAACACTGCTAATTATTACGACGAAGAATGCCTTTCTTGGAGCCCATTTAATGAACCACCAGCGCTCTCAAGGCTGAACACACTGATTACTACATACTTATCTCATGATTACTGCAGGCATTTGTTTTCCTAATAGGGCCAAACCAAGCAGAAAACATCACAATTAGGAAGCACTGAAGGCCTAGAAGTTTCAGGTCTCAATCTCTGGAAAGAGCCTGGATTTTCCTTCCAGGACGTTTGATTACATGCATTTAAGGGTTCCATCATAAAAGAGCTGCTCTTAAAATCGAACATCATATTTACCAAGGATAGTACTGGCTGAATCCCGCAAGGGGTGGGATTACTGTCCATCATCAACCAATGAGGGGTTTCAGTCACTACAGCGTATACCTCACTTACTTAGACCAATAGCAACCAAAGTGACTGACGCAACACAGTAAATCAAACCCTTTCCCTGGGTTCCCAAGCCTTTGTTGCCATTGCGCGTTTGTATGAAAGCCTTGTCAGAAATCTCTCGGCAAACACGGTTCAGGTGGCACATTATTCTAAATCTGCAATGGAAATGAGGCTTAACATTTTACCACATTTGGGGAAATCTCAGAAACAAAACTGTTTTGTACACATGCCGTGTAATTGGCTCACAAATGTTTAAAAATCAAAATGCTGAAATGAGGCTTGTCTACAGGGGTGGGTGGGGGGGTGTACCTCTATTAGCAACCATGACCTTCTTGATGGGCTTCTGCTCGACGCTGTGGGTGAAGCGCTGATTCACTCGCCATGGCCGACGGGCTGCCCTGACCGCCAGGAGTCCCAGGCGTCCGCGCAATGACCCCAACTGAAGTAACATCACCTGGGGTGGGCAGAGAAAGAAGAAAAGGAACGAAATGAATTCGAAGCACAAAGACATGTGCCAGGAGGATCTCAAACATCTCACCCTCTGGTGAGGCGTGTTGCTGGGAATCCGGCGCCAGGCTACGATAAAGCTTCAGTTTGTTAGCCCAAGGTAAAAACAGACATGCAAGGAGAAGGTGCGAAGCGACTAAAAATGGCCGAGCTGAAAAGGCAAATCGAGGCGAGATGGCGAGAGACGGGATCCAGAATGGGGCTTGGCACCAGGTCCGCGTGCAAAACTGCTCCACTACGCCGAACACCTGCCAGAAGGGAGGCCGGCAGAATGCGATTCCTGTGGGTGGGGGGGGACAGTGACTGGACAGCGCTGGCCGTAAACATGCGCCGAAATGGAACTGGCATGTTTTGGGGAAGAAATACCAGAGCTGGCTGCATGGGGGGGTTTACAAATGCACTAGGTGATCCGGGAAGGAACATCAGGAAGAAAAGGCACTACAGTCGAGAGCTTGTTTGAGGGGGTCAGCTGGGACCCCCCCACCCCAATACGCTACACTGACCAGCAATTATAGAGCTCTGGATGGCTCCTCTGAGGGCCTGTGTTCCGCTAACAGGAGGCAGAGCTGGATGAAAGCCAGGAGCCCGAGCTGGTAGATATCACGTTCGGTGAGTGCTCAGCTTAAAAGTGAGAAGCAGTATGGGAGCAGCGGGAAGCCGGGGTGCGGAGGAAGATCGCAAACAGCAGCAGGAAGAGGAAATGCTCCTGACAGACAGGATGGGTACAGAGCCTGGAAGATGCAACTTAAAATAGCTGAAACGGCACCTTCGATGAGCTCCAGGGGCATATTGATGGTCGGCTACCACCCAAGACCCCACAAGACACCATCACATCCAGCAGTGATGGAGAACATGCAGCGTGCCAGAGGACCAGAGGCCGCAAGTACGTGCAAGCAAGCCTCGGTACTCAGAGTAAATACTTCTGCATCTCAAAGGTAACATCTAAAACGGGTGGAAAGACCAACAAATTGATGGCCCAAAAACATCTGCTTGCCACTGACCAGTGACCACAAGAATAACCCCCAGGAACAGAAGACTGGTGTCTAGGAACATAGAAAGAACCAGGAGAACCTCTCTCACAGTTGAGGGACAGTCTGACCCAGGAGATCCTGCCAACAATGATCTGGGAGTGGACCAGGGTGACGGATGACTGCAGGAATCTGAGAATATATTCAGGTATAGAGAAAAACGGCCAAAAAAAATGCGGCCAAACATTGGAGAAACAACCGTAAACAAAAGACAAGGCTTCCCAGCAGGTCGGCAGGTTGAGAATCTCATTACGAGTACAGCCCTTTCCCCCACACATTATGGAATAACAATTAGCACTGCAGATAGCGCAATCACAGAGCTACGTCACAGTCAATTGATTAACAGGCAAATGAGCGCGCTTCTCAAACAGACGACCTAGCAGCTCGACAGACGGCCCGGGCAGCTACTCAATAAGCGCACACTCATTTAAGACACAGGAGAATTGCAGATAGCAATTAAAGCAATATACCTCTCTTCATACCACACGGTCACAGTAAATGAACCTATCAGCACAGCATTTACGACTAATGCAAGTTTCTGAATAACTAGATTGAAATTGATTAAAACAGATTAAAAAAATAGAAGAGACCAAAACAGGAGAAAGGTGGACTGAATTCTGATTAAATACCTATTGATGAAAACAAAAAAAACTTAAATAACCCAGAACTTCATTACAGTAAAAAAAAAAAAAATATAAATTTAAAAAGCTACATAAAAAGACCAAGACAACAGGGAATATCAAGAAAAATTCCAAGCTTGAAAAATCAGCTGTACAATTTAAAGATATATTCAGGTGCCCCCTTCAGGCAGAACAGGTCCCCCCCACCCCCACGTCAGACAGGAAACCAGACCAAAGCGCTGAGAAGATTATCCTTCAAGGCCTGTAGACGTCCCACTGAAATCGAGGGACAGGACTCCCTTGTAGAGGTATTAAACATTAAGACACAGCTAACAGTAAGACTATCCTTTGAAGTGTAAAGCTTTGCATTACATTTAGATTCCAGAGATCAACTGAGCTTTTGTTGATAACAGTGTTTAACAGAATCGCGTCAAACAAAAAAGGTTTGTCATGTGCTTGACATGGCATTCAACTAATCAGAGAAAAAGGTAACGGCGCTGCTTCAAGGTCACTGGGTCCCGACACCTCAGAGTAGTGAACCAGGTCAAAGCTCACTGTTCATCACAGAAAAGGCCACGACTGACGAATCCAATAACCAGAACCTCACAGAACATTCTGAAAGGTTTAATTATGGAGGTGGGAACTGTTGAAGAGAGGTAGAAGAAAGAGAGGGTGAAAGGGAGGGAAATGCAGGAGGAGAGGAAAAAGAAAAAAGAAAAAAAACCGGGCTTGAGCAGGGGCCTAACGCGATAGAACGAAGGGACACCATATCGCGTGATAAGATAAACACCGAATCTTATGACTAAGCACACATCCCATGTGCCGAGTCACAAGGTGCCACTTGACACCCGCTCGCTCGAATCAGCGTGACGAAACTAATGAAGACGAGCATGCCAATTAAGCTGGATGGGAGGCGCCAGCGGAGGAGAGGAGAGGCAGGCGAGAAGAAACCGTGGTAATGAAATAGAGACAGGCAGGTGAGAGAGAAGAAAAGATGGTGAATGGCAAAGAGTCAAAGGAGAAAGCATGCAACGGTGTAAATCAGACTGACGGGCTGCTAAGCACTGAAGTGTCGTTTCCCAGCTTGAAGTCGAACATTTTCAGTGCACAGGACTGGATATATTCCGATCCAATTCTGAAACAACTGGTGATACTGATACAGGATTCTGATACAAGAGCTCTTTTTAATTTAATATTTTAATATAATATAGTTTAAATTTATTTAAGCTCGTCAATAAATGGAAAAAGGTAAAAAAAAAAAAAAAAAAAAAAAACTTTAATTCAGCTACCAGAAACACATAACATAGGCTACCGTTACACCTGGTTTGTACATCTTGTTTTAAGCATTTTAAGGCCTTTGCAATTCAGTTTGAGTATCTTCCAAGCGAGGATACGCAAGTACCAAATGCTTAAAATGCCCCACAAGTTTTCTCCTACTGGCAACAGTGTCACTTACACTTCGATGCGATTGCAGCCCCGCATGTATCACAAGCTGTAGCGAGTGCGCAAAACAGCCCAAGCTAGCAAGTCCCAAATCATCCATTTGCCTTTTCATATTACTCTTGTCGTCTACCACAACGGTATATGCTTTAGTGGGATTTTCCACTAAATGCTACTCCCACCTCTCAAAATGTTTTTACAAAGATTGCAATTCGCCGTGCTACTTCTGACGCTAAAGGCGCAACACACATCCAGATCGTCACCTTCTTAACTGATGTTACGCTCCTCGTACTGAGAAGGGTTTGCACGGGACATCGCAGCAGGCGGAAGTCACTGCGCTCACACCCAAGTGGCAAAAAGACTGAGAGGCGGCATTAGCGTGCGGCTTGAAAGCCACAATAATCTAACAATCTAAAATGGAAAAAAGCTGTCGTGCGACCGAATACAAATCGATTTAACAAGAAGTAGGGGCTACCTTTTCACAGACTGCCAAAAACAAAAGTATCGGATGTGGATCGGTCACATATAGCCAATACCCGATCCTTCTAATAGGTATGGATCGGTGCCGATCATGACTTCTAACTTAAGTTAACCCAGCTACCTGAGAAATCCTGTTTTGTGGAACGCCCTCCAGGTCTAAGAAGCAGACGTGCAACAACTGAGGCTAAGCATTTAACGTCGGAAGTCCACCATGATGTAGACTCAAACATCATCCAATTACAGCACTTGACCTTCAGGTACATTTGATCACCGCACACCTATTCATACCCATTTTCAATCTCAGTGGCTGGTCTGCAAGGTCAAACAAGCATATGTGGGCCTTCCCCACCATTAGCCCTGATAATAGAGGAGTCCTGTCAGGCTCTAAAAGCCAGGCAAACGGTGCCATTTACCTTTACGGTGTTGATTTAATGAGATCACTAAAACAGTCTGTCCCTGGATAAGAAAATACCCTCGAGGTTTCAACAGCTCGATAGCAACAGTAAGTCTTCAGAGTGGCCACGGCGGACAACAAACAAGACAGCACACGGCCAATAACTGCAGCTTGACAAATTCCGTAGGTTTGTAGAGATCCATCACTAGAGAAACTAAGGGATGGATTTCATCACCGGCAACACAAGCGTCAACGCGCCAAAGAGCAGAAACATAAAAGCAGATCACCCAAGTACGACGGCAGACTTAGGAAGAGAACTCACGCCTGCCATCGCTGACAACTTCAGGAGCAGCGAACAGAAAAGGGAACAACTCGCACAAGGGCTTACTTCCTTTGTTGGGGGTGGCACCAACAATGAAACGTCGAAAACCCTGAAGTACACCCAAAAAAAAAAAAAAAAAAAAAAAAGACTGGAGGTTTAGGTACCCAAAGAACTCACACTGTCACACAAGAGGCTACCCATAATCATCTCCGTGGGACGGAAATCCTAAAAGGCATCATATTGGGTTTCTGGGATGAATACCTGCATGTCAGTGTAGGCAAGCAGATTCGCGTGGTCTTCATGTTGGAGTGTTTGAGGAAAGTACACTGGTTTGACGGGGATCTTACTTTTGCTCAAGTCGTGTTGTACACCAAGGTGGACGTGTAGTGGGGTCACTATGGAGATGGTGAAGGCCACTGAGCATGACGCATGGTTCACATGTGCTTCATGTGGGCGTCGTGCCCACCTATAAAATCACACCCAAGACCTTTCGACGAGGCGTCATGCCAATCTCCTCGGTACACAGCACACCATGAGCAAGACACCGCAGACAGATACAGGTGAGGACGTCTGAAGTGCACTATTTTGAAATAAAGAAAAAATACACTTGAGGATGTATTAAGAAAGCACAAGTCAAAAAATAATCAAATAAAATCACTTAATCTTATCCACAAAGGGCCATTGTATATGCAGGTTTTAGGGGTAACCTTCAGGTCAGCTGTTCAAACCCAGGTGTGAGGACTCTGCAGCCAATCAGTCCTCTAATTAGTAATCTAATTAGGGAGTTGCAGTAAAAACCTGCACACAGCAGCCCTTTCTGGATAAGATTGGCCACCCCTGCTCTAACGTAATCAGCCATAAGTCACGGGAAAACACTCAAAAAGCACAAGCCCTTGCTACTTCGTTGGCACTAATTACACACGACAGGCGAATCTCTACTTGTTACCAGAAATGCCAACCAGAGGCTTTCAATTCCAGCCAATCGGTTTGAGGCAAGAAATACAACTCTACTCAATTGCTTTCCATTTTCCGGCAATTTTCAAGCGCAAAAGTTGGACTGTCATAACAAACACAAAGGCAAAGTGTTTTTGTGATTGACTCAAGTGTTTCACTCTCCCGTGAGCACGAACAAATCCACTTCCATCTGGCAACATCCATGCCAGCTTCAACATGAGAAAAAAACCATTATCAATACCTGCCTCTCCAAATTATTTAAGCACACGGCACTTACCTAACAATTAACGCCACATCCTTCCTGACTGCAATTATGAGTTTCAAAGGTTTAAGTCATGGGAAGCAACCGTCCTCATGCTGAATGTGACTGCAGAACATTTACTGTAGAAACGCAATAAAATATACTGATGAAATATGCAGATAAAAGTGAAAAAATGGGAATTGTGTAACAAGAGCTTGCGAGTTTATGGTGATCCACAGTTGAGACCAGTTAGCTTGACTATGAGAGATGAGGAGGGAGACTCGTTGCAGAGTCTGAGGGCAGCTAGTAGATATCGTTGTCATGACAGCAGGGGCTTCCTGCACACGAAGCTCGGGCGGACAAGCCAGACTCCCAAGCTCAGTGTTTGCTTTCACCATACCGAGGCTGCGTGTCGAGCCACACACACACGACCGGGCAAACAGACACGTCCCCAGCAAAGGGCAGCCCACCTCTTACCTTTGACTGACTTACACAAAAATCACTGAGATCCCTCCTCCCGTTCCCCATCACTGCCGACCATGGTGGCGGGGGGGGGGGGGGGGGGCACATGACCGGGGTGACATGGGGATTCACAGACCCCCCACAACGCAAACAAAGATTTACCAAAACGGACAGAGGTTACCGACCGCAGTG
>JAODKC010000065.1:463385-484956 GCA_026777985.1 Mormyrops attenuatus | reverse complement strand
GCCCCCCACCCGGCCCCCCCCCGCGCCCCTTTTTTCTCCAACACAAAAACCCCCCGCCCGCCCCCCCCCCCCCCCCCCCCCCTCCCCCAGGGGGGGGGGGGGGGGGGGGGGGGGGGGGTCACATGACAGGGATGACATGGTGATTCACAGACACACAGCAACTCAAACAAAGATTTACCAAAACTGACAGAGGTTACAGACCGCATTGTAAACAGTGAGCGCTCACAAAATCCAGGAGCCATAAAATGATTTATGGTCATAAACAGGTTTGGCAAACCAGAACAAATGAAGGCAAGGATTTTCTCATTCATCATCAAATGGGCTATCATGCCATCTATGGTACACCCTGGCCCTGTCCTGTCTGGGACAACCATTCCGTCATACCTCCACATACCATGACCCTGATCAGGAAAAGGAGGTACAAGACTGACAAATTTTTAATTCAAAAGTCAAATAGTATACACAGCAACCACTGCAAAAGTGAGGTATTCAATTAATGCAAGGTTACAGCTCTGCATTCATGGCTGTCCTAGTTTAACTCCCAATCTGTGAAGTTTCTAAACACCTAGCAGTAATGAACAGGAGAAGCCATCAAGAAAAACAGGTTATAAAACGACTTTGTCCTATAGAGGTAGATTAGGAGCATTGATTTTAAGCTGGCACCAGCTACTGCATCAGTTTTCAAGGTACGAAAAGGACATTAATAAGATTATGGATGAGGCCCACAGCAAAAAACTCCTCAATGTGCCACTCTTGGGTAGACGTTCCATGTTGGATATAAACAGTATTTCGCTAGAATCGTGCCATGGATTTTAAATGCATCAGAGGCCAACATTATAAATGCTGACTGAAGAAAATGGATATTTTGGACTATTGTATGAAGTTAGCTGTTTACGCAAAGAAATATTCAGCCCGCACAACCATGCCAGAATACTGGTTCCACTTGGGAATCTGAATGAAAGCCTTGACCAACACTATAACGGTACATAAAACAAAGAAAAAAAAAAACCTTAACTTTCCAAGAAGAAATTTCACAGAATACTGTGCAGAAGTCCTACCCAATATCATGTAAAATATGTCCGTTTTAATTTTGATGCCAGAATTCTATGCTTATTGCAACAAAAAAAAAGGCTATTAACTCTAATAACACCAATCCTTGCATCCAAGGTCTATCAAATCAGGGTTATTGGCAGAAGATCCAACAGCAAACACATTTTTCCACTATTGTGCCACTTTTAAAATGCATCTCAATCTCAGCGCGCACGTACTGCATGTAATACACAACTCCACGTTAGCAAATGAATTAGACAGACAGCCGCACATGGTACACGGCGCGGCAGCAGCCGCTAACAAGCAGGAAAATGCGAAGAGCACCGTGTCAGCACTTTACTCAGAATTAAACATGCGGCCCAATTTCGCCATTCTATTATATTCACATATCATTTTAAACATAGCGTCTCACTTGGCTGCGTTACATTTTTAAAACAAACTTTGGGATGTGAGCATATAACCTTCTAATGGCTTATCTGAATGCACATACAGCACTTATCTTATCGTTATGTCCAAAAGCCATCGAGTTCAAAGAAAACCTCACAATCACGGGAAAGCTCACGAACCTTTCATAATTGCTCATCCAGTGACTGAAAAGCGCAATGGATGGATGCAATTTAATTTTCATTTTTAAAATACCGCATAGGATATTAAATATTCCATATCAAAGGCTTTCCGAGGAAAGTTTAATTATTGAACACGGAGGATCTCTTAACTGTCATGCAGTGCCAGGTCTGCATTTCGAATAAAAATAATTGCTGGCAATGGTTAACCACAATGCGAGCTATGTGGCTGGCTGCGCGCGTGGTTAACATGCAAACTAGTCTCCGGCCTGGGAAACCTGTCCCGATGTATTTAGCCGCTAGCTAACAAACTGCTGGGCACCACCGTGCGTAGGCGACGCCAGGCCAAAACAGGCTCGCAAAACTGTTTTACTAAACACAACACTCATGTTTCTGTGGAGTTACCTTTGCCTCGTGTGCGTCGTGTTTAAACCTTTAAAAATAATAATAAAAAAGTTTCTCACACCGGTGTCACTGACAGCGCCGCGAAGCGCCCCTATTCTGCGTGCTACACCCCTAGCCCGGCTGGTTTCAATGTCGCCAGTTTGCTAGTCCAGCTACCTTCGTTTCTTCCTCTCCAAGTTTACCGCCTGATATGTAAGGGGGGGGGGGGTAATGGCTGGGAGCGGAGACGTCAAAAGCCGGCAGGCCAAACTACCTACTCAAGCCCAGGTATCAATTGCCCCCAAGCACCACCGCCGGGAACTTGTAATTGGCCTTGGCCGTAACGCCCCCATCTCATATTCGGCCAATAGCGAGTCATCTCGTGCCGCAAAGACCTGCCCACTGAGCGATTCGTCCCAATTGAACTCGCAACGCAAATACAAACGCGTGGTTCTAGGACTTTAGTCATCTGTAAGCGGTCTTTCGAAGTTTGTATTTATTTTGGAGCCACTGATCTTATTTTGTCTGGAACCGGTTCGTTAAATTATGCTGCCGAAGTGAAACCACCAAATATGCAGACAGTGTTACTAAATTTACCGTAAATTAGACCATTACGATGTGAGCCAACACGTAATTAGAAATTCATAAGTTAGTAATGGATGGATGCTTTACACACATAATGATAAAGCGAAAGAAGGGTATTTTTCTTAGACAATACGTTGGATTGTTCCTTTCGCGCAAGCGTAAGCAAAAAAAACGATTAAAAAGACCGCTTGCTTTCCAAAGTGGTAGATTCGGCAGTTATTCAAATATTCCTGCTGTAGTAACTGTCGCATGTTGCATTACCTTGGGTTTTTATTGCCGAATGTCAAGTGGCAGCTCCGCTGAAAAATCTCTTCACGGTTAACACGGAATATGAACGTATTAGTAGGTCATCTTGAGGATATATAAACTTCTCAGGAAATAGTGTAAGGTAATAGGCTTGAAAAGAAAACCCATTTGCTCATGGTCAGAATGGTCGATGATTGGCTACATGCGCCATCTGTCACAGTTGAGGGTGTCGATGTAGCCAGTCATTGGCTGAAAACCACAGACGTTTTATTGGTGAATCTTCTAGACGCCTAGGTCCCGCCTACATAATGACGTAATGCTGAAACGCGAAGGCGGCCGCGGGCACTATCGGTGAAAAATTGATACTAATTGGAGTGCTATGATTCACAATTCAGCCGTGGTAATTTAGGTATGTCGGGTTTAGCTGTGATCTCTTAATTGCAAATGTTGGCAAAGTAATCTCTAATAATGCGTCGCTTCCATAAACTCAATGAGCGCCCTTGCTTTGTGAAAATTAATTACCTGAAGCTCATGGCTTTAAAGTTTCTATTATTTCAATATGAAAAAGATTGCTGCAGTAATCCTATTATAATTATGTGCTTTATTCTTCGGATGTTAGTGACATGAACCAAGAAAAGTAAAACCTGAATGTGTATGCAAATTATGTCCTATTCTTATCATAAAATGTAAATACAAACTGTTAGCTTAACACGGTATGTAGATATTCAAAGCGGTACGCCCTCACGTGGAATGGACAGACATTTGTCGTCTTCCGTTCGTACAACTTTCTGATATATCGTGTTTCTACGACTATAGAATGCATTATTTTGTAATCTTCACCCATCGCGCAACCAAGTAAGTTTACTGAACAGACCAGCAATATATTGTGTTACAAAACCTGCGTCATAATCAGCCTTCCGTAACGCACAAGTTGAAGAACCACAGGAGAGGCCATTTAGAAACACTGATCGCAGAGTTTTATTAGCAAGAATTTAACTTCAGATCTGCAATGGAATGCATGACGTCCCATGCTTAAGACAACATGAGCAGTACGGGGGGGAATTGGCAACTCAAAATCTCAAACTGAGAATCAAGTTAAACGTGTTTACAAAAGAGAATGAAGGCAGCATTGAAAATTTGCAATAGATTGCCATGTGACTCAGTACAGCCCCTAGAAATCAGATTATCTTATGTACATATCTTGAGGTGTGCTTAAAAAAAAAATGTATATAAAAAAAAAAAATGACCAAGATCAATACCCGAAGGAGACAAATTTCCACAACAGTGCCTAGCTAATCAAAACGACACAAGACCTTGTGCTAGATTAAGAGTTTAAACAAAAAAAAATATTTGCACACTGAGAAATGTGAGGATTGAGCGGTCTGTTTGGCTCATCACACAACATTCAGTGAAAAAATGACCCGGATAATTTGTTCATTACTAGCTCCTACAGCTTATGGAAATCAAAGAGATTGATCCACTGGAGTATGCATGCTTCTATTTGAAGCAGTCGAAGAGAATAGGGAGATGTTGCTGCTACATATTTAATCAAGTTTTAATTTGCATTATTGAGTCGTTTAATTTAAATTTTTTCAGGAGCAACTTATATAATGAAAAAAGGGCTGACATTGTCTATTTGTTTGCAGCTAAATCACTAAAGCTTGTAAATCCATATCCATACATGCCTCTTAAGCATGTAGCCAAGCAATTACAGCATAATAAGTAGCTTGGTTAGGCTGCTGAAGTCAGTCACCAGCGGTTTTGGCATGTCTCATACTATTGTATTTATAGCCTTTTATTAAGAGCACAAAACATCTGCCTGAAATATCCAATGCTAATAATTACCCATAGATACATTCTCTACTAAACCTAGGCATTGAGTCGCCCATTTGCTAAGGCTTTAGCATCTACTCACAGATCACCAAATGGAAATGAATCCAGTACCCTCCCCTCCACACATAGCTTGTACCTACTGTAGCTAGATAATCTAAAAATAAGGGCTGAAAACATGTAATTGACGTTAGATTTGAATAAAACATTGGCATTCTTTGTAAAATGCCTCTCAGTGGACATTTCACTCACTGTGTTGACACTTGACCGCCCCTCACCTGATGGAGACTCCGGTTTCAGTCCTAGTCTAGCCAAAACATCATTCAGAAATAAAGCCTTGCCAATTAGCTCAATGAGGCAGACAATAAAATTTTCCTGATTTTTTTCTTCTTTTTAACTTTAACTGGGCCGTTACCGATAGATGTCATGCTGAATTAAAACCACCGCAACGCGTACGAGACGAAAATACGTTCCTGAGAAAGTAACCCATGCGGGTGGCTGCTGACACAAGATACTGGGAAGTTTGGGAATTACCCACATACTTCAACCGGTCGTCACCCTTCTCTCACATCCCTCCCCGTGAAGTGCTGAGACAGAGCAGAGCATTGTTCAGCGAGAGGTCGCACAACATGGATGCAAGAGCAGGTTAACAAGGAGAAAAGAATAAAAGCATGCACTGAACATGCATGTTTTCCTAGTTTATGGTTTTAGTAAACAAAAGCTTGCTTGGTTCGCCACCACATTTACCATACACATACATTATTGTCATTTCATAGATTAACCAAGGCATCAAAAATAATAAATCATGGAAAAATAAGACTGTACGCAAAGAGTAAATAGTAAATGCAAAATCTGAGTGCTTGTAGAGTGTTGATAATGAAGGTACAGCCCTCCATTTGGCCCAGTGCATTCGATCGGCGGTCTTATTTTGCAGTCATCATTTGTACAAACTCTGCAACGGCAAAAGGATTAAAGAAGTTAGCGCATGTTAATCCACATCACGTAAGCGACATCCAAAACTTGAATGTCAAACATGATTGACTTTCATGGAGAGCTTTTATTTTTCTAAGAAACGCCCCAATAATTGCTCCTCACCTAATGTTATTTTTGCTGCCAGAATGGTAAAATGTCATCTTGGAAATAAGACCAGTTTGTGGATAAACCATAAGCGGGGCAGGGGGTACACTGACCTTCATAATTGACCTGCCCGTCTCCATCGATGTCGGCCTCCCTAATCATTTCATCCACCTCCTCATCCGTCAGCTTCTCTCCCAAGTTTGTCATGACGTGACGAAGCTCCGCGGCGCTGATGTAGCCGTTGCCATCCTAGGAAAATACACAAAAGCAAGCTTCAGTAAACATTTACCGTTTACACATTTGCAGTCTACCTCTAAACCTCGACATAATGGTTCTCCTCCTAAACTGCACGTTCACCCCTTAAACCAGTATATTCTTATTAACTTCCAGCACACGATGGACTTTTCTGGATCTATTCTGTTCTGATGGCTTTGGCATCGTTAGGCTTCCTAGTGACAGAATTTTAAAAAGTTCTCACTTTGTCGAAGACCCTGAATGCCTCCCTGATCTCCTCCTCACTATCGGTGTCCTTCATCTTCCTCGCCATCATGGTCAGGAACTCCGGGAAATCGATGGTGCCATTTCCTGCACATCAGAGACACGATGTCATCCCTCAGTCGCTCATCCAACCCAGAGGCTGATTCCTGTCCCCCCTCTCAGGAATCCACTGCCAGCATTCCGCTCCATGCTCCCACCATATCATAAACCGGTGCATCCCTCACCGTCCGCATCAACCTCATTGATCATGTCTTGCAGTTCAGCCTCTGTGGGGTTCTGCCCCAAGGACCGCATCACAGTGCCCAGCTCTTTGGTAGTGATGGTGCCATCCCCGTCCTTGTCGAACAGCGAGAAGGCCTCCTTAAACTCTGTACATGAAAACACACCAGACATTTATTTCTTAAAAAAGATACAGAACATACATTTTAAATAGTGACTCAGAATGATATCACTGCCAAAAACTGGAAGTCCCAGTACCAACTGGCTGGAAACAAAACATCTGCCTAGGACATCAAAAGCAGCACTGATCTCAAATAATACATTTAACACAGACTAGTGCTGGCAGTAGCTAAGCATGTCCAGGCTAAAAGGACCACGGGTGACAAGACAGCTTGAGGAATGGGCTTCCTACACTATTCCAACTAACGGGTCTGCCTCGAGTGGATCTGAACCACCCCCACAGTACAGACATATGTATTTTTTTTCCCAAATCTGTTTAAGCACTCACCAGCAATCTGCTCCTCTGTCAGCTGGTCAGCCTGAAAAATACAGAAAAACAAAGAAAAGAACACCCTTGGGTAGCAGATTGTTAAGCCAACACATGCAAAGGATCATTCCCACTACAAACATAACAGGCTTCTCAGAAACACAAGCCACTTGATAGCAGCAGACCGACTGATTTAATGCAGCATTGGCCTGGTAGAGTCAAAGTGTTTTGCATCACTTTGCTAAAGGCTAATTAGAGATACACAAATTTGTTTTTGAGTGTGCATGAGTGTGCACCATGATGGTTCATTTTGTTATCATTAGAGTTATTGTATCTAAAATTAGGCGTTCTTGCATCACATTAGGCATATTATTAAATCAGTCTGCAAGTGTCCTAGAAAGCAATCAAAATGATGTCAATGGAAAAAACCTCTTAAACATGACTCCTAAACCGTTCTGAGAAGAAAAACCTCAAATATTTCTGGTTTCTTAGTTAGGCATAAGGCAGCTTTCGCAGCAGATAAGAATCACCACTCGCTTTCAACATCTAAATATATTCTGCTGCGGACTCCTCTGATTCGGCGGTTAAGGCGATACCGATCAATGTCACAAATGGGCGGCTGTCAAACAAGCACACCGCAGGCGGCCAAGCTACGCTAAACCTCTGCAGGCCATCTTTAACAGCGGGCTTGGGAAATGAGAGCCATTTAAGGCACCATCGGTTATGGATCCGCGACTAACACGAAAAGTCACACTCCTGGAGATAACAGGTTTCTACACACATGCACTATTATATAATAAGCGAGCGACAAGCTTAATTTTAATTAGCTACTTATTTCCAAAGCCATATCTGCATTGGGATCCAAAAACCCGGTTTCGCCGGTTTGGGAGCTGAACACCAAGGATGCAACGGCTGCGGTAAAGACCGCAGATCACCTGGAATTAAATTTAGCTGCCCACGCCGCGAACAAAATGGGACGAGGCAGGGAACTAGTTATCGAGCTACATGATGTAGCAAGTTAGCCGTGATGTTTAAGAAAATCGCAGATATCCGACAAAGTAAACATTTTAATTAATGAAACGCGGATTCGATTACATATTAATGACTACACTGATATTTGTGGTACAATTATGCACATACTAGACCTAAGAAAAGAAGCTTCAAAGGCCAATATCAAATAACGCAACGGCGGCTAGTGCTCGCAGCTAACCAGCTAGCAAAGGCGCTTCCAGCTATTCATCCACTCAACCCACACCCGCCGGCTATTAAACTAAAAACTTCTTTGCGGAACACAGAAGCGATGAAATAATCGGATATGCAAGGCACTGGCGAGTATACCTACCATGTTCGGTCGGTAACTAACTTTTTATTGCCGGTTTGAAAATGACGAGCTCTCTGTGAACTATTAGGCGCGCGACGCTTCCTTCCGCACCTCACGCCGTTAACCACCGTCACTGCTGCTCCTTGTAGATCAAGCCGCGTGTGTTGTGCGGCCCCTGGGCCGGCCGCCGTACTTCCTAACAACTTCGCTGGTATCCATGCGCTGTCGGCTGAATGGGGAAAACCGCCACAGGCGAGTAGCGCGAGCCGAATTTGACTTGAGCGGACTAACCTACTGGAATGGGCGTTGGAATAAACATGTCTGCCCGGTCTACCAATGAAAATTCCATGCTTTATATGAGATGTATGCTTGATCTGTAAACAGACAACTCAATTTATACATTTTAGCTTGATATTGATTGTTACTTAATCCTGAAATGTTTTTACATAGCAATCCGGAACTTTATGTATGGCGGGAACGCACTGTTTCGTGCGTCAGCTGACCCGCTGAGGGTCACCGGATTGGTTGATGGCCACCCGCAATGCGTCAGGGAGTTCTCGCTTGGGAGGGACCGCGCTCACGCATTAAAGAAATACCGAAGTAAGATTTACTACTTGCAGCTGCCAGCGAGCGAACGATTTGATACCTTGTCGTATTTTGTCGATATAAAATCACATACACGTCTACGTTTCTAGATGAAGTGAACCACTCGGAGTAATCAGTAAAATGGATTTCCCTTGATAAACTAGTCAGGCAACATGACGTTAATAAAATATAAGGCGTGGTGTTCTGAATGTTTAATATAGTACTGGTAGGCATCAGGCCTAATCTAAACGCCAACGGGGATCTAATAGGAAAGGGAAGAGTGTATTTCACTAAATGTTAAATTATACATTTGGGAATCAACCCATACTGATCCCCCACAGGTAACCAACATCCATTGACTATGCCCATTAGGTTAAACAAGACATTTTGTTAAAGAAAAATGCAAATAACACCTAGAGTCTAAACCTAAATCAGACTACTTATTTTTAAAGTTTAGATTAGCATGTCAATGGTCATGATCAGTTTACAATCTGTATGTTACACTTGCTTGACTCATGTCTGCACATTCCCCTCACAATTCAGCACCATAGGACTCCATCGGTGCAGCGTTGAGCCAGAAGACAGATAGCTTTTGCAGAGGAGAAACACACTTTGATATTGTTCCAGTTTCAGCTTCAATTGCAAATAAAGTAAGGACAATCCTTTCGCAAAAAATTCACCTTCAACCGAATTTGAAAATAACACATTTTGTTTTTATGGCACTTGTACGTTTTTCTTTTGCCATAAACAAGTTTAATCAGAAAAAATGTGTCCCTGTTATGATTTGGTTAAACTTTTAGGCAAACCAGCAAGCTGACCAAACCTAGAATACTTACATCGCAACTGGTTCTGAGTCTAGAGCAATTTTATGCCTTCTCCTTGAGCAGAATAGTAAATATAGTATAATGTGCACTGGCTTACACATTAAATGCCCCAAATGGACTATGGCCTTTGCATTACATGCCATAGGAAAATTCGCAGTATATTTAACATAAATGTTTTAATACAGAACATTAATTTAGTTGAGCAATCATTATTCAATGCCATTTTTGTTAAGTCATCACTTTAGCGTTATGTGGCAACTATGTTAGATAAAGCAATATGTTAAAAAGCTCGCATTCAATTTCAGAGATTAGCATAACAACTCAAGATGTTGCGCTGAATGCAGACATCTACAGGAGCTGTAGTTATTTTGTGGTATAACACTGGATTTCAGGTGAAGATTCTTTTTTCTTCGCCATTCACTCGTTTCAACTGTCGCTTCACTAAGTCAATGCTTAAACTAATCTCTGAAGAGAAGCTTAAAAAAGTGCCACTGGACCAATGTAACATTGAAGAGATGGTCCAATTATACCGTACAGGTCAGGTGTATGTGGGTCGGAACTGACTTTTTGGATGAATCAAACAGAATTGCTTCAATGAGTCATTTCAAATTGAAATAACTTACTTTACTTGCAGAGTGCCTAAGACATTATTTAATTTCAGTAGTTTGTCTAGTTTTTTTTTCCTTTTACATTTAAATGCATTTGCACACAGCTAAAGTAAATTAACAGAATGAGTCCCTTTTAACAGCTTTCAAATTATTGTATATTTTCACATTTAAAAACTAAAAACAGGAGTTAAGAGTTAACATTTTCAATACTGACATTTCCAGCACATTTTACGTGCTATAAACATCCCTCTTACAGTAACATCTTAATGTCTACAATTATCTTATGTGAAGATTAAAAAAAAAAAAAAAAACTACCAATGCATGGACTCCAGTGAATACGGAAACCCACAGAGCTCACAAATACCCAAAACGACAGTACTATCTTCACAGCATTTAACATTTTCTTAACACTGAGGCAGACACAACACCCTACTTCTCTAGGAGCTATAAGGGTAGTTCAACAGCACTGCCTGCTGGGGGCCCAGTTCCAGCGCCGCTAGCTGCACGGTGCTGCCCTTAGGGGGCGCTGAGTCTGTGCTGAGCTGCACGGTGGCCTGGACGGGAAGGTCAGCACCCGTTAGTTTGAGTGTCACAGCCTCAGGTGCCCAGTTGAAGACAGCCAAGTAGCGGCTGCTCTGGTCCCACTGCCGCAAGTACGCCAGGGTGGAGTTAGAGCTGTGGATAACGTTGAAGTCGCCATGAATCAAGGAACGCTCCTTTCCTCGCAGCTCACTCAGGTCCTTGAATAAACTGCTGGAAATTTGAACACTCTCATCCTGTAGCGAAAGGCCAAAAAAAAAAAAAAAAAAAAAAGGTCAGTGCAAGGCAGAAGTGAGACAGCAGGTGGTGCAGCAGTTAAAGACAAGTCTGTTGTCCTGTTATACCCTAGCCTAGACATATTTAATTTTAAATACACCGTCACTTCAGTAAAAGACGCAACACTAAACAGGGCCAACTTCTTTCAACAGTTATGAAATTATGTAGAGACTATAAAAAATGATCGATATTACATAGCTGGGAAATGCATCTACAGTGGATCTGGAGCAGGATCTCAGGAAGCAGATTAAACCACCAGATTTCCAGTCACAAGGTTTAATTTAGAAATTACCTGTGCAGTTTCGTTTGTGTCCTTTGAGTCCCAGGGCATCCTGGGAAACTTTGTGTTCTGTCAAAAAGGAAAGTAACATCTGTCACTCACAACTGAATCAAGCATTTTATTCCTGCTGTAGTCATCTTTTTTTTTTTTTTTTTTTTACCTCAAGCACTTCACTTCTAGCCCCAACCCCTGCTTCTCACCTGGTCCTCCAAGCCGATCTCGTCCCCGTAGTTGAACACAGGCGTGCCAGGCAGCGTAAACAGCAGCATCTGGCTCAACTTGACCAGGCCACGTCCGACCAGCGAGGCCAGGTGACCGTGTGTCCGCTCCCCCAGGTTCCAGGCTAGCTGTGTCTGAGCCTGTGCAGAGTACAGCTCCTGGATGGCCTGCGCACACTCCACATATGACTTGCTGCCGCCGGCCTTCGGAGTGCAGCTGGACTGCAGGACGCCGGACAGGAGCAGATCAACCCCGGAAGAGTTCAGGAGGATGGAGACCTCTATGGGGTCCTTTCGGTCCACAACACCGATCAGAAGCCTGAAGAAAGGCGCACGTTACATTATGATGCAGGAAATCACTACTGCCACTAGACGGTGCTGCTGAGCCATTTTATTGCAATGGCAGGGAATTAAAAACCAGTTACATGATTTAAATACATGTGTTATGCAAGTTCTAAATTTATCATTTATGTTCTAGACAAATTCTATTTACAAGCATACTGAAACCCATTTAAGCACAGGAAAGAGTTCATCTGCCTCACCTTCTCTTCTCACCCATCTGCACGATAGCCCGGATGTCTGCCCAAAGGCTTGGGACCAGGGTGGACACACGGTCGACTCCCGACAGCTTAACCCCATCTACGCCTTGGTCAAGCCAGAACACCAGGGCAGACTGGGGTGGGGAGAGAGCAGACAGGGGGTGTTATTCTAGGTATTAATGGAACGACAGCTGGACATGATGTCGCTAAACAACACATTTGAACCTGGGCAGAATCTGTAAGGTCTCTGCGTTTAACAAAGTCCAATTATTCCACTGTGGCCTTGTTTCTGCACCATTACACATTGACTACTGAGAAGCACAAGTGCCAATCTAGTAGGCGAGTCTTCAGAAGCCACCCAGTGAATGGCATTTGCCCAAACTTTAGGAGGCACACGGCACAGAATCGGTCACTGTGACAAGGCAGCAGTCACAGATTCTCACCTTGAGCTTCTCTGCCACGTTGGTGACGGACACGTTGGCGAACCACGCCTCCTTGCTGCGGTAGTTAGGGGTCAGGTCCAAGACGACCGAGATGCCTAGAGGATCGTGGGCAGACCGGCACACAGTTAGCTGGTAATTACAGGCTTGTTGAGTTTTACAAGGTAACCAAGAGGTAACCCAAGTGATGCAAAACTTTGTTAACCACACTTTTTCCTCCCCCATTCCCTCTAACCTCTCATTTATTACTTTACATGTTTTGAATTTTTACTGCCTGCTTGATTGGTTTTTAGTTTTACCATCCATCTTAGGCAGCTTTACCAACATTAATCCAGCTGATTTGGCTGTTTATACACAAAAATCTTACTTTCCAGTGTAATGTGTGTAAATGTGCACTGAGTGTGAGAAATGTGTCAAATAAAATTATTATTACTGCTATTGCTGTTGTTATTGTTCATAATTTATTATTATTGATGCTAATCCCCTGCAATGCCAATTTAAAAACATTTCTCCATGCTGCCTATGGGAGTTTCACTTACACAAAAATATTCTGAGGGCAGAACAAAATCCAAACCAATCAAATTGAAGAGGAGGTGGATCCAAGCATCTAGAGGAGGCGGGGCCAAGACCTCTGATTGGTTGGTCTCTCCTGTAGACGCTTGGACCCACCTTCTCTACAATCTGATTGGTTGTCTCTGAAACAATCATTTTTCATTCTGCCCTCAGAACATTTTGTGTAAGTGAAACTCCCATGAGCCGCCTACGGGCCTCAACGGGGTAAAGAAAACAATGAATAGGGGTAAGAACTACACAGCCAATCACTGCAAAGGGGTGGAAGCCTAAACAGGAACAGAGCATCACAACAGGCAGACCAAGGGAAGAGCCAAACCCGACGTACCTTTTTTGTGCGCAGTATGGATCAGGCTCTTGAACTGGTCCAGGGTCCCGACGTCGGCGGCAATTTCACCGAACTCGAGGGTCGAGGGCTTGTCTGTGTTAGCCACGTGGATCGGTCCCAAAACCAACCCCTTTACCTTCAGCTTATTCAGGGCGTCTATCTTCTCCTCTACACCTGTGGTGCAGCAGAGAATCACGACATTTTATTTTCAAAGTCACGTACCTTGACCGGGCCACAGAAACGCTGTTATTTACTAAAATCCATCATTTTTCAGTTTGCATGACAAGGACTCAGAACAGTGGGTCACACAGTCTCTGTGTGAAAGGGGAAATGCACACATTAGACTGGAAGAGTGGGATCTTGCCAGATAAGCAGAATTATACGACAAAAAAAAACCTGCTGAGAAAGCACAACGCCAAATCAGCTGGATTAATCCTGCTTGCAGGCCGAGGTGGGCAGCCAGGAAACCTGACCCCATTACGGTTTCTGCCTCGAAAACTGGACAGGGGCAGCTGTTAACTTGTGTAGGCTTTGGCGGTATCACAGTAATAATAATAATTGATACTTATTGATCCCCTTGGGAAAACTGTCTTTTCACACCTCCCTCAACTCTTTCTAAGCTGTCTGTGAAGGGCAGCCACCTGTTGGGGTGCCCAGGGAGCTGAGGGTTAAGGGCCTTGCTCAAGGACCCGCAGCTGTGCTGAGGCTGGGTTTGAACCGCCGCCCTTCTGATTACAGACACACAGGCTTAGCCCAGAGCCACACGCTGCCCCATAATACTGTGTACCATGTGATTTTGAAATCTTGGCAATAAAGTCAGCTGAGCTGGGGGCAAAGTTAGGCAATCAATTTTTCGTTCTGCCCTCAGAGCATTTTTTGTGTAAAACTCCCAGGAGTCCTTAGGCAGCATGGAGGGACATTTTTAAATTGGAATTGCAGGTTTGGGGATTCTCAATTAATTTTATCATGTCAGTTAGAATGTCCACAAATTATTATAGGTAGCAATTTACCTTTCAGGTTGCCGGCTTCCGTGAAGGCGGCCACATCGCCAACCTGGTAGAGAGGTCCTAAATTCCACCAGTTCAAGGCCGGCAGAGGCTCACAGCGGGGCGCCTGAACGATGATGACGATGGCTCCGGCTAGCATCCCGAGCCAGCCCAGCCAGAAGAGAATCAGCAGGGCCCAGCGGGTCCTCACCCACCTGAAATAAAGAGCACCCAAATATTAATAAACAAACAAAAAAATCACTCTTCGTGTATCATATGGTAAGGGAACGGTAAATTCGTTCTTACCCTGGAGTTCCGGCGACTTTAATGAGCTCCTCTTTGGAAAGGCCGGTGAATTTGGCGTCGTTCTCCTCCGGGATCTTCACCTTAACGCAGCCGTTCTTCTCGGTGCCGGTCGGGGAGGCAGCGATGTCGTTCGCCGCCGCTCCGTCCGTCATCGGCTGCTTCTCCGGGTCCACGTCGTTCAGCGCCACGTCCTTCATGTCCAGTTCGGTGTCCTTGCTCATGGTGACGATGCTGACGTTAATTTAATGTATTAAACCTGGGAGGGGAAAAATAGGATTGCATAAAACAAAGGATTTTAAGAAACAAAAAAAAAAAGCAGCTTGCGATCCTTTTCGGTGCAGAATGAAAGGCGAGATGCAGTAACAGTGCGACGTCGTTGCATCATCACAGTCCCAAGACCGCATGTTTCTCCATGTGCACGCCGTTCTGCGGCGTTAACGGGGGGGCAGCACCCTTAAAAACCAAAAGAAAAGAGAAACTACCCCCCGGCTAAAATGAAGGCAAAACCCGTTTAAAACAGAATTTCGGCCCCGGTTCGGCTCACGTGCCGAGTTCGGACATTGCTGATTATATTTAGCCAGCGTAGTGGAGCAATGTTTGCTTCTCTTTGTAGAGAAAAGGTCAAATCATCAGAGTGCAATCGTGCCTTGTTATTTTAAAAAAGCGGTCAGATAATAACCCAACCTAATAAAACCTTCGAGGATTACAGACGCGGCAAAAACCGGATGAGTCCAGTTTTCGGGTATTAATAGACATCTAGTTACACAAACCAACTAAATTACCGGATAACAAACCCATTTCCGTCGGTAACATTTTTCAGTAATCTAACGCAAACGAAATACATGGGTGAAAGCGTGCATTATAACAAGATAGTTACAAATAATACACATGACCAAATAAATCAAAGCAAGCAAACGACTGTTGCTGTTTTCCCATTGTCTTTCAACATGAGGTTATAACTATATATTTCATTTTTAAAATACCTGTAAAACGGGAACCGACAACCAGCAGAGAGAAATCTTTGGGGGTTCTGAGATGATGGTCGCTTATAACCGGTCTTTCTAACAGTGCCTGGACCGCCCCTGCTTAAGGTGGAAGTGTGGGTAAGCGAGGTTATGTTTCGGGAATTAACGCGCCGAGGTTGTCGCACTTTTGCAAACAGGCACCGTTTTCAAGGCGAATTTTCATTGCGTTTGTCGTAGGTCGTATTGAGAAAATAAAAATGATACGTGCAAGGATTAATAAGTCGCATAGAAAGGTCCACCTTAAGCAGTATGCAAGCCTTACGCATCCCACCGACAGTGTTCCTTAATTCATGAGTTGGGGTTCAGTTACATAAACAAGCTGGGTTCTTTTCATTCATATGTTCGCTTATTGAAAGAAGTATACATATAGGACAACACAGTTGAGGAAAAGTATTTTATGGTTCTTTTTCTCCTTGTATTAAACGTTTTTAAACAATGAAATCCATGAATAGTGTAATTTTCAGTCACGTGACCCCTGGAGCAAACACCCCAGGGCTACAGACACTACGTTTTTATACAATTGCAAAGGTATTCATTTAGTAAGAGGATAAAAACGGAGCTCTGTCCACATTGCATTAATTATATCACATTGAGCTAAAGCCCAAACCTTGAAACACAACGGCATAAACAAACACATACTCATAACCTTTGACCTACATTGGGATAAGTTATTTTTGTTTTGTTACCCATAGCAATTCTTCACTTTTGACTATGTCACCGTGTACTCTTGTCTTTTTGTTAATTGTTCACTCCATAACTTTTTCATTTTACTGCTTAATTAGATATACTTTTACTTGGAAAAGTGTAACATATTGTAATTTTGTGTCCAATATAAGGACTTTGCATCTTAGGAGGACATCTACCAATGTTTAAAATGTTCCAACCATCCAACTATCCATCTTCAAACCATTTATCCTGATCAAAGTCACGGGGCGGTTGAAATGTTGTGCATTTTATGTGTTAGAAAGGTTCTGCTGTGTCACATGTTTGTTTATGTACAACAAAGAGGTCATATTTGTAGATAAGACACAAATCCACAATTCTTGATGTGGATACTTTTTTGGACTTTGTTTGTAACTGATTAGGTGGTGGTGAGGTGTGTGTGTGTGTGTGTTTATCCCTGATCTTGACTGTTCCAAACACATTATACATATTTGCAGAGGTCATTGTGCATTGATATTTATAGAAAGCCATCTATTCGTGTGCAGAGTTCTGTAACTATACCGAGATAGGGGCCAGTTCAGCATTGAGAGTGTCTGGTAATATCACAATCCTCTGAACCACAAACAGGAGCTGTTTATGATATCCCCATAATATGATACCACATAAACATTAATGCTATCTATTAAGGCAAATTTCCTGTTGCTACACGAAAGAAAAACATCCGCTCTGTGCGTGATATACAACAGTTTTGCCGAACAGGACAGAGCCAGGAGGCACATAAAATCTTGAATTGCAGAACACCGAACGCAAAACATCTAGAAATATATCACACGGTGTCCTGGCTGCGTGCAGGGATACTTGTAACACGAGCCGTAGGCATCTGAGGGGGTGAAGTAACTGTACAAAAATGGTGCAAAGCCTTATACTCGAGCAAAAACACATCTCCAGTTTGTCTTGATTGCTCCAGTTCTTGGAATCAGAGTATCGAATTTCATGTAAACACATCGGAACACGTTGTGCTCTCACGTAGACCGAGGGTCTTCAGACGCGCGAGCTGATTTTTCTGCATTGCAGTTCAGTCGTTGTGCTTATTTATTTATTTAGTTTATTTATTTTTTTTGAACTATTCAAGTCAATCACATTTTCACATACCAAATCTTTAAATTTCGATACAAATGTATTGCTTATTCATACGATGTTAAGCATAAAATAGCCTAGGTTGAATTCTGAACGTCAGGATGCTCTCAAGGGAAAAAAACGACTGGAAGGAAAATTTGTATTTAAAAACACATGGGACCTTTAAATAGTACAGTAAAAACAATTCAGCCATTATTTTAATGGTCATCGCTCAAACAAGGAAAATGACGTTTTTCTATCCTCCTCCTCTCTCCTTCCCTCCATCCCCGGATAAGTACATGGGCGGAACATGTTACAGGCTGTTTTTAAACTGAAACGAGAGAGACCGGCCCACACTTCCTAATGAAGAAGTCAAACTTCGCTTTTTTTTTGCTTACCAGCGGGAGGAAAAAGAATGATATATTCTTCTGGTGGGAGATGGACCACGTTCTTGGGAAACTAAGATGTTTTCTTTGGAGCCTGTTCTTTGTTTAATAATATACATAACATTGTTTTAGGTCGAAAGCTGCTGAGCAGAATTTGAAAAGTAACATCTGCTGGTCATTTTAGTTTATTACTTTTTTTTTAATAATTAGGTTTGTTAGGTTTATTCTGCAAGCTATAAATTCTGATAAGTCATTTTAAAATAGAAGTACCTTGCACTTTGCAGGAATCATAAGTATATTAATTTATTCATATGCACAATATGGTCAAGAGACGCCAGCTTGTCCAACATCTCGTTCAAAATCCAAGGGTATTAATATGAAGTTAATCAGCCCACTGTTGCCATAATAGCCTTTGGTCTTCTGGAAGGGATTTCCGTTAGATGTTGGAACCTCGCTGGTGGGATCTGCTGCCGTTCAGGTTGGGTGTTGATCTTGGCTGATCAGATCTCTCTCTCTGAGCTCGTGTGACCGACCGCTTCGCAGCCGAATCGCTCCCAGACCTTCTGACCTTAACGATCACTTCACTTGCAGTTGACCAGGACAGCTCTAGCAGGACAGAAGTGCGGAGAACTAACTTGTTGTATAGATGTTGTGCAATGACGGTGCCAAGTGGAAAGTCACTAATCTCTCCTGTACAGTCACCCATTCTGCTGGTAATATTTGTTGCAGGAGATTTTGTGACTGTGTGCTTAATTAAACACTTGTGTCAGCAATGGGTGTGGCTTAATTAGACATTTCCTGCAGTTAATAAGGGTGTCCACATACTTATAGTACAGATCAGCGTTTCCCAACCTGGTCCTCTGGGACCCCCAGCTGGTCCACATTTTTGCTCCCTCCCAGCTCTCTGCTAGACAGTCCTCCCAACTCCCTGCTGTGATGTGCTTCATAACGTACAGGCAGCCTGTTTAGGGTGTTCTGCACACTTATGCCCTGTGCTGTCTATGCTCAGCTTGGTTAGAATATGGATGGGTGGCCTATTCTCATAATCAGCATTTTGAAAAATGCAAGGCGATTCCGGTCTTAAATTAAATATGACCTATAACTCCGACATCAAGTGGAGCTACATTATGTAACCCTGAGGTTGGCAGAGTTTCAGGGCGCCTTTAAAAAGATCGTGTGCGCCACAATCCAGCAGCGGCTACTTTTCTGTCAGGGACTGTGGCTTTTAAGTAAGCCATTTTCAGATGACTTTGTTTTCTGTTTTGTTTGGAACATGAAATAATAAAATTACTTTGATGAATGCTTATGACTACTAAAGCTTTGGAGTTGCAAAATCATGTATTTGCTTTGTCAATAATTCGAACAATATATTATTGTAAGATTATCATCTTTGTTTTGGTAAACACAAAAATGTCGATTTTCCCGGCGGTGCAAGGCTTTTTGCTACAAGTTCACGCGGTCCTCGTTTCTTTTATCAAATGGTTCATTAAAATACAAGGCGCAGCACCCTCTTGTGGTGAAAACATATATTTCTGACTGGCGAAACTGGCACTGATTGTGCAGTTCTGTAAACATTTTATAAGGAGCCCCAAAAGCGCCAAGCTCTTGATTGGTTGAGATCAAAACAGAGAAAAGATGTTTTATTATTGTTATTATTTTTACAAAGGATTGGCGAGGCTTTTAATGAAGCTTCCTAATTTTGAAATTGGGGCACATCCGTAATTCAGGCTAACAGCGGATGGACCCTCAGCTATCCAGGATCCAACGGCCTCCTCTCATTTGTAATACTCCTTATATTGTTACATGCTTGCAGCAGCTATATTTTGACCAAACGTGTGTGTGTTGGGGTGGGGGGGGGGAATAATGAAATTATCAAAGATTAGAAAATTAAAAATCCACCTACAGGCGTGGTCATCGCTCTAACAAGGAAAATTACGTTTTTCTATCCTCCTCCTCTCTCCTTCCCTCCATCCTCGGATAAGTACATGGGCGGAACATGTTTCATGCTGCCGGAGACAGTGCAAATGACCTTTGTTGGACGATTTAAAATTTGGCTATCAAATTGTGGACATCTGAATACCCCGCTTCAGATCAAATACAAAGTAGAATTTGGACCTGGCCTTTGGTCACTGTTTGCTCTTGCGTGTTTTGTGTTTCTCACCCTGAGCTGAAATCAATCACAGATCATTGTTTCCGTGTGAATGTGATGCAATTTGGACTGGAAGTTGATTGATTGTCGGCAGCATATTATTATACTGAGCAGATTAGCAGAACTCTTGATTAAAATCCCCTGTTGTACTCTAAAGGTTGCCTGCAAACCTGATCATTAGCAGTTCTTTCAATTAAGTCAAATTTAATTAGATTTATTGCGGCTCAATTTTACAGTTAAGTTTCATTGTCACCAAGCACTTGGCAGATATCAACCACATACCGAACTGGCAGTGAAGAGAAAACTAATGGTCTGAATTATGAGCATCCCGTTTGGCTTCCCAGGGTGGACAGACACAGGACGCAGTTTTGTACTGCGATCAGTTTGCGGTCCGCTTTTTACACCCTTCGATATTTTTAAAAAAATACTTTCAGCGGCACATGATCCGTACAAACCACTCAAGATATAAATCAGGGCACCGTTTGCAGAGAGTGCACAGAGCAGCAAAATTTAGGGGAAGGAGAGAAAAGACACTCTTCTACTGAATGTATGCATGACTGATTCAATGTATGACTGAAAACTAAAACGCGCATTCAGCAATATAATTCAGCAACTTTTTGAAACTGTGTAAAACTACCAAATAGATTGTCGCTGGGTGTTTATTTTGTCCATATTTAAACGCGAAACTTCGATAAACTGAAAAGCGAAAAATGAAATGACAATAACGACAAATGATCGGAATTTTTAAAAACAGTTCACAAAAGCCTGAGATACGTTCATATTTTTATAAATTTGAGAAAAAAATCTCACTCCTACAAGCAGACTAAGGGAAGAATAGCGTCAGTCAGGGTGAATGCTAGCCTACATTCCTGACCCAATTGAGCGCTGAATGACTGCTCCGGTGCCAGCGGGTAAATTAAAATGTCCGACATTTCTCGGTGCTGAAAGGTCCCTTTCAGAGCAGCACAGAGCCGGGGACTCATGAAGGGAGCATGCGCATTGACTTGTGCGGCATTGAGATAGCAGTACGATTCAGTTAAAGACTGCTTCGTCTGCTCTTCTATTTTTCACTATTCCTGAATAGCACTGCATCAGTCCTAATATTTATGGTACATGGTCCACGCTAAGAAAAAAAACCTAATTGCAAAATGTTTTTTAAAACCTCTTGTCGATGCTGCATGGTTACTTGGTGCTTTGGACCTCACACTGGGGATTGCTGAAACTGGCCGGGAACCGGTTATTTTATAGCAGCGCTTTTGGTATCCAGTGTTGAGCCTGCTTAAAGACACTTTAGTGTTTCACTCCAGGTTTACGGCGTGCTTAATGGCATTTTAAAAGTGGGTGGATTTCTGTTAATTGCACCGAGACTCGGGACCACAGAGCAAAGGAAGTGAAATAAACGAAGACCACAAATAAGATCGCGGACAGGGAACATACGTCATGGAAGATATGTTCCCCTTGGTACATTTGCC